>CM070012.1:16477190-16814690 GCA_036247105.1 Cirrhinus mrigala | reverse complement strand
TATCACTTCTACACTTTAATGATCTATCAATACTTGTGCTACAATTAAAATGGTTTTGTTACTACTCTGTATATTTGTAACTGACAGTTTTTTAACTAAATAAATAAATGGGTCAAAAATTACAATACAATTTTAAAAGTTATAATTTTTATAAGTTAAAATAATTCACATTTGTTACATGACGCTTTTAATAAAAACGTGTTTAAATGAATTGCAGAGAAGTGTAAATAATATTTGACCTCATTTTGGCCTTTGCTTTGAGCTATCTGTCAGGAAAAAAAATCAGCTTTCCAGTGGGATTATTCTCAGTTCACAAACTATTAGAGCAAATTGGACTGTGCTCTCCCCACAAATCCAGTAAACCCATGTAACACATTCATAAAGGAAGCTTTTCCCACTGACATTAATCCACCTCTATTCTTCTGACTCAGCCTCTGTTTGCATTCCCTAAAATCAGGAAGTGAATTAGACTAAAAGGAAATGACACAGAAAAGAATTATATCTCATTATAGAATCAGGATTAAGTAACCCATTAGTGTATCTTTATAAAATTTACATTACTGAATAAAACGAGCCCATGTTGGGTTTCTAATAATCTGATAAGTATTTTAATAGTACAAATCAATAATTAAAGAAATATTAACTGAAAAATTAGAGAGTGAAATAGCTACATTTAAGCTAAAAAGACAAAATGATATTGAAAGATTTAAGCATAACCAAGCAGCAACGAACAGCTATTTTTTTTATAGTCAAAAGCTTTTTATTTAGTGACTCAAAAGCCACTATGTGGCACTGCATACGTCAGAAAGAAAAACAGACCGGCACATCAGTCTCTCTGAATGCTGTAATGATGATGCAGTATTTGTGAGCAGTTCAAAGCAATTGTTTGGTCTGTCCATGTACAATAGAGAAAAGACAGACAGACCATCCATGCCACATCCAGAACATTCCACGGAAGTAGTCGCTCGGGTTTCATCCAAATCAAATACAAAACAACAGTTTTGAAGGTCTAGATAAGAGCTGGTCATTGACTTCATTACCTGTTGTCTTTTTCTCTCTTGTTTCATTCATTCATCTTTTGCTTGTCTTACTTCTCCAAACAGCGATCTCATTTTTCGATCTCGAAAATGTACCTGAGGGAACTTTTTCTTAAGACGCGAAATACGTTCCGCCATGTACGTTTCGTGACATACTTAATGTGAAATGCCCACTGAGTGGCGCCAAAAGAGTATCATTTTTTTTTTCTCCTTAACAGATGAACGTACACAGGACGTTACTGACTTAAAATGTCAGATGAGTGGCACTATAGCTAATGCTCTGTGACGTTTTAACGTAGCTTCTGCACTACACCTAAACCTACCCGATAGTATGAACAAAAGTGAATGTGACGTAAAAACGCAATCATGCCGTTTTAGCTTGTTTTTTGATCTCTCATCTTTCAGTTCTTTCATCGTGAGTCAAGTTTTTCATGGGATTCGTAAAAGGATTCAGCATCCTTAGTCCAATTCCGTGCCAGCTGAGCAACCGAGCAAGCTTATAACATCTGGAAAGCTAAACATACGGAGCTGTAATCATAACCGTGTATAAAAACGATTACAAGTGCTTGCTGTTTTACTGCCTCTAGTGTTCATTTCTGTTTGAAACTGCAGTGATATGTACTTATTAATACGTATTTCGCGTCTTGCAAAAAGGTTCCCACAGATACAGTTGAAGTCAAAAGTTTACATACACCTTGCAGAATCTACAAAATGTTAATTATTTTAGCAAAATACGAGGGATCATACAAAATGCATGTTATTTTTTATTTAGTACTAACCTGAATAAGATATTTCACATAAAAGACATTTACATATAGTCCACAAGAGAAAACAATATCTGAATTTCTAAAAATGACCCCGTTCAAAAGTTTACATACGCTTGATTCTTAATACTGTGTTGTTACCTGAATCATCCACAGCTGTGTTTTTTGTTTAGTGATAGTTAGTCCATTAGTCCCTTGTTTGTCCTGAACAGTTAAACTGCCCGCTGTTCTTCAGAAAAGTACTCCAGGTCCCACAAATTCTTTGTTTTTTCAGCATTTTTGTGAATTTGAACCCTTTCCAACAATGACTGTATGATTTTGAGATCCATCTTTTCAAACTGAGTACAACTGAGGGACTCATATGTAACGATTACAGAAGGTTCAAACACTCCAAAAGGAAGCACAATGCATCAAGAGCTGGGGGGTGAAAACTTTTGAATTTGAAGATCAGGGTAAATGTAACTTATTTTGTCTTCTAAGAAACTTATCTTTTCTAGCATCTGAAGGGCAGTACTAAAAAAAAAAAAAATTATATATACGACTATATATATATGGTATTTAGGAAAAAAAAGAAAAATGTACACATCTTAATTCTGTTCAAAAGTTAATACATTGTTTTTCTTTCTGAAGCATCAGTGAGCATTTGAACCTTCTGTAATAGTTGCACATGAGTCCCTCAGTTGTCCTCAGTGTAAAAAAAAATGAATCTCCAAAATCATACAGTCATTGCTGGAAAGGGTTCAAATACACAAAAATACCGAAAAACTAAAGAATTTGCGGGACCTAAAGGATTTTTCTGAAAAAAACAGCAGACAGTTTAACCGTTCAGTATAAACAAAGGGCTCATGAACAACGTAACAAAAACACAGCTGTGGATCATTCAGGTAACAACAGTATTAAGAATCAAGCGTTTGTAAACTTTTGAACGGGGTCATTTTTATAAATTCAACTATTATTTTCTCTTGTGGACTATATGTAAACATCTTTTATGTGAAATGTCTTAAATAAAAAATAACATGCATTTTGTATGATCCCTCTTATTTTGGTAAAATAACTAACATTTTGCAGATTCTGCAAGGTGTATGTAAACTTTTGACCTCAACTGTACGTTTTGTCATAAGACCAGGTAGTCTTTATCTCATGCCGTTTTGCCAACCTACTTCATCAGAGATTTGACCACTTACACCATGACCAAGCTATATCAAACTGCCCATTCTTGACCCAGAAAACAAGCTACAAAAACAAATCATTTGTTGTACTGAATTTAATGTATTCTGACTGTAATTTATTTTAAAAGAGTGCTGAGACTGAAGGATTTCCCTTTCATTTATTTTCTTCATGCAACAGTTTCTCTTTTGATTTTGAATTGAAACGGGACATTTCTTTGATTTACTCTGGGATATGGCCCAGGCGGGAAGGCACAGCGAGAGCCAAGCAACCACAGCATTCAGTTAGACACAATGCCAGTCTGAGCTGTCCCTTGTGGCTGCTTTTCTCTCCTTCTGTCTCTTTCTCCTTCCCAACCCTTCCTGTTCCTCTGTCTCAGCTCAGTAGAGCAATGCTTTGAATAATTTATCCAGCTAAAGGAGTGCTGGTGTGGGCCTGACGCCTGATACCATCTTAAAGGGACAAGCTTTTAACTAGAATTAATACTGCTAATGAAAACATGATGATACAGATAGGTATCCACACAAAATGCACACACAAAAACAAATCTAATCCTACTACTGCACAATAGCACTTTAGTTTTAGTTTGAGTGATTCATTCTAAAATAATGCTTGTGTGGTAGAGCAATAAGGGATTCAAGATTGAACATGACTACACCACCCTGGATCTTAAACAGGGACATTAATTAAATAAAAGTCATTTAAGGCAACACAGGTTAGCTCACACTGAACCAGAGACGTAGACAGGTTATAAGAAATACACATTTTATTAAAGATAAAAGAAAAGATTCTACAAAAACAGGGAGAGAGCAATACCTAAACATAATAATTACACATATATATATGAAGAGTTCATTTTAAAAAATGTTTTTAATAATTTTCATAAATCATGTTTTTTTTGTTTTGTTATCATGTTTTTATTATGTGTTAATTATGTTTTTTTTTTTTTTTTTATTTAAATCAAAACAACCGAACTGCAGTTTGATTGATACTACTTGGAATGGCAGAAAAAACGAAACAAAAAAAACAACAACAAAAAAAAAAAACATGATTTTTGTCCCAGTCACATCTTCTCGGTTAAATAAACATTACTTACAATATCAGAAAAAAACAAAAAAACAAAAAAAACAAGACGCCTTTAATTTTAATTGACAATGTAATTAATATTCTATTCATTAAAGCCAGGTGTGAATCTCATCAAATTTTTTTTTTTTTTAAGCATTTTACATTTATTTCTAAATAATATATTCCAATAATAATATATTTTATTTTTCAATTTATGTTCAGCTATTCTTTTTAATAGCTAACTTTTAACTATTTTTGAATTTTTTCGGGTCATCAGTCATCAAAGCTCAATAAATATTGGTCACAGACGCGGAGATTTATTTTAAATTTATTTATTTATTTTTTTATTTTTTTTAATTACTTTAAATTTAAAAGCTGATTACTCACTTAAAAACTCCAACAGATCATGGTTTCATGCCATTTTAAATCTTATTTCGACGTAACAACTTGGCTATATAAGTGTGTCTCTTGGATATATATCCAAAATAAAAAGGTTTCACTGGAAAATGTCATTTGAACAAGTATGAAACATGTATGCCAGTGTTGTTTTGTCCAACGGAAAGAAAAAAAAGAACTTCTCTTTGAAATACAAATCTTTTGTAAGTACAGTGTAATCCCACATACAGCGCTGCTTAAAAGTGTGTGAACCCTTTAGAATTTTCGATATTTCTGAATAAATATAACGCAAAACAAATTCTTAAAGGGTTCATCGGACGCCCGTTTTCCACAAGTTTCCACAAGATTCTTTAGGGTCTTAATGAAAAGTCTCTAATATTCTTTAATTAAAAATTCTCAATGGTTTTGTAAAACAACACCCTTTTTACCTTGTCAAAATGAGCTCTGCAAAAATCATCTCATTCTAAGGGTTTGTTCCTTTAAATGTAAATGAGCTCTGCTCGCCCCGCCCCTCTCTTCTCTCTGTGGAATCACGAGTCTGTTTACTTTAGCCGCATTTAGCCGCTAAACTTCCTAACTACCACGTTATAAGGAAAGGCGATCGCAAGGATTCATAAAAAAAACGCTCATACTCACTTCTGCTGTAAGTGAAGCTGGATCACGAACGATTCGTGCAAACATAGACGGATATATGTAGATCGGGAGGCGCATTCCATTCACAAACAAATGTAATCCACTGCATCTTCAGCAACTCAGATGTCGGGAGTAAGTGACGACCACTGTGTTCATTATTACATCCAGCACCACAACACCTCAATCGCTCAATCAGAGATATTCTTGTCTAACATCCCTGCTTCGGCATCGAAACAAGTTACTGGACTGTGACAGCTAGTCTAAGGTAAGAGCTCATGTCAATCAACTATCGTGGGAGCGGCCTCTGTCGGTGTGACGCCACACCGTCAGGCATCTGAGAACGGCTCGATTTGAAAAAGGGATATTATTTTTACAAATTTTCCTCCGTTTGTACACAATCTGACTGACTGTGGATTTGTGAAGTCCAAACTCTTTAGAGATGGTTTTGTAACCTTTTTCAGCCTGATGATCAACAACAACTGTTTTTATGAGGTCCTCAGTGATCTCCTTTTGTGCCATGACTCACTTTCACAAACACGATCAGACTTTAATAGATCGCTGTTCTTTAAATAAAACAGGGCATAAACTGACACCTAATTGTCATCCTATTGACTGAAAACACTTCTGAAGAAATAGACTCTAATTTCACCTTCAAGTTAACTGCTAATTGCTAATAGATTCACATACTTTTGCAACTCGCAAATATATAACGCTGGATAAATTGTCATAATAAATACATGACAAAGTATATATTTTCATCTCATTTGTTTAATTGGGTTCTCTTTGTCAATTTTCAAAACTTGTGTGAAAATCTGATGAACTTTTTGGTCATATTTATGCAGAAATACAGAAAATTCTAAAGGGTTCTGCACTGTATCTGTAATCAGATGCACATTTAAAACTGTATATAATCTAATTTCAGTCACTTACATGTGTTTCATTACCATCGTGCACAGTTGAAGACGCTATTCTAAAAATTACAAATTTAATCAATCCAGCTGCTGTAAAAAGAGGCTACAAATGATCGCCAGCTGCAGCATCCACACACGCGACATAGCCTACTAGACGGGATTCGTATTCTTTTTATACAGATGTGACGTACTACAGCTTTACTTACATAACTTGAGGGACCTGAGTAATCAAGGACATCCAGGGATCATGGTACAGCAGGGCTGTCCAAACTTGGGTGTCCCACAGAGTTTACCTCCAACCCTAATCAAACAAACCCGAATCGGCTATTCAAGGTCTTACTAGGCATACTAGAAACTTTCTAACAGGTGTGTTGAGGCAAGTTGGAGCTAAATTCTGCATGACACCAGCCCTCCAGGACTGAGTTTGGACACCTCGTGGTACAGGAACCATGGCTTGGCAGCAGGGAATAAGGCCTTCACATGCATCTGTGCACCTCGCACCTAGCACCTGTGCACCCACACACACACACACACACACACACACACACACAACTACACAAGCCAGCACTCGAGAGGAAAAAAAAAAAAAAAAACAGCACCACCAGGAATCCACTCCTGCCTTAGGCACTCAGCTCCTGTAATAAACAGACATCAGATTATATACTTTACACAGAATTGTCAAAGTAACACCTGAAAGAACACAGTCACACTATAAGTCACAATCCAAAAAATTTACAAGAAAAGGAGTTTTCCCCCACCCACACAATTGACCCACAAATTAAACAACTTACTTAAGTCTTACTTAAGTCAACATAACACCAAAATTATTCTCGTAGCACAAAAAGTATTCTCATAGCTTCATAAAATTATGGTTGAACCACTGATGTCACATGGACAATTTTAACAGTGTTCTTACTACCTTTTTGGGCCTTGAACGTGGCAGTTGCACTGATGTCTACGCAGCATCAGAAAGCTCTCAGATTTCAGCAAATATCTTAATCTGTGTTTTTCAATGATGAATGAATGACTTGCGGGTTTGGAACGACATGAGGAGTAATTTATGACAGAATTTTCATTTTCAGTTTTCAAGCAAACACCTGTAACAGCCATGTCAGACTCCGTCTAGTCCGATCCTCTGACATCAAATAAACATTGCGAATGACTCCACCTACGTGTAGAGGAGCGACCTTAACCAAATGCCAGCCACAGGATTTAATTCAACATGTTTCTCTGAAAATAAGTTAATATTAGCTACAGTGTGTCAGCAACAATCTAGATGACATCAACAAAATAACTGGTTGTCAATCAGATGTGACGAAAAAAGGGGCTGTGGCTGGAGACGTGACTTTATCTAGTCAACAGGTTTATATACTCTTTCTGCTGCCCTCTGATAGGGCGGTTCATGAACAGACGCGCCAACCACATGCAGGCAGGAAGAACTCACTAGACCTTCCACTCTTCTTATCAGCCATACTTGTTTGTTTATATTACTAGAACAATGTTTTTTTTTTTTATTAACAATCTGAACGGGTTCAGGTCAAAGAACTTTTCCGCTGACACTCGCATATAGATAAATGAGTGAGGTACGTTGACCTTAGTGAGTGAAAGCTTTTGGCACCCAGGTCAGTGAAAGACAGAATCTCATATAGGCTACATAAGATTGATTGCAGACATGGAGCCAGGATCAACTGTCAGTGCTGTGCGGAGCCAGAGGGTTTTGTGTGGAGAGGAAATTCGACCTGCAGTTATCATTATAAAGGAAGGAAAGATAAATAGCATTCTGCCTGATTCAAAAGCTTCAGTGCACACAGCTGGAAAGGTGAGCTAGACTTTAAGAATGAGACATGTGCCACCTGCTGGAGACAACAAGATTTGGTAACACTTTAGTGCAGGGAACAATTCTCACTATTAACTAGTTAGTAGCATGCCCATTATTAACATATGTGACCCTGGACCACAAAACCAGTCATAAGGGTCAGTTTTTTTTCATTGATGTATGGTTTGTTAGGATAGGACAATATTTGTTTGAGATACAACTATTTGAAAATCTGGAATCTGAAGGTTGCAAAAAATACTGAGAAAATAGTCTTTAAAGTTGTCCAAATGAAGTTCTTAGCAATGCATATTATTAATAAAAATAAAGCTTTGATATATTTAATATAGGAAATTTACTAAGTGTCTTCATGGAACATGATCTTTACTTAATATCCTAATAATGTTTTGGCATAAAAGAAAACTTTGATCCATACAGTGTATTTTTGGCTATATTTTTGGCTACTGGTTTTGTGGTCCAGGGTCACATACTGGCTGTTTATTAGTTCTTATAAAGCACATATTCTGCATGACCATATTCTACATCCTTTATCTTACCCAATTCCTAATTTAACTTACTAACTATTAATAAGCAGGAAATTAGGAGTTAATTGAGGGAAAATGGTTAATGGTTTGTTAATAGCAAGAACTGGACCTTAAAATAAAGTGTGACCATAGATCATAGCAAAATGTGGTTAATTTCAGTTATGAAAAAAAAAAAAAACTCCTCAAAGTTTTGTTCTTCAATCTGTGAAATGTTTGAATTTATATTGTAATTATTAACTTTTTTTACAGTAAAATATTTGTATATACATATCTGATAAGGGAAGGGCTAATTGTTAAAAATAAAATTTAGTACTTTGGCATGTTTGTATTTTCGCTTAATATGCCTTATTTTGAAATGTATTTTGAATTTGAACAAAACAAGGGTATTTTTCAAAAATATCAGGTTGGGACAAGGTGTTACAATTTAAATGTAAATGGCTTTAAATGTATTAATTACAATATTTGTTGGTCATTAGATTAGGTTTTTTTTTTTTTTTGCTACATCTTTATAGACCAATTCAGTGTTTGTATACAGTGATGATGTTTTTTTTTTTTTTTTTTTTAAATGGAGCCATGGAATAAAAGAATTTAAAAAAAAATACATCTGAGTTTATATTTCAAGATTCTGACTTTATTCTCGCAATTCTGAGATTAAGTCTCATGATTCTGATAAGAAAAAACAACTCATCATTTTCTCTTTTCCCCTCGGCTTTGGCTTTTTTCCCCCCTGAGAATTGACTATTGACAAACTCACTATTGTTGAATTAAATAGTTATAAAGTCCAAACTAGCAGATATAAACTTGCGTTTGTGAGAAAAAGGTCAGAATTGCGAGATAAAACAAATACATGTTATGTAAAATGTTAATAGTAATAGGTTTAAATATTATGTCATGCTGTAGGGCTAATACAATGCGTCTCGAACAGCATATGTGAATATTATGTAGCCATTGTTTAAATCAAATTTATGCTTTAAAAGTAGAGTAATCATAGCAGTTTTCATCCATGTGCATCCAAATGGCGTCTTTGACGACAATATTCTCTAAAATTGTATTTGCATTCCGATTCTGGCATCAAAAGGCACAAAAACTGTTTTTCTCTTATTCTATTGATTTTACCCATTTCACTCCACTTGTTACCAGTGTTTTTCTGCCACCACTATGCGTGCACAGCTCCAAGTGACGTATAATCCAAATTGGTCTATTTGCATCCTTAACAAAATCACCTTTTTTTTTGTTAAACCTTAACAAAAATTTTTAATTTCTGCATTAACTAGACAGCATCTTTCTAACAGGTATTGGATGTGGGGAACAGTCTGGTAATGCCAGGTATAGTGGACTGTCATGTTCATGTTAATGAACCAGGCCGTACCTCCTGGGAAGGGTACTGGACCGCCACACGAGCAGCTGCTGCTGGAGGGGTCACCACAATTGTAGATATGCCCCTGTAAGTATAGACTTTGAAAATTAAAATTCAATGACTGAACTGACTTTCCCCATTAATGAATGGTAGATCTGGAGTAGTCTGTGAGTACAATTCACCCAGTCTCCTCCACTCCCTTGCATAATATTTAGCTGAATTCTCATTTTTACGATGATAACATTTTCTTTTAAAATAAAAAAAATAAATCTAGGTGAATAAATAACATAAAACTGACATGATGAATTATTTCATGGTACACAGAAACAGCATCCCACCAACTACAACTCTTGGAAACTTTCATGAGAAGCTGCGTGCTGCTACAGGACAGTGTTTTGTAGACACAGCATTTTGGGGAGGAGTCATCCCTGGCAACAAGGTACTTACATAAATACTGTACATACACTGCACAAACTACTAAATACATTTCAGTTTTAGTCTGTTGTTTTAACCTTCTAATATGCAAGTATTGTCACGCAATGAAACTGTGAAACAATAAACAACAATGAAACAATAAAACCGTGTTTTTGAACTAATCAATGTGAGTAAATGATTCAATGATTTATTCCAAGGGACATCAGCTGTATCCAAATATCCGTTCTTCATACTTCATGCATACTAATTCATACTACACACAAAAAAGAAGTAATTACTAGGGATGGCTCAATACCATAATTTTGGCTTCGGCTTTTGGCTACAATACCAGAATGTGATACCTCAGTATCCATATTAAATCGATACCATAGGTGACAAATAACCAGCCTTAAAAGACAAGTGAATAGAAAACAATTTAGTAGGTAATGTACCAAAACATGTATTACTTCATTTATGATTTATAACTAATTATTGACCTAGATTAATAAGTGCTGTAATACTGTCAGCTTACCTAATGAATTTTAACAAAGCTTGCTTTACTGTAAAGTGTTATACTAACAGTCAAAGAATTGAAAAATCACTCTCTCTCTCTCTCTCTCTCTCTCTCTCTCTGATAGTTTTCAGAT
Organism: Cirrhinus mrigala; assembly: GCA_036247105.1. Taxonomy (NCBI): domain Eukaryota; kingdom Metazoa; phylum Chordata; class Actinopteri; order Cypriniformes; family Cyprinidae; genus Cirrhinus; species Cirrhinus mrigala. Next base: position 16,803,941 of record CM070012.1, on the reverse strand, counting down.
TTCAGACTCAGATAGCCAAAGAAACAGTATTAAATATAAATCTCTCTCTCGGCTGCTTCACATTAGCGGTCGGTGACGCACTACCTTCATATTATTGATACTAAAGTTAATATAGCAAATTCAATTAATAATTGATTGTTTGAAATGCAAGTGCAAATATTATGTGACCAAAGCTAAACTGGTTCTAAATGTGCCAAACGCACATTTGAGCTTTCGTGCTTACTCTGTATCACATCTTAGGTAAGTTATATGCGTTGATCAACTGTGAATTATAGTTTATTAAACCTGAATTTATGAATGATTTATGATGTACTCACCTGTCGATCTCTAAATTCACGTTAAAGGTCAGGATGAGCAAGTGACTTTGGCAACACATGATTTATAGCAGCGCTTGCATACAGGTGTAGTAAGGTCAGTTCATTTACCTTTATAATCTGTTTTTCTATGCAAAATAATGCCATATTTCACTTCTAATGTTGGCTTTATTTACTTGTTTCGAGCACGTTGATGGAGTTTCATCTGTTTGACAATCCATCGCGTTATTCTGTTGTCACGTTTACCCGTTTCGCGGCAATTTGGTGAACTTTGGAACAGCAGCGTATAAAATACCAAGTTGATCAAAATGATAGTATTGAACCATTTGAAATAAAATATATACCGGTATTTTTACAGTACCGGTATACCGCGCATTCCTAGTAACTACTCAAAGGGTATATGCGATTCCTGATGCAGCTATCCTCATTTCTTTCCTAAATAAAAATGTATTTTCAAACAAACCGGTCAAGTAAATGGTCAATGAAATGCCTCGATACCATCGAGTATTGAAAAACCTCTTGACTTTCGGTACCAAACTTCGATACCTAAGGGGTTAATCTAGTCAACTTCAGTGTGCCAATAAGCCTGCGCCACTAGGTGTGTTCGACTAGAAGCAGCGCCGCGCAGATCGGCAGCTTTCGCACTGAACGCGGAATGCGCAGCCCTTCAGAACGCAGCGGCAAAAGTTCAACTAATTTGAACTTTGAGCGTGGCTTGCACGCAAGTGGTGCTTAGGTTATTGTTATATTGGTAAAACATTTTAACCCCAATAGTGGGTGAAAAGAGACTGTCTTCAGGAGTGAATCGTTGAATCATTTACTCAATCGATTCATTAGAAAATACATTTTTATTCAGGAAAGAAACAAGTAGATTGCTGTGTCCAAAATTACATATACCTTTTGAGTAGTTAATACTTTTTTGTGTGTAGTATGAATTAGTGTGCATGAAGTATGAAGAATGCATATTTGGATACAGCTGATGTCCTTCTGGAGTAAATCATTGAATCGTTTATTCAACCAATTTCTTCAAAAACATCGATTCATTCAGGAAAAAAAAAAAACAAGTAGATGGCTGTGCCGAAAATCACATATACTTTTTAAGTAGTTGCTACTTTTTTGTGTGCAGTATGAATTAGAATGCATGAAATATGAAGAATGCATATTTGGATACAGCCGATGTCCTTTGGAGTAAATCATTGAAACATTTACTCAACCGATTCCTTCAAAAACGTTGATTCATTCAGGAAAAAAGACAAACAAGTATCGTTCAAACAAAATTGCATATACTTAGGGCTGGGTATTCAAAAATTTTAGATATCGATCCTGATACCTATACCTTGACTTCGATACCGGTTCCTTAACGATACTTTTTTCTATACTAATTTTATGAAATCAATTTTAACAAGATTACATCATCTCAAAATATTTTTTTTTTTTTTTTTTTTTTTTTGGCTTATTGACGTTTGTACAGTTTCAAAGACTCCTGAGCCACTGCACAAAGGAACAAAATATATCCAACATAATAAATCAATGAAAATAATTTTAATAAAGCCCAAAAAGTTCTCAGTTTATACATCTGTTAGGCTACATTAACACTAGTGCATGTTCGTTTTAAAATGCATACCTCAGACAGAATCATAATTTCTATTCATTTTCCACTAATTTACTGACAAGCACTAGCACTTTCCAGCGTTGTCTGCCGGTATGTATAACGTTATATGCCTTCCTTAAGAGGACATAACATATTTCAACAACATTACATGGCCAAAACACACATTCGACGGCAAACGGAAGTTATTACGAACACTCGCTGGTGGTTTAAAATGAGTTTTGAGTAAAAGCGGAATATAAATCTTATTGATTGTCTTATGTAGCATCATGCTACAGTGTAACACTCACTTTTGGTCGTGTAGTATGGACAGATGGTCTTTTCTGAAATGCCAGTATGGATGAGGATCGTTTTAATTTTTTTAAAAATGCACCAGTGTAAACATAGCCTTACGCAAGCTTTCATGCTACAGCCTCACGTGTGAGCCACATCTCTCAGTGTAACCAGTGTAAGCTAGCAGGTGTGATTGACTTTGTCGCAGCTCTGTGCAGCCCTTCAGAGCACAGCGGCAAAAGTTCAACTAATTTAAACAAGAAATTGGTTGAGTAAATGATTCAGTGATTTACTCCATAAGGACATCAGCTGTATCCAAATATGCATTCTTCATATTTCATGCATTCTAATTCATACTACACACAAAAAAGTAATAACTACTCAAAAGGTATATGCAATCTTGGACACAGAAATCTTCTCGTTTCTTTCCTGAATGAATCAATGTTTTTGAACAAATCGGTTGAGTAAATGATTCAATGATTTACTCCAAAGGACATCAGCTGTATCCAAATATGCATTCTTCATACTTCATGCACACTAATTCATACTACACATAAAAAAAGTATTAACTACTCAAAGGGTATATGCAATTCCTGATGCAGCTTTCCTCATTTCATTCCTAAATAAAAATGTATTTTCAAATTAATTGATTGAGTAAATGATTCAACGATTCACTCCTGAAGACAGTCACTTTTCACCCACTATTGGTATTAAAATGTTTTGCCAATATAACAATAAATAACAATATTTTCTTTGTTTGTCTGCCTGCCTATCTCTTTTCATTTGTCCATTTTAGCTGGAGCTGAGGCCAATGGTCCAGGCTGGTGTGGCTGGATTTAAGTGCTTTCTGATTCACAGTGGAGTGGAGGAGTTTCCTCATGTGAGTGACGCGGATCTGCACGCAGCTATGAAACAGCTCCAAGGCACAGGCAGTGTTCTGCTGGTGAGCCATCTCATTTTCTGCTTGCCCTAATCATTTCAATCTGATATCTGATTTAATGAAACATTTCTGCCATAATGAGTACCTTATAATCACTGTGTACCAATGGTAAAATTGTGCACAACTGTCAATGTGAAAAATGCATCTGGTCAGACAGAATTTATTATTAAATTATGAAAATATAATTATGGAACTTAAATGAATGAAACCTATTCTGTTTAGTTTCACGCAGAGCAAGAAGTCCAGCATTCAGTTTCTGAGAAAGAGGGTATGAGACTGCCAATGTTTAAATTCTACTTGAAATCATGAACTTGTATTATTTTTAAAATGGAAATTCCTGCTTTATTCTTTTTACTTAGATCCACAAGAATATTTTACCTTCCTGAGGTCCAGGCCTGACATTATGGAGCTTGAGGCCATCCGTACCGTCACTCAGCTCTGCCTAAAATATCAGTATGTTATGATAAGACCAGTTAGAGTGAAGTCCTTAACTTCTAATTATCTAATGGCTGTTTCTGCAGACTATCAAGAGATGAGAAGTAAGAAGTGAGCATTTTCTATTCTTATTATCAGAGTGAGATGCCACATTGTGCACCTGTCATCAACCCAGCCTCTGGAGCTCATCAGGGCAGCAAGAAATGCTGGAGCTCCACTGACTGTAGAGACCACCCATCACTATCTCAACCTATGTGCAGAGGACATTCCAACACGTGCAACTCAGTTTAAATGCTGCCCCCCGATACGAGACACAGCCAACCGGGTATGAGCAATATGCATTACAGACAACGAAACAGATTGTTGTTGTTGAAATAAATTACTTTCTTCTGTGGAACACTAAATTTTGAAGAACACACAGGTTTTCAACCATCAAAAAGGATGTTAAACTAGCACCATAAAAGTGTCATAAAAGTGACTCATGCGCTATATTTCATGTTTTCTGGAGGCAATATAGCTTTGTGAGAGGAACAGACTTAAATTTTGCAATATTCTTTGCCTCCAGTGGGCTGTCTGATTTGAACTCAACAACCATACCAGTCTTCTTTGTGAATGAATTTTAACCTGTTCTGTGAATTGGACCAACACTGGCTACTTTCAGACTCCAGGCAAATCTTTTCAGGCAGACTGTCTGCGCTATTAATTTTAAGTGATCAAATCAGATTTGTGTGTCCACACATAACCAATTTATCTGCATAGGTTGCTTTGATCACAACACAGGCTTACACATTTTTCATGAGGCTTTCAAAACAGATGCAGGAAAAATGGAAGTGCATCATCTCAATCTCCAAATAAGCACTGTCAAGTCACAGTGCAGAACTCTGCTGCACAAAAAAAAAAACTCGACAGAGCAGACTTCGTTTAAATACTGTATGAATACTTTTGGCATTTCTGTCAACGGTTTTGACGTTATGGTTGTGTGTCATGTTAAGATTGACGCAAAAGACCATTTAAAATCTGATTTGAGCAGCCAGAGCGTCCAGACTGTGATGCATCTGTAAAGATCACATTTAAATCACATTTCAACCCACCTTCATACTTCATATATGGTTTGAATCAGATTAGAAAAAAATCAATTTCGTGTGTGTGTGTAGTTGTTTTTGCTACATTGTGGGGACCAAATGTCGTAAAGGGTAGGTTTAGGGTTAGGATTGGGTGAGGGAATAAACAGTATCGTTTGGTCAGTATAAAAACTATAGAAGTCTATAAAAAGTCCCCACAATTCACAAAAACAAACATGAGTGTGTGTGTGTGTGTTTAATTTTGCTGTCCAGAATTAAAAAAAAAAAACAAAAAAAACATCTGGATAATATCTGGATATGCAAATAATTAGATTTTAAGGACAGTCTGAACAGTCTGAAAAGAGAGTGAAAAAGAATGATTCATTCACAAATAGGACACCACTTATTCTGTACTAAATTCCTACAGAGTTATCATATTTTTTTTTTAAATAAATGTAATATAGAGAACAAGACATGTGGACAGTGTTGCCAAGTCCGCGGGAATTGGGCTACTTTAACACTGCTGCCGTGGGTTGTTTTTCATGTCAGCGGGTTTAAACGACCCCAATAACCTGATATTTGTCCCCTGAAATTCAAATTTTACCAGGGGAATCCCACCAAAAACACGTGTTTTACCTCTTAGAAGGCGATTTTTACCGGGGGACCCCCACCAAAACATGATTGGGCTAGTTTTGAGTTGCAATTGGGCGGGTTTTGTTGTGAAAACATGGCAACCCTGCATGTAGACTTTATTTACTTACTTATTTAATTTACTACTTTGATTATGGCATCCACTTTTAAACTTGAAAGCTCCCCACTTGTAAGTGCATCAAAAATTCTAAGGCTACGTTTACACTAGTGCATTTTCATTTTAAAATGCATAACTTCTGCTACAGTTATGCTTGTCGTTTATACTATTCAGGCATTTTTGACGCTCAAAAATGAGAATAAAAGACATTAAAAAAATTCTGCAGACCCTGTTTTAGTTGCGTTTCAGTGTAAATGGACCAAAATGCCGTGGCTGCCCACATACGCTTTGCGTATCCTTGAAAACTGTGTAAACAATAACATCATGCTCATTGGTCGCATCTTTTTTCGGAGGCTCATTTACAGTATATTACAGTATTTTACACTCCAAAAAATAAGAGTCAATTTTATTACGGTTAAATAAGACACCTTTGATGATGTATGCAGCTGGAATGTTCACGTGACATGCGTTTTCGGTTGTGTAGTGTAGACAGAGATCATTTTCATTTTAAAACTAGGTTAAACATTGCCTAAATTTCTCTTATTTTGTTCCAAATAATAATGTCTTTTTTGATTGTCCCATGAACTTCCACAAACCTTACATGTGACCCTGGACCACAAAACCAGTCATCAGGGTCCATTTTTTGAAAATGAGATTTATACATCATCTAAAAACTGAATAAGTAAGTATTGATGTATGGTTTGTTAGGATAAGACAATATTTGGCTGAGATACAACTATTTGAAAATCTAGAAACTGAGGGTGCAAAAGTAAGAAAATATTGAGAAAATCGCCTTTAAAGTTGTCCAAATGAAGTTCGTAGCAATGCATTTTTTTTATATATTTACAGTAGGAAATTTACAAAATATCTTCATTGAACATGATTTTTACTTAATATCCCAATGATTTTTGCCATAAAAGAAAAATCAATAATTCTGACCCATATAATGTATTCTTGGCTATTGCTACAAATATACCCGTGCTACTTATGACTGGTTTTGTGGTCCAGGGTCACATATATAGTGCATTATAACAACAATCTTTTATAGTTAAACTATAATCTGTTTCTTTGTCAGGAGCTCTTATGGTCTGCACTCAAAGCTGGTGATATTGATATGGTCGTGTCAGATCATTCACCATGCACGCCTGAACTGAAGTGTTTAGACAGTGGCGATTTCACACAGGCGTGGGGCGGGATCTCGTCTCTGCAGTTTGGTAGGCTGTCATTGTACTAATATGCTCATACATTCACAAGATGGCCAAAGTCCATTGTGAGGTCAACAGTGGTCAACCAACTGTTTAGCAATCAGACTAATGATTAACTTAAAAACTGTTCCAGATTGGACCCAGCTTAAAAAATATCTACACTTATAGGAATAAAGTGTATGAACCTTTAGTGTGGATTTGTACCTCAAATGGTCATTAAAGGGATAGTTCACCCAAAAATGAAAATTCTGTCATTAATTACTCACCCTCATGTCGTTCCAAACCCGCAAGACCTCTATTCGTCTTTGTAACACAAATTAAGATATTTTTAATGAAATCCAAGAGCTTTCTGACCCTGCATAGACTGCAACTTAACTACCATGTTCAAGACCCAGAATAAGGACATTGATAAAATACAAAAATAACGACTTTATTCAGCAATTTATTCTCTTCTCTCACAGTCTTTGACGCATGTTCACGAGAGCACCACATGCATGCATGATACTGTCGTGAATGTGCATCGAAGACTGACAGGGAAGAGAAATTGATTAATAAAGTTATTTTTTGTTTTCTTTACACACAAAAAGTATTCTCATAGCTTCATAAAATTAAGGTTAAGCCGCTGATGTCATATGAACTGTTTTATCGATGTCCTTACGACCGTTCTGGGCCTTAATTTGTGTTCCTAAGTTGAACAAAGGTCTTACAGGTTTGGAACGACATGAAGGTGGAATATTAAATGACAGAATTTTAATTTTTGGATGAATTATCCCTTTGTCCTGAATAAAAGAACACAATCTGATAAAATTACACACAAACCAGGATGTTCCACAGCGCTTATAGCAGCACGGTTTCAACAGATCAAACCAAAGCTGTTTGCAAAAGATTTAAAATGCTAAGAAAAATGACACAGCATTGGACTGGACTGCTAGCAAAAGTATCACTGATTGAAAGCTCAAGTTCATCAGTACATTTTCCAAGAATGAAAGGTCGTTTGTCTTCCTTGTCTCTTGTTGAAGCTCAAAAGTTGGGTGATGCAATGGGACAATGACCCAAAGATGTAAAATCAACAGCCAAATCAGATGTAAAATCAACAACAAAATGGGTTTAGCAGACAAAAACAGACCTTTGGTTGACGCAGTCAGAGTCCTGACCTCTTTGACCTCCCATTCATAGTGTTGAACTGAAACATTTTTGTAAAGAAGGAATAGTTCAGGTTTTATCTGTAATTACTGCTGCCAACAAAAAAAAAAAAAAAAAAAAAAAAAGTTCCACTTACTTTTTCCACCTGGAACTGTACATTTAAACTGAATTGTTGGCTATTATTGTTGGATCAGATCCACTTTTATGGCCAAATGAATTTGCGCAGAAATTCATGGTATTGTAAGTTAAATGATCAAACACAAGAGTCATGTCAAGTATTTTGAGTAAGCAAATACTACTAAACGTTACTAAAATTGTCATTCATCTTGCTGTTTACCAACAGGTTTATCTTTGTTCTGGACATCAGCTTCTAAAAGAGGGTTTTCATTTTTTGACGCAGTAAGAATCTTGTGTAAAGAGCCTGCTCGACTCTGTCGCCTTGACAACCAGAAAGGGAGTCTCATTCCAGGTCACGATGCAGACTTAGTCATTTGGGATCCAGAAAAAGAGTTTACGGTGAGAAAGACAGGGATTCACTCAAGGGGGTTGAGCTGCGATGCTCTTAACAACTGACAGCAAGATAGAACATGCTTGTTGCTAAAAATCTGTCTTCATTTATAAATGCACTGAAAGCTTTTTGGAGCCTGCAAGTGAATGCATGTCATTTCATTTCCTAGGTGAACGAAGACACCATACATCACAAAAACAAGGTAGGTTCAATTTTACTTAATATAGTTGTTCATGCATTAGTGAAGGGAAATTATGTTCACTTTTTCCTTTTTTTTTTCCAGTTAACTCCCTACCTTGGCCTAACTCTGCAAGGGAAGGTGAAGGCCACTATTGTCCGAGGGAAGGTGGTTTACAGTCATGGCTCTTTCAGTTCACAGCCTCTGGGGAAACATCTCTTTATCCAGCACAACACACCGGCTGTTCCGTAAGCCAATCACATAAAAGCACATTCCGTTATCTCGCTTTACTCATAACCTTCAGGATGTGCTATGGTAAAAATGTTATACTGTGTGGCATGATAATTTTAGTGTTAGATTTATTTTAATTGATTATTGTGCAGTATTGTGGTATATTCAAAAGTGCATTGGGTAACACTGCTGAAACATTGCAAACAAACATTAAATACTACTACAACTACTATTATTCCTACTAATACTAATACCTTTCAGAATTAATCTAATATTTAATCTTAACGGGATGGTTCATCCAAAAATGAAATCATTCCTCTTATATCATTCCAATCTTACTTTCTACTGTGGAAGATAAAATAATGTACTTTGGAAAAAAGTGTCTCATTGACTTGGTATGTTTTGTCTACACAATGAAAGTCAATGGGAACTGAAACATTCTTTAAAATATCCTCTTTAAATATGCAACATTTGTCATGAAGCTTTTGGAACATGTTATTAAGATGATATTTTATTTAGAGTTGTTATCCACCTAATTTTTCCCAAAAACTGGGCGTGGCCATTTGCAAATTGTATGTGTCTGGCTTCAAATTTGGCATTACAAATTTGTTTTTTATTCACTTTATTTTTGTTTTAAAGTGTGTGTGTGTGTGTGTGTGTGTATCTATCTATCTATCTATATATCCTATCTCTCTCTCTCTCTCTCTCTCTCTCTATATATATATATATATATATATATAGATAGATAGATATAGATATAGATAGATAGACAGATAGTTAGGTCCATATATATTTGCACACAGGCACAATTTTTATTGTTTTCGCTGTTGACCAAAACATATTCAAGTTAGAGTTATATAATGGGAGGAAAAATTGGAGGAAAGGTTAAGGAATTACAGCTCTTTATTAAAGCTGCAAGTAGTGTTCGAAGGGCCCTTGCACCTGGGCTCATCGCCACCCGGTGGCTTTAGGAAAACAACGAACAGTGAGAAATATGCATTTAAAGTAGGGATGGCTCGATACCATACTTTTGGCTTTGGTATGATACCAGAATGTGATACCTTGGTATCGATACTAAATCGATACCATAGGTGATAATTAACCAGCCTTAAAGGATAAGTGAACTGAAAACAATTTAGTAAGTAATGTACTAAATATGTATTAGTTCATTTATCATCTATAACTAATTATTGACCTAGATTAAGTGCTGTAATACTGTTAGGTCAGCTTACCTAATGAATTTTAACAAAGGTTGCTTTACTGTAAAGTGTTAGTCTAACAGTCAAAGTATTCAAAATCATGTTCTCTTTCTCCGATTGTTTTCAGATTTCAGACTCAGATATCCAAAGAAAAAGCATTAAATATAAATGTCGCTCTCTCAGCTGCTTCATATTAGCGGTCGGCGGCACGGCAGAAACATTACCTTCATATTATTGATACTAAAATTAATATAGCAAAACTCTTGCTTCATTCAAATTTAATTCATATTTGATTGTTTGAAATGCAAGTGCAAATACTGTGACCAAAGCTAAACTGGTTCTAAACTGGTTCTAGTGCACACTTGAGCTTTTGTGTTTACTCTGTATTACATCTTAGGTAAGTTATGTGCGTTGATCAACTGTGAATAAAAATTATTTAAACCTGAATTCATGAATGATTTATGACGCACTCACCTGTTGACCTAAATTCACATTAAAGATCAGGACGAGCAAGTGAAGAATGCTTGGCAAGACTTGATGTGTTGCCTCTTGTGGCAAAACATGATTTATAGCAAAGCTTGCATACAGGTGCAGTAAGGTTAGTTCGTTCACCTTTATCATGTTTTGTATGCAAAATAATGCCATATTTCACTTCTACTGTTGTCTTTATTTACTAGTTTTGAGCACATTGATGGACATTCATCTGTTTGATAATCCATGGTGTTGTTCTGTTGTCACGTTTACCCGTTTTGGTGCAGATCGGACATTGTATGTGTCACGAATCTGGTCGGTGTCCCGTTGTCCGCTCACCACCAGATGTCACTCTCACCTCACCTACACACTCTGACTGTTGCACCACACTCCGGACTGCATCTCCCATCCTCCACCACACTGATTGCGTCAGCCCCCGTGACCAATCAGGCGTTCTATAAAAGCCCCGGTCCTTCCCAGTGCACTTCACGGATTGTTGTATTGTTGTTATTGTTAGCGTTTCCTAGTTTCTGGTTCCGAGTTCCTAGTTCCCAGTGTTTTTGTCTTTCCCGCCTGGTTTCCTCGTTTTCAACTGCCTAGCCGCCTGCCTTGTGGATTATCGCTTGTTTAAGGATTATTCTCTACGTTTTGCCTGTGTTAGACCTGTTGCCCCTGTTTGACCCTGCCTGCTCGACTATGTATCTGTCTCGTCCATTGAATAAAAGCTTGCACATGGATCCGCTCGCCTCTCGCCTCTCTTTCCCGGTAACAGTATGCCTGAATTATAACAACTTCCTTTTTCATGGTGAAACAGAATTTTCAGGCCGCCACGGACACACCTACAAAAACTCAAGATCTTCACAATTTAACATCATTAAAAAATTAAAAAAAATTAAAAAACAGACCACATCATTCTTTGGACGGCTGAAATTAAGATCAACCTGTATCAGAATGACGGTAAGAAAAAAAGAAAAATAGTATGGAGAAGGCTTGGAACAGCTCATGATCCAAACATCATCATACAACATACAACATCATCTGTGAAACATGATGAAGCAGTGTGATAGCATGAGCATGCATGGCTTCCAGTGGCACTGGGTTACTGGTGTTTGGTGATGACGTGACACAGGACAGAAGCAGCTGGATAAATTCTGAAGTGTACAGGGATATATTCTCTGCCCAGATTGAGCCAAATGGAGCAAAGTTGATTGGGCAGTGCTTTATACGGACGATGACCCAAAACATACAGCAAAAGCAACCCAGGAGTTTTTGGATTATTCTGCAATGGCCAAGTCAATCTCCTGATTTCAACTTGACCGAGCATGCATTTCACTTGCTAAAGAGAAAACTGAAGACAGAAAGACCCACAAACAAACAACAACAACTGAAGTCAGTGGCAGCAAAGGCCTAGCAAAGCATCGCAGTGGACGAAACCCAGTCTCTGGTCATTTCCATGAGTAGGGATGTAACGATATGAAATTTTTTGATCACGATTATAGTGACCTAAATGATCACGGTTATCATTATTATCACGGTACTGTTAAAATGTGCTGGAAATTTTCAAAAGGTATCGACACATGAAAGATTTCACCAACTTTTGTATTAAAATTCAACAAAAATTAAATAAAATTACTTTTTGTTTGCATAAACACTAAAACAATAACTTTACCTATGATGTCTGGATTTTAAATGACAACAGTTTATCTCATACGAAATGTTCAAATAAAACTTTGAAAAGGTTTCATAAAATGGTAAACTTCACATTTTAACCTTTAATAAAGAAAAGGGTTAAGTCAAAATGATATTTGAATAACAAATGTTTCTATGTATTTTATCTGATTCATAAATATTTCCGGACACCTATCTGAATTGTTTAAATGTATATAACCCACATAAGCTTGTTTTTCATCAGTCAGTCAAAATGTACAGCAGGGCATGCAAATTCTTCGTTTTTTGGCCAGATAAAGAGTGCACACAGGCTGACTGTAAATGTAAGTCTCTGTAAATCCACTGTCTGACACTAGATGGCGCTTACGGAAAAGCTGAATTGCAGCTGTTTCCTGTAACCTCCGTAGATAAAGCAGCGTTACGATTAAAGAATCAAGTATTACAGGGAGCAAAGATGAAAACAAAATGTCATCGAATATTTTCTAAAAACAGTCAGAAACTTTCAGAGGTACATTCATATAAACCATTCATTCATATATTCATTTGTATTAATCCCTTAGCACTCCTTTAAAACCTTGCATCTTTCCGCCACGTTTTCACTAGTGATGGGAAGTTCGGATCATTTTACCGACTCGGACCTTTGATTCTCGTTCAGCAAAATTAACAAATCTTTTTTCGAGTCAGTTCTTTCATTTTAGCAAAATATAATTAAAATGTTACGTGTTACCTCCCTAACACATCTACTGCTTACACAAATGTTGATCACACTACAAACAAGACAAAACTATAATGCTATAAGAAACAGAAAAGATTCATTCATTGTTTACCTGGGTCTTTAGTCTATGATTAGCTCACCTCACCTCTTATGTGACAAGTTTTCAGGTTTGAGTCGTTCGTTCATCATGTGACAGCCCCATAAGGCGAACGAACGACTTTAAAAAACCCAAAGACTCGAAACTGATGAACTAATTCCAGTATAGAACCTAATAGGATGTTGCGCATGCGCGACTGAACGAACCACTCGCCGAGACGACTCGTTCGTCCCGAGTCACATTAAAGATTCATTCAAAATGAACGAATCGTTCAAGAACGACCCATCATTAGTTTTCGCATCAAACGAAACTAGTCCGCGTGCTGTGCGCATGTGAAACTGTTTCCTAAAACTTTGCTTTACACTGGACAGTTTTTATTTATCCTCAGTTGTTCAAATCACGGTAATCGGATACGGTTTTAGTGATAATTAAATATGAAACGGTAATACTAACCGTGGAGGGTTTTTATCACGATTGATCATTAAACCGGTAATCGTTCCATCCCTATCCATGAGTTCCAGACTTAAAGGAGAAGTCCACTTCCAAAACAAAGATTCAAATATAATGTATTCACCCCGTTGTCATCCAAGATGTTCATGTCTTTCTTTCATTAGTCGTAAAGAAATTATGTTTTCCGAGGAAAACATTTCTGCATTTTTCTCCATATAATGGACTGCTATGGTGCCCCGATTTTGAACTTCCTAAAGGCAGTTTAAATGCGGCTTCAAACGATCCCAAATGCGGTTGTAAATGATCCCAGCCAAGGAAGAAGGGTCTTACCTAGCGAAACGATCGGTTATTTTCATTTAAAAAATACAATTTAAATACTTTTTAATCTCAAATGCTCGTCTTGCCTTTCTCTCCCTGAACTCTGTGTATTCTGGCTCAAGACAGTTGGGGTATGCCAAAAAATTCCAATCGCATTTTCTCCCTCAACTTCAAAAATCATTTCAAAATCATCCTACATCGCTGCAGAAGTGCTGACACAGTCTTTGCAAAGTGAACATGCAAAGAAGATCAAACACCTTTAACAAAAAATGCAAAACGGCAATATAGGATGATTCCGAAGTTGAGGGAGAACATGAGATGGGAGTTTTTCGACAATATTATATTATATTATATATACACACACATACATGCAAATAATTTAAGATTTGTGGATGACAGTATTCGAAGTTCAAATATGACGTCAGTTAAACTGTTGCTGTCGCTGCTCAGATGTACTGTTCAGTTTATCACGTCTCAAAGTGAAATGACTGGCCAACAGGTCAAAGGTTAGCTCACAGTTTACATGAGTTAACCATTGCCTCAGTCTGTCAGTCTGCCGGCAGCATAATGTCCTCTCTGTCCGTTCTTCCACCGGAATGTCTGTTACAGCCTTTCCCCGTCCCCCAGCGACTTATGCTTGGACCAGGACCGTCCAATGTACCTGCACGGATCGCAGCAGCCGGGGCACAGCCCATGCTGGGCCACCTGCACGCAGAAACCATTGAGGTAATGCAGTACAGTGTGTTTAAGTGCATACTATAGGGACTACTGGCTTTGTAGGTCACCATTTTTATATAATATGACACTTTACCATGTTGAATCATCATGTTTTAAAAGGAAAATTCATCTAAATATTATAATTTATACACCCTTCGTTTGTTTCAAACCTGTGTGATATTTACACAGGGGCATGTCTCTGTGTATTTTTTGTCTGTATGATGGGATGTAGTTGTCACCAAAACAGTTTGGTTGGCAAAATCCAGAAGAAAGTCAGGTAAATAAACATAAATAAATAAAATGACTTGAATGTGGCTAGTTAAGTATCCGTTGAAGAAAAAAAAAAAAACAACAACTGTAAAGTATCTTGTTTATAAGAGATTAAAAAAAAAAAAAATTAAAATAAAACAAATCAGTAGTCAGTGTTACATAAATATTCCTGTCATAATTTGTATCCATTAATGAAAAGAATTCATTGTTTACTTGTTTTACTTTCAGATTATGAATCAGATCAAAAGTGGCATCCAGTATGCATTTCAGACTCGAAATCGAGTGACTCTGGCTGTGAGTGGACCAGGTCATGCTGCTATGGAGTGCGCCATCTTTAACTCATTGGAGCCTGGAGAGAGCGTTCTCATAGCTGTCAATGGCATATGGGGGGAAAGAGCTGCAGACATAGCTGAGAGGATAGGTACCCATTCTGCTTTTAGAAAAAAATTCTGAGATCTTTTATAAAAATAAAATTTATATAGAGTTATAAAGGTGATTCTGAACATCATTCATTCACATATCGAACACTCTTCACCAGGTGCCAAGGTGAACACAGTTGTAACGTCTCCTGGTGGGTACTTCACAAATGAGGAAATTGAACAGGTACAAATTATGTTTCATTAACCACTTATGTATTTACTACATATCATCAACCATGTTTGTGTCATTTTATAGGCATTAGACAAATACAGGCCAGTGGTGTTCTTTCTCACACATGGAGAATCCTCCACAGGAGTGGTCCACCCCATAGACGGCATAGGTGAACTTTGCCACAAGTGAGTTTTGATTTATCAGGACCCTTCAGATTAGGACTCTCTATTAAAATTGGCATTCTGTGTCTTTGCAGTCATCTACACTACCAGTCAAAAGTTTTTGAACAGTAAGATTTTTTTATGGTTTTTAAAGAAGTTTCTTCTGCTCACCAAGCCTGCATTTATTTGATCCAAAATACAGAAAAAGCAGTAATATTGTGAAATGTTTTTACTATTTAAAATAACTGCTTTCTATCTGAATATATTTTAAAATGTAATTTATTCTTGTGATCAAATCTAAATTTTCAGCATCTTCAGTGTTACATGATCCTTCAGAGATCATTGTAATATGCTAATTTGATGTTCAAGAAACTTTTTTTTATTTTTATGATAATCGATGCATTAAACAGTTGAGCACATTTTTTTCAGGATTCTTTAACGAATAGGAAGATTCAAAGATCAGCATTTATCTGAAACAAAAAACTTTTGTAACATTATACACTATACCATCAGTATTTTTATTTATTTTTATATTTTTGGAAGAAAATAATAGAAATTAATTTAGCAAGGATGCTTTAAATTGATCAAAAGTGATGATAAAGACATTTATAAAGTTACAAAAGATTTCTATTTCAGATAAATGCTGCTCTGCTGAACTTTCTATTCATCAAAGAAAAAAATTTTAAAAATTCAACATAATAACATTAATAAATGTTTTTTGAGCAGTAAACTAGAATAACAGAATGATTTCTGAAAGTTCATGTGACTGGATTAATGATGCTAAAAATTCAGCTTTGAAATCACAGGAATAATTTACATTGTACAATATATTCAAATAGAAAACAGTTATTTTAAATCATAAAAACATTTCTTTTTTACTGTACTTTGGATCAAATAAATGCAGGCTTGGTGAGCAGAAGAGACTTTAAAAAAAAAAAAAAAAACAATAATCTTACTGTTCAAAAGCTTTTGACCTGTAGTGTATATTGATAGGGTACTCTTAGAAATTCACCATTAGCAGGTAAAACAGTCTTCCTCTTCTGGGAAAACAGAAGATAGAATTATTGATAACTCATGTTGGACTATACAGATTGGTATCCAATCAAATGCTGTCTAGAATAAAAATGTCCCTCCCCCAATACCTTCTGCCAAGACTAATCAGGATTATCATTGTTAAATAAAAATAAAAAATAAATAAATAAAAAAAAAAAAAAATACAATAAAATAAAATAAAAATGTAACTAAAGACAACTATAGACAAAGCCAATAAAACTAACTAAAATGTAAAATGAAAACATAAAAATAAAATATTTCAACTTTTCAACATTCTTATTTGCAGATTTTTAAAAAATAGTATATCAGCGTTACTGAAATAAGTAGCAAATCATTTAAATGCAATAAGTTTGCAGAATCATTTTATAATACATGCATTTTTTACGTTAATAATTATGAATTACATTTAATATATAACAATTTTGTTTTGAGTAAATTCTGTTCTGTCATTCAGGTACAACTGTTTATTTCTGGTTGATTCAGTGGCAGCACTGGGAGGTACTCCTATCTGCATGGATGAGCAAGGTATGACCATGTTGCATGCTCTGGCACTACATTCACTGCCTGGGGTCCATGATTTAAAGGAGAACTATTATGCCCCTTTTTTACAATATGTAATGTAAGTCTCAGATGCCCCCAGAATGTGTCCGTGAAGTTTCAGCTCAAAATACCCCTCAGATCATTTATTACATAATTTAAAAAAACATGCTGTTTCACAAAATTAAAGTGCAAGCAGAAACATGCTGTTTTCGTGTCTGTCTCTTTAAATGCAAATGAGCTACTGTTCCCCGCCCCCTTTTCCCATATATCAGATACTCTCCCAAAAAACATCTATTTGGTTTCGATTATCATGTGTATCGCAGTTTAAACTTCTGATACAGTGCACAGCATAAATGAGTACACCCCCTCTTAATATATATAAAAGATGTATTTTCTTAATGATCACTAATATAATTCATGTAAAGAAGGCAAAATTTAAATGTATTAAACATATACGTAATAAAAACAACAAAATATATGCCAATATTTCCTGTAAAATAAGTAAATTAGCCAATTTTGTTTAAATAAAGGATTGCAGAAATGAGTAAACGTAAATGTATAATATTCTAGTACTTAATATGTCCTCCAGAACTTTAAGTATACTGCTCTGACCCTTCTTGGCACAGAGTGTACAAGTTCATGACAAATTTTCACATCTGTCCTTTTTAACTCCTGGAGGACGACCTCCTTAAATGCCCTGGTCTTTAATGGGAAGTTTTGCTTAGCTCATCTCTACAGAATCCCCCACAGCTGCTCAAGAGTGTTAATATTGAGTGAAATACATGTCCACTGAAGGATTTTCACCTTGGGAGAATAAATATCGTCACTGCCATGCTGAAAAAATGCCCAATAATGCAGGGAATGAGGGGAGGGTAGCATCTGCAGTTTCAGTTTTTTGTATTACATCAGACAGTAGTGTGTGAATTCATGACAGCGCTGATAAAGCACAGCTCCCTCACACTTTCAGCACTCATACATCCCTGTAGAAGAGCTTTACTACCACTGAACGTCACTGTAGGTACCAGGCACTTCTCCCTGTACTCCTCCTGTAGCAACACCAGAACATTTTGGATGCTTTTGGATCCAAAATGATTGACTTGGTCTCTTGACACCAGAGTATGGATTCCCGGAAGTCTATATTTTGTAAATATGGGCCTTAGAAGAGGTTAAATGAGTTTACTGTGCTTTGGCTACAGTAGGTAATTCTAGTGGTGACAATAACCATGCATGTCACTTCTGCAGGCTGCTTACTACTCTGTGAGGTAAACTGTCACTCTTTTCATAGCTTTTGCTGGCTCTGATACTCTTGCATGGTATTTCTCATAGATATGTCACTTTTAAAATGTACATGTTGTATCTTTAGGCATTGACATTATGTATACTGGCTCTCAGAAGGTTTTGAATGCACCTCCAGGAACCGCACCAATCTCCTTCAGTGAGAGAGCATGGTGAGACAAAACAGCTTCAAGCCAGATTTTATATTTATTTATATTGTTAAATGTAATATGTGACAAAAAAAAATTTCTCTTTTTTTTGGCAAAACAGCCAGAAAATATTTAACAGGAGGACAAAACCAATCTCTTACTTCTTAGACATGAGCTGGTTGGCAAATTACTGGGGTTGTGATGACAAGCCTGTACGCGCGTAAGAATCATTCATCACTTTTAACAAGCACTGATTTAACAGCTCATTAAACACTGTTAAATTATAAGACAAAGTAGTCCAAGACAAAAGTCCATGTGCTCAGACTTCTGAAGTCAATTCTCTAACTCTTGTTTGTGCAGTTATCACCACACTGGACCTGTATCTTTTTTCTATGGGCTGCGTGAGAGTCTGGCTATCCTCGCAGAGACTGTGAGATCATATTCTGCACTTAAACACTCTAAGAAACGTTAATGTTGTAAAAAAATGGCATAAGTTTTACCATATATTTTGTTTTTATAGGGCCTTGAAAACTCATGGAAACGGCACAAAGAGGTTGCAGAGTACTTCCATAAAGGTTTAGAAGAAATGGGCCTAAAACTGTTTGTGCAGGATAAGGTTTGGCAAAAGAAGCCTTGAACATCACAAAAGATCCTGACATATAGTCATATCGAATGATTACTCATTACCTTTTCTGAAATTTTTGTTTGGTCTTTTAGAAAGCAAGACTGCCAACAGTGACCACAATAGTAGCTCCCCCAGGATACGACTGGCGGGAAATCACAGGGTATATTATGAAAACCTATAACATTGAAATCTCTGGGGGTCTTGGACCATCTGCTGGCATGGTGAGAAGCTATTGGTTTCGATTAATCATCACTGACAGATGTTAGGACGACAAGCCATTCCCACACACTGACATTGTGTGTTAAAGTGCGTTTTGTTTCTCATATTATTTTTGCAGGTTTTGCGTGTGGGGTTGATGGGATGTAACAGCACCAAGGCCAATGTGGACAAGGTGTTGGAGGCCTTGGCTGATGCTCTAAAACACTGTCACAAGAGCAGAGTCTGACCACATGACCAGTCATCAATAAGAAGCCCAGCATTTTAACCCTATATCAGTGGTGTTCACTTATTTTTGGTGACGTCCGGCTTTGAAAGTAGAAAAACGTTTGTGCCCCTCAAAAAAACTAAATTAAACATCTCATTCACATACAGTATTATTAATTTAGCTGACTGTCACAAATGCAAAATTAGAAAAAAAGCCTACAATATTAGCAGTTATGTTACTTTTTTCTTTTTTTTTAAACTGCTATTAAATAAACATACGTTTTCTACATATTTGTTGTTTACATTGTTGTTCTTTTGGTTTAGTAATAATCAGAAATAATGGAAAAACTGAACCTTTGCTGTATACACTACCAGTCAAAAGTTTTTTAACAAAGATTTTAAATGTTTTTTTTGAAGAAGTTTCTTCTGCTCACTAAGCCTGCATTTGTTTGATCCAAAATACAGCAAAAAAACAGTAGAATTGTGAAATATTTGTACCATTTATTTGTACGTTTTCTATTTGAATACATTTTAAAATGTAATTTATTCCTGTGATTTCAAAGCTAAACTTTTAGCGTCATTACTCCAGTCACATGATACTTCAGAAATGATTCCAATATTCTGATTTGCTGGTCAAAAAACATTAATTATTATTATTATTATTATTATTATTATTATTGTTGTTGTTGAAAACAGCTGAGTAGAATTTTTTCAAGTTTCTCTGATGAAAAAAAAACTGCATTTATCTGAAATGGAAATCTTTATCATCACTTTTGAAGCACTTTTAAAGCATCCTAGCTAAATAAAAGTATTAATTTCTAGAATTTTTTTTCCAAATAAATAAAAATAAATAAATACTGACTCCAAGTTTTGAATAGTACAGTGGATTGTATATTGTATTGTTACAAAAGCTTTTAATTTCTTCGGATCTTTCCGTTCATCAAAGAATCCTGAAAAAAAAAAAAAAAAAAAAAAAAAAAAAAACTCAACTGTTTTAAATATTGATAATAATAATAAATAATAATAATAATAATAATAACAATAATAATAATGTAATAATAGTAATGATGCTGAAAATTTAGCTTGAATCACAGTAATAAAATATTTTAAAATATATTAAAATAGAAATCAGTTATTTTAAAGAGTAAAAAATATTTCACAATATTACTGCTTTTGCTGTATTTTGAATCAAACAAATGCATTGGTGAGCAGATCTATAGAGAATTCTTTAAAAAAAACAAAAAAAAAAACACTGAAAATCTTACTGCTCAAAACCTTTTGACTGGTAGTGTATTTACCGTTTTGCTAAAAAAAAAAAAAAAATATTTAAAAAATAATAATAATACAATAAACAATAAAAATGGCTTTTGCTATATTCCAAAATTAACTACTTAAAAAAAATGCTATAATATATACAATATGAAATCATTTACTCACCCTACTTTTGCTCCAAACCCTTGTCTTGATCTTGTGCAGGTGGTATTCTTTCTCCAGGAAGGTCTGATCTATCTATCTATTTTTTTTTTTTAAATTCATTTTAAATCTAAATAGGTTTAGCGAAGCTAGCCTATAAGGACAACATGATATCAGTGGCGTAGCAAGGCAGTGTACAGTATCCATAAATGGCATTCAAAAAGTAACAGAAAAAATGTGGTAAAAATGTGTATCGTAAAACATTAAAATATACCAGCCGTGAGTCCTTTAAATTGGAGGCATTACGTATTTATTTAAAGTGATCCTATTATGCTCTTTTACAAAGTCTTGATTTTGTTTTGGGGGTGTACTAGAACATGCTTTCATTTTTCACATAATTTACATCATTACAATACTTTCTCCCAGCCTGGCACAAATGGTTTGAGATTAGTTCCGGGTTTAATGAAGGCCCGCCTTCCGAAAAATGAAATGTGTTATGATTGGTTAGCTCTCCCACTGCGTTGCGATTGGCGAACAGCTTAGATGGTGTTTCAGTACTGCCACGCCCCTTGTCAAAGCAAGTTCCGTGTACAACTGTACATTAAAGTGATTCTTAGGTTTTTAATATATATACTTTTCTTACAAAAACGCACCGATTCGCTACAGGAGGCCTTTTTAATGACCCCCCGGAGCCATGTGAGGCACTTTTTATTATGGATGGATCCACTTTATTGGACTTCTTGTGGACTGATGAATAGAAAGACCCGTCTATGCCATTCTAACGCTTGGGAGTGCCAGGATAAATTTTAATACAACTCCGATTGCATTCGTCTGAAAGAAAGAAGTCATATACACCTAGGATGCATGGAAGGTGAGTACATAATACGCTACAGTAGTGTTGGGCCCTATCGTCAGCCTGCAAGATCGCCAATACATGATATTATCGTGCTAATTTAATTATTTACATACTTACTTTCATTGCCTGAAACCAGCTCTAGCATAAGGTTAAAAGCAGCCTAACATTATCAAAGGACATCATCACTGATTAGCCTAGCCTAGTGCAAGTTTATGTATTTTAAAAAATAAGTGAAGGTGTCTACACTGTATGATGGATAAATCTCTCACCACACACTGCACACGTCTGTGGCACGTTACGGCTCCGAAGCAGCCACTGTAGTCAATGCTTGCATTTATACCAGCGGCGTATCTGCGGCGCGTTGCGGCCCTGACACAGCCACTCTAGTCAATGCTTGTGTATATACCCACCATGCTGCGGCTCGTTGAAACATCTCAGAAGCTGCTTTCTGCACTGCATCGCTACAGTTAGGCTAATCCAGCTAATCCAGACTATTCAAAGATTCAAAAAGTGAAGAAGCATAATAGGATCCCTTTAATAAAAAAAAAAAAAACTCTTAAAGCGACCTGGAAATAAGCATTCTTGGTAAGTTCAAAGTTAAAGTTCAGCGGGTGATGTACTTGTTCTCGTGTGATCAGTGACAGGTTTCTCTGTTGTAACTCAGTGGCACTTCACCGGCTGACCAGTACGAGTTTGCACCCAGCTTCACGTGCTGACCCCTTGTGGTATGTAAAAGCCAAAAGCATGTGTTGTCGGTATAGTGCCGGGTAGTCCTTAATTAGTCCTCAATGCCTGGTGTGGTGTAGTGTGTTGTGTGTTGGTGATGGGGGTGTGACATGGCAATTGAAAACAGGAGTGTGAGGTGGTTATTCTCTCTAACTAAATGAGCTTTAATGGTTTGTAGCAACCCCACCCGACCCCGTCCTTCATCATTAATTGTGGTTCATTACTATTAACACCTGCTATAAACCATATGTGCAGATAGAAATCAAATACATATTCAAAGTAATGAGGAAACTAAATTACCAAAGAGTTCAAAATACATTAAATGATCCAGCAAAATGCAATAAACTCAGAGCTGAAAGTGAATTACTCTTGTGTTGTTGTTATCTTGCTTTAAACACTTCAAATTCATGATTCAAATCCAGCCAGATGTGAGGCAACATCCAAAGACTGAAGTGCATGTTTACATAAACTTGAAAATATAGTAGACAGAATACAAAAACAAATAAATTTTCCATGGACTGGACTGCTATGAAGGCCAGTATGTTCACTGATACGGAAAGCAGTGGCATAGCATACGTTATGTGAGCTCCAACCCTTCTTATTGCTGTCTTTTCTGAGGTACATAACATTCAAAAACGGTAAAACTCAACTGTTTAACTCTAGGGGAGTTGGAAAATGAGCCTATTTTCAAAAAAAAAGTGGAGCGTTCCTTTAACTATCAGGGTTCCCACGGGTCCTTGAAATCCTTGAAAGTTTGTGAATCTGAAAGAAAAAATTCCAAGGCCCTGGAAAGTTTTTGAAAATTAGCATACATAGATACAGGTCATTGAAAGTGCTTGAATTTATTTTGTGCAAAAAGTTTTCTGGAAAGCATTCCCTATTATTTCCTCCGGTCCGCTAATGTGTTATTTCGCAGACACTTCGTGCCCTACGCATTAGGGGTGAGACAATAAATCGATGTGCCAATTTATTGCAATATTTCCGGCCATGAGACGTTATCGATACTCTGGCACCAAGTATCAATATTTCTTTAAACATACAAAAGATCTAAATTCATACCTACATGACGATGAACATCTATCAGCGTGGACTGCACCAATCACATTATTATTGCAGAGTGCATATTTAGTGCATGAGTAGCCTAACCTCTCACCTCGGATCGCAGGTGGATTTCCCTCACTTGAGTGAGAGCGAGAAAGCAGCGATGGCACGTCCAGTTTTATGTGAACTCTTTCCCTTCTCTATCAACTATTACAAGTGCACGTTATGCAGTGTGTGAGCAGTGGCCATCAACCGGCAGAAACATAAATCTGCCCTTATTGCATCGTCAACGAAACAAAACCTTGACAGAGCTGTAACGCGGTGTAGAAGTGTACAGTGGATGTGCTTGTCGCGCATCTACATTTTAAATACTTGAACACGCAAAAGACGTGATGTGAACGGATTTGTTTTCCCTGCGCGTCATGTGCAGGGCTCCGTTTTTATGATGAGAGAAAAGGAAATGTGGAGAAAGCACTCCAGGTAAATTCTGAAATGTACCATGTACATGTAAAGGAAACGGTTTCTGAAGTCAGGGGGAATGCTAGACCACTACGGAACAAAAATTGCAACAGGAGACAGATGATTGCTTAACTGTTTATGTCTTTAGGATGTGTCACTTTACATTATTATTTACAAAAAAAATAAATAAATAAAATACATCAGAATCCATCTGTATATAGTAACTTAAACATTCACCTCAATCTATGCGTTAATTAGAAATACGATGCGATAAAATGACACTAAACATACGCACGTGAATTACACGTGCATCACTTCTGCACTTCATATGAACTGAACTACAATACTGACAATATAGGTTAAAAAGTATTTAAATTGTGTTTTTTTAATGAAAATAACCAATCGTTTCGCTAGATAAGGCCCTTATTCCTCGGATGGGATTGTTTACAACCACATTTGGGATCGTTTGAAGCCGCATTTAAACTGCATTTCGGAAGTTTAAAATCGGGGCACCATAGCAGTCCATTATATGGAGAAAAATGTTGAAATGTTTTCCTCAAAAAACATAATTTCTTTACGACTGAAGAAAGAAAGACATGAACATCTTGGATGACAAGGGGGTGAGTACATTATATGTGAATCTCTGTTTTGGAAGTGGATGTCTCCTTTAACTTTCTGAAATAAAGTGATTCATACACATTATATATATATATATATATATATATATATATATATATATACATATTATTTATATATATATATATATATATATATATATATATATATATATATATTATATATATTTTGTTGCTGCCCATGTTAATGAATCAGAGGGTCAGGGTAAATGAGAACACAGAAAGATCAACACAAACAGTCTTTTCAACCACATTATAATCATTATTTCTGTGCTACAGACATTTAAATAATAGAAGTACTGGAAAAAAGTTTATAGTTTGGGTATAAACACTTATTGTCTACAGTAGTGATCAAACCGAAAATATCTTAACACTTGTATGTATTGTAACCCTTATCCTCTTCCGCCAGAAGGTGGCGACAACCAGAACCACTAGTAAATTACGTTATTTTGTTACGTTTTCTAATCTTTTTTCTCCAGAATCGTGAGAGAATCATGGTCTCCAATTTATTAAAAACTGTGATTCTCAACTTACCCAGAATCGTGATGCTCTTGTTTAAATGTTGTTTATTGCTGCATAGTTGAATTCATAAAGTTTCATTTCATTAAGTTTAAAATTCACCTTCATTTTTTGCATGTTGTCTTTTTCAGTTGAATAAAAGACTATTTTCCCTATATATTTCATCATTGAGAATTTCTTAAGAAAAGTTTAAAATTCTCGTCTCGTCTCATGATATATATAGATATACACAAACGCTATGACGGGGCAACATTTTTTATAAAAAAAAAAAAAACATTAAAAAAATATTTAATAAACAAAATTCCACATGCTCTTCTTCTTACTTCAAATGCTTCAATTCTATTTTTAACCAGAAAATCAGGGGAGAGCGCGAACGCAGTCCCCCACTACCAGAAATTATGCAGTCGAGATTCCCACATTTGGGGAATTCGCAGGGGTCAGCACAACCTGGAGTGCAATGGCTGAGCCTCACCCTGGGTGAACCACCTACTTGATCATGGTATCTCCCCTGCCAGGTAAGTATGAGTTCTACACCGACCCTGTAGGAGGGACACCAAAGTGAACAACATTCTCAACGACGGTGGTGTGTTTCTACAGAGCCCATATTATTTAAAGTCTGTGTTAGAAATGCATTGCTGAAAAATGCTACAAAGACAGTGAACTATGTAGTAAGTTACCTAATTGTTAGGTTTTTCACCATTTTCATGGTCAGGATTTTTTGGGCGGAGTTAAAACATGACTTGAAGACGAAACGGAGTCACGCAGCACGCCCCTCCCCTAAACACTATATAAGAGGCGTGTTCAAAGGCAGCGCTGACTGCACTCGTCACACTACAGTGTGACTGATGGGATTTCAGACAGAAGGGTTAAAGCTTTCACAGTGACAGACAATGAGGTAATGAGATAATGAAACTACCAAAGCACCAGAACATTAATGTCATCATTCTGCTAAAAGACTCACTTTAAGAAGCATGCAACAAACAACAGCAACCTACTTACATGAGTTACACAAGACATCCAACCAAAGACTATAGAATATCCTTAAAGGGACTATGATTCAACCTAAAACAACAACACCACAAGGCGCATTAAAACACAAACTACGACATTTTCGATAGAATACAGGATAGTTAACACAAAAAAAAACACAACAAAGAAAAACTATTAACAAATAAGCATCTGTAACACAACATACAGTCCACCGCTTTAATCAACACACCATACTGTTGAACATACTATTAAAACCCTACTCGATAAACGCTGTAATTCTCTTTTTCACCATATTAGGGGGGGTGCACCGTTCCCGGAAGTACTGCAATACCGGGTCGATGCGTGGAGTGGACGGAGCAAGCCCCTATTCCATCTCCCTGTTCCAAAAATCAATTTAATATATGGTGCCCGGGTAGGGCACGTATCAGATATTAAACTGATAAGAACAGATACTACACTTGATCTTAGCCAAAAGGCCGAGAAGCGATACCTACAAATCGTACAAAGGAGGAACCACATTCTTTGATGCAGTAAGTATGACGACGGTAAGTATTTTAATTTTTTTGTTGTTTTGTTTTTAATCCTAAAAACTCTCGTACATAATGCTACTAAGATCACACATTCATATTACCACTTGTTAATATCATTTAGTTTTTATTTAAATTAGTACTTTCTTCAACAATGACTGGCAGGAGAAGTGGGTATTACAATGAGATGCTTGTTCGCCAATCAGAAACGTAGACACAATTCCAGGAGTATTATAAAATGAAGATATTGTCATCATAAAAAGTATCAAATGGAGATGAAAATAAAAGCACTTGGTACGTGACAGCAGAGGTAAAATGGATGGAATGTATTATTTTAACGTGAAACATTGTCTTTAAACACGGAAAGGGTCTGCCCCCTAGTGGACACAAAAATAATTGCAAAAAAGTAGCCTTCCCACCAGCTCAATGGTGACGCATGTACAAATAAATCATGTACAAAACATTAAAATAATACTTACAAGGGAAATAACGTAATAAAAACTAAATAAGCACATATATATCGTGCTTTTTTCCTGATGATAAACCACCTATATAGGAACATCCAGTGTCTCAACCGTTTTAACACTGTATCAATCAACATTACAAACATCTCACCGAAGTTCGCTATATACACACACAATCACTTTTGTACAAGCTTACCACGCACAACTAGCAAAAATGTCACAGGCCTACTCATCTTCATGCTAATTATATAGTTGGATTTGCAGGCAATGTCATCCACAAACCCACATATTTTATGTCAGATAATGCAAGTTAAAGCAACACCGCGATGTTATAAACACGTTTTAAGAGTTCAAACAACTTGTAACAGTTACTACATGTTAACTAGACAGCGTTATCTGACTTTGAACTAGCAACATCGGAAAAACAACCGATTGGGAACAAATTGTCCACATCTTTGACAAAGCATATCAAATAATATTTGACTTTTGATTAATGTTACACAAAAATGTTTGAAATTGCTTACCTTGCTTCGAACCCGAGTTGAACTAACACTTGTTGCGCCAAAATGATGCAAAACATCACGCCAACTACAAACAAACTCACTTGCGCCCCTTAACGACGTTACAGATTTACGTAACGTTACATCAGTAAAGCTAAATAGGCCTACTTACAGTTTTCATTAAGGTAAGTTTTTGACCCAAACGCTCAGTCAGTTGGTGTTTGTGACTTAAAAACGTTCTTTTTATGAGCTTCTAAAATTTAAAAGAGTAGTTTTAAACGAGCAACGTCGAAAAACAAACGATTGAGAACAAACTGTCGACATCTTCGACCAAACATAACAAATAACATTTGACTTTCCATTCGTGTTACACAAAAAATGTTTTAAATTGCTTACCTTGCTTTGCCCGAGTTGTAGTAACAGGTGTGTCGCCCAATGATGCAGCACCCCAGGGGAACTCTGAACAAACTCATGTTCGCCCCTTAATGACGTTACCGATTTACGTACAAAGACCAGTAAGTCCAAATATTTAGTTTTCGTTAACGTAAATTTTTAACCGAAACGCCTTTTCTGCTGGTGTTATGAAAAAAAATTTCTCAACACCGATGAGAACAAATTGTCGACATCTTGGAAAAAAATATATCCGATAACATTAGACTTTCGATTCATGTTTTCACGAAAATGCTTAAAATTACTTACCTTGCGTTGAGTTCGACTTGTAGAAACACTTGTTGAGCTTAACTATGCAAAACCTCAGGCCAACTCTAAATAAACTCACTTGCGCCCCTTAAAGACGTTGTAAATGTACGTAAGTAAGGACCAGTAAGGCCAAATATTTACAGTTTTCGTTAATGTAAAGTTTTAACCCAAACACTTGGTCAGTGCTGGTCAGTATTTCTGTTATATCACAACAAGCATTTGTTACTTTTGATAAAACACAAATCATGGCTTTTAAATTCTATTTGGGAAAACAAACAATGTGTTTTTCCAGTTTTTAATGTGGTGTGAGATCAATGTATTCGCCTCAGTTCAAACAGCATGTGAATGTTACAGCATGAAATAAACATGAATAAATACCAGAAGACGTTAAAAAAAAACAAAAAAAAACAGAACAACTTAATAAAATGAATGTCTCATGTAGTCGATCAATCAGTGTTGGAAAAATGTTAATAAAACACCTTGTAAATAGCATAACAGTCGTAACATAACCTCAGAAACGCCAAAATACTAAAATAATAAATTACTTAGGGTAACACTCATTACTAAAAATACAGTTGAGGTCAAAAGTTTACATACACCTGGCAGAATCTGCAAAATGTTATTTTACCAAAATAAGAGGGATCATACAAAATGCATGTTCTCTTTTATTTAGTACTGTGTTGTTATCTGAAT
The DNA here is from genome assembly GCA_036247105.1 of Cirrhinus mrigala. Lineage (NCBI taxonomy): Eukaryota > Metazoa > Chordata > Actinopteri > Cypriniformes > Cyprinidae > Cirrhinus > Cirrhinus mrigala. The sequence goes on along the minus strand of CM070012.1, from coordinate 16,775,052 downwards.
GATCCACAGCTGTTTTTTGTTTTATTTATTTTTTTTAGTAATAGTTGTTCATAGTCCCTTGTTTGTCCTGAACAGGTTAAACTGCCTGCTGTTCTTCAGAAAAATCCTTCAGATCCCACAGATTATTTGGTTATTCAGCATTTTTGTGTATTTGAACCCTTTCCAACAATGACTGTGATTTTGAGATCCATCTTTTCACACTGAGGACAGCTAAGGGACTCGTATGCAACTATTACAGAAGGTTCAAATGCTCACTGATCCTCCAGAAGGAAAAACAATGTATTAACAGCCAGGGGATGAAAACTTTTTGAACTTGAAGATCATGGTAAATGTAACTTATTTTGTCTTCTGGGAAACAAGTATCTTCTGTAGCTTCTGGGCAGTACTAAAAGAAAAAAAAAAAAGAAAAAAGATATTTGGGCAAAATAAGAAAAATGTACACATCTTCATTCATTCAAAAGTTTACACCCCCTGACTCAATGCAGTAATGTATAATTGATCTATTAAGATTTTGCTTACATCTTCCTTGTAAGTATATATTTTTTGTATTTTATTAAAATGTTTTCTGAGGTAAATCAATAACAATTACAATTTTAACAATATTTCATGTGTGATTTATAAGATTTGTTGTATTTTGAATCAAATATTTCTTTGTAAAAGGCAAAAAGTTGATCATACTGATTTCAAAAATAAGAATTCATTATTTAAATATGCATTGAACCAAACAATCATAATATCTTAGTTGAGAATTCGGTATACTTTATTTTTAACAAAACATCCCATGTTTTAGTCGTGACTGCACATTTTCGGTAGCGACAGTTTGGTAGCGACAACATCACATTACAGAATTTTAACATAGTAAAACACTACTAAAACATACTAAAATACTAAAAATTGCATAACTGTATTTAAATTTTGTTTATTTCCCCAAATATTAATATTATGTGTTCCCTTTTGTCACTACCTAAACAATGATGACATGTTTCAGTCATGATTGTTGCAGTAGTGACAATTTTAGATACTTTTGAACCTAGCTCAAAGATGCTAATTAGCACATGGTTAGCTAGCACAGTTCTGAACAGTTGTACACACACATAAAAACTAAATGTTATGGAATAACTACCAAAAGAAGTGTTTAATTATAGAAAAATGGTATTCAGTAAGGACACTCTTTAAAGATGCACACATTTTTTTTTTCATACTTTTGAACACATTTACCTCAAAATAATGGGGCCTATCTACTCATCAGTTATGAGAGAGAGCGAGTGGGGTGTAGTTCAAATCAGTCTCAGCCAATGGACTAAAACATACACTGTTTTGGTAGTGACATGAAAATCCGGGACGCATTTTTTTTTTTACATAAAGTTTACATAATTTACAATATATATTATGTTACTATATATATATATATATATATATATATATATATATATATATATATATATATATATATATATATATATATATATATATATATTTCAGATGCAAAACCAGCTAAATCCATCTGACGTATTTCTTTAAAATAAGCATTTCTTTCTGGCTACTTTGTATAGGTTTCTATGTAAGTACTGGCACTTCTGATTGGGCTGAGGCTGGAATTTAGCGAGTTTGAAGTAAAAGTATTTGATGGATGTATAATATGTGTCGAGAGCATTCACTCAGTATCATTATCTCATTTTTGACCGAGATGGCTTTTACCTGGTTTTGCATCTGAACTCTCTCTCTCTATATATATCTATATAAAGATATAAAGACAACAGTGGTATAAAATGCAAAAATTATTTAAATATCATTCTCATAATTAGAAATTTAGGGGTTAGGGTTTGGGACAGCCACCAGTTGCAAGTACCCACTAAATTATGATTTTATATATATTAAGCTTACTGATATTTTAAATATTATTGTGGGTTTAAATAGATAATAAAAGAATCTTAGTAAACAAAGATTTGAATACTTAAATGCTTTTTAAATGTGTTTTTTTTTTTTTGGTTGTGGGGCAGCAGTTTGCACCAGTTCTGTAGAATGGCCCATGATCTTTTAAATCCAGTCACCAAGATATTCTTTTTAATATCTTACATATACATTCAAGAATTGTTCAAAATGAAACGTCAATCAGTTTTATGTGGGTTCCAGCACACATAGGAATAAAGGGAAATGAAGAAGTGGATAAATTAGCTAAACAAGCCTTACAGAAAGAATCAATAGAGTTACAAGTGCCTTTAAGTAAATCAGAGATTTAAGGTTTTAATTTGGAGTAAATTGGTAAAAGAATGGCAAGATAAATGGAACAATGAAACAAAGGGTAGATTCCTTTACAGTTTAAGAAACAAAGTAAATCAAAATGTAAAGTGTATAGGTAAGTCAAGGAAAGAAGAGGTTATTTTTAACAGAATAGTATTAGGGCACTCAAATTTAAATAGTATGCTTAAAATAATAGGGAAACACCCAAATGGGTTATGTGATCACTGTAATGTTGAAGAAACAATAACTCATGTATTTCTTGATTGTAGGAAATATGAGCAAGATAGAGGTACATTGATGGAAGAAATAAGAAAGAATGTAAATCAGGAAGTAAATTTTAAGATTTTAATAGAATGGGCAAGTGAAGTAAATAGTAAAGTCTTTTTCGATTTTATTAAAGAAACGGGTTTGATCAAGTATACCCGGCTGCAGCCTGCAGAACGGGGCGGGGCTACACGTGTCGCCCCACCCACAAATGCTTTCATTGGCTAATGACGTGTAATGACGTAGTCAACTCCGTAAACAGGAAATGCGGTTACGGGCATAGTTCAAGCTGCGATTCATTCGTGATATTAAATATCTGTTACATATAAAATATTAAACAATATATTATAAATTCGTTAATTATCTACATGTGATATTAATAAATGGTTCAGTTGGCTAATGACATGTAATGACGTAACACCTCTGTAAACAGGGAATGCGGTTAAGAGCACAGCTGAAGCTATATATAGAGGGAGAGAGAGAGAGAACTTGCATACAAAAATAAACAATATATTATGAATTCGTTAATTATTTACAGGTAATATTAATCTACACCAAACATAATACATTATGTTTTCATTCATTATTTTGGGCAAAATTTCATTATTTCTAAGCAAGCATCCACTTCCTGCTTTCGACCTGTCATATCTTTGTGCATTAAGAACTGTATATCGCAACGATTAATGTTTATTTGCAAATTTAAATTATTTATGGGTTTTTATTTTTATTCACGCATTTACTTGTATTTAATGTTTTTTTTTTGTCAACAACTCAACACTTAAAGTTTCTATGAAAATGTTGTCTTAGAATTATGAATTGATAAAGTGCCATTTTTATAAGAACTACATGACAGCTATTGCTTTGTTCTGATAACAAAACCTTTCATAATAATGTGTACATGTAGAGATAAAATATAGAGATTACCTCATGTTAAAGAAAGTTGGAAGTCCAAAACCGTTGGACTAAACCATATATGAAGAGGAATAAACTCAAAGAACATGAAGACAATGCAGTTTGAGTATTTCATTTTATTGGTCATACAAAACAGCAGTTTAACATCACTGTTTTATTAGCAGAGGCCCACCTGTTGTGTCTTCCATTGTTACCACATACATTTAACATGTAATAATACACACACACACACACACACACACACACACACACACACACACACACACACTTCACATTGATTCTCCCTTCTACTACATTCCACAGGCATTCTAGCACTGGCACATAAAACAGGAGTCCATATCCTCTATACTATCATAGAATCCTCTCAAGCAGCCACGCCTCCCATTACCATAAAACCCAGAGTCGATTTGAACAATATTTTGCATTTGTTGCACTCTCTGATGTCAAAGGGCACCCGCAATTCAGCCTTGGATGATGCATTCCACTTCTCCCAGTTCACAACACCTGTAGCCAAACACACACACACACACACACACACACATAACCCATGATACTCCTTTGCAAGATGCAAAAAGGAGTTACACAAAACAACCTTGTACATACTTAATTTCACACAATGAAATATTAAGACACTTACTATCAAGCCACGCAAAGTGGGCTTTCTGTCTGAACCGGGGCGTGTTCACAAGGGCTCTGAAGCAACTGCATGTGAGAGACAGAGTCATGTAGGCAGTGTCTCCCTCCAGTAGAATTACCTCAAGGAGTATCATCTCCAAAACCTCCATGGGTAACTGAGATGTATTTACAAAAGGAATAACCATTTATTGGCTTGAATGACGACTATTAGCATAGATACACGCATCATAATCTGAAAACCAAGGCCACCATTGACTTTGTATTGCAGGAAGCTGTTTTTTTTTTGTCATTTCTGACTTATAACAAAAACAAAGTCTAAAAGCTGCTGTGATGAGGTGTACAGTAAACAAGCTAAAAAAACAGAACCAGTTAAGCTGTCAACCCCAAAAAAACAACAAACACCTTGTCACATAGTAGCTTTCAGATATTGTTCTGTTTTTTGTTATAAGTCAGAAATGACAAGGTGTTCATGAAAGAAAGAACAAACCTCAAGGGGAAATTTTCCAGGAGGAGGAGACACCACCATCTTCTGATGCAGGGCATGTCAGTCTGACATAAAAAGAAACACAGAGTTGGTTACTTTTTAAAAATATGGGGTGTTACCATTGCAGATTTCACTTACCTCTGTAAAATCAAAGGCCCCTGATGTCACAAAGCACAGTGAATACTAAAAATGGTAAACATTAACACAGATACATTTACTGGTTAAAATTCAAAAGAACAACAACTTACCATCAGGACAAAGACACCACAGCTGTTGCTGAGATGTTGTCGTGGAAGGCCCTGTTGAAGTTACCATGCAAGGTTAAACTACTTCGTAAAAGTCTAACATTTTCCAGTGTTTCTACAGTTATTCAAATAAACAATAGTACCATAATGTCGTTGACACAATATTCACGCCAAGGCCCAGGAGACAAGATTTGTGCAATGTTTCTGTGATGACAAAGCCAAAGCAAAGACAAATTATTAAAAACACTTACTATACTGCACCAAAGAAAACACATAAGAAATTAAATATGGGGCAGAACCAGAACTTCCCATTAATATTATGACTGTTTTCACTGACACTTGACAAAAGAAACTAAACTATAAATGTAATTCGATTTGTTACTTCCAAATCCTTTAAATAAGTCACTAAAAATTAAACTGGATGAACAAGTCACATAAAATCCTACATGTGGTTAAGAACGACCACAATCTATCAGAATGCGGTTAGGAACGACCGCAATATTTGAACATTCAACAGTGCTCTGTAAAACCTGTAGATAAGCATGTATTCTTCCTGGCTGAATGTAATGCCATAAAGAGGATCAAGGAAAAAAACAGCATGTTCTCTTGGCTTCATAATCTGTTGAGTATGTTGCAATACATACAGAGATGACATTTGCAGTTTATAGATCAGAGAATAAAGTACTTATATTACGCAGACAAAAGAAAATACCACTACAGATTCAAAATGACTTACACAAACCATCCAATGTCCAGGTGTCCAGGTTGGGAAGATAAACCAGTCAATGTTTCTGTCCAGCTTGAAAACAAATAATATTGGTCATCACCAAACTTCAAAAACTGTGTGAATGGGTCTCATATGTCAAAAGAAAAAGACTAGAATACATACAGGCAAGTGTGACACACGGCCCTGAAGTGTGCTCTCTGGCCATGCGGCGACGCGGTACGAACTGGCTGAGAAAACATTCACATTCTGTATGGAAAATAAAACATACTTTTATCTCATGTAAGGCAATACCGAGAATTTTAGATACTTATACAACAACAGTTGAAAGTTTTAACACTGACCACTGTGAAGACATCTTCCACAAAAAAAAAAAAAAAAAAAATTAGACAAGGAGCTGCTTAATTCACACAGAAATGAAAATTAGATGTTTAGCTGCTTACCCCCAGGAATGGGCACCAAACCTTTAAAGGTAAAAAAAAACATGCACAGACAAATCCAGATTACACCCTGCGGCTCGTGACGATACATTGATATCCTAAGACACGAAAAAAATCGTGTTTTTTTTTTTGTGAGAAACTGAACTATTTATATAATTTTTTACCTTTGATGCACAGCAATGTGTAAATGCTTATCCTGATTGTTCAAACCGATTTAAAGCTAAAAGATTACGTTTGCTTGCGTGAACTCATCCAGGACTGTTGACTTTTCGCAGATTTCCCCTTCCGGCGTTTGCGTATACTACGCCAGAGCGCGTACACGTGTAACGCGCCGGATGCTGAGAGCGTGCTCAATTTTTGTTTGTGTTGAAGAAACAAACTCACCTACATCTTGGATGCCCTGGGGGTAAGCAGATAAACATCAAATTTTCATTTTTGGGTGAACCATCCCTTTAAGTAATTTAAGAACAAAATCCAGACTGTTTCACCTGTGACTTTGCTATGGTCTCTACCACTTTAAGGCAACAGTTCAGAACCTGTTTAAATAAAAATGTGCGTTAATAAATAGATTTTAATACTTTACATATTCAGATTTAATGCCTTTAAACTGTATACCATTCCCTCAACATCCTCTTCCAGTCCCAGACAGCAGAGATCTGATCGTGTCAGCGTTGTGTTATAAACAGTTGTCAATAGCTTGTCTGGGCACTTACTGGGATCCAGAACATTGTTCAGCTAACATTGAGACAAAGATACATGCACACTCAGACAAATGCACAGTATTTTGCAATTTAGATTTTTTTTTAAATTACTTACCAACTGCTGTTGCCTATGATTTGGCCTACTTCCCCAAAATGTCCTACTGGCTTTGATGAAGTTCAGGTCCGTTACCACAGCCTTTGTGCAAAATTCAGGCTCACACTCTGACTGGCCAGCTGTACATAAGTAAAACATGATGACAACTCAATTAAATTTAAGCAAATAACATACACTTCAATGAGCTGAAGGACATCCTTAACCTTTTTGGATTTCTTTCATATTCAGAGTGTTTTTTGTAGTCTGACTCTTCGAATTCGGTTCTGCTCCTATGCATGTTAAAAGGATATAATCAGCACAACTGACAGAATGTAATGACCTTTGAAAATTCACATGCAGTACACACATAGAACATTTATACATTACCAAGTATAACCTTTCCATTGCAATCTAATTGCAAATCATAATTGCCATGGACCAATTTCTTGAAGTGTTTCATCTTCTCCTTGTTCCGTGCAAGGTTTCGATGGTGAAGTATGTTTCGAGCAAGAAATATGTGTGCAGATGGTCTTAGCGCATATATATATATATATATATATATATATATATATATATATATATATATATATATATATATATATATATATATATACACACACACACACACACATAAACACACACACAGTAGTCAACTTTCGAAGTGGATCACAAAAAGTTCATCAAAAGTTGTCCTAAGATAAGAATGGGTATTCTTTTTGGGTTTTAAGACAAATTTGATGAAAGATTTCGATCCACTTTGAATGTTGACTACTGTGTATATACATGTCATTGCATTGCACATTTTTCTTCAATAACGCACAGCCCTAGCCAGAAGCAATGGAATTAGCAACACACACAATATATAACTGACTCTTAAAATCCAAGACTGGTAAACTCACCATGATGTTTTACTGCCAATTGAAGGTGATTTCTGATGTGATGATACACCAGCTGTGGCATGCTGGTGTACTGGCAGAACGGGCACTTACTAGTGCAGTTTTTTTAAACACTGCTCACACTCCTCTTCACTTAACACGGTTTTGTCCATTTTTTCCAAGAAAAAATGGCTCTTAAAAGAGCCTTTGGGTTATACAGTGAACATACAAGGAGGAGAGAGATGGAAGGGTAGGATAAGAGACTAACACTAAACACAATGAGAGTGAAGTAAAAAAGAAAACAACAAAAGATGTAAACGGCAAGTACACTGATGATTCCAAAGATGATGATTCCAAAGATCTGCAAACAGAAACATGTACAGACCATGAGTGTTAACTTCTAATATTATATTATATGAAGCACAAACTACCTCATAATAAAATAATATTAATACTGCAGGTACCATCAAATCTATGCCTTTTTTAATTTTTTGCAATATACTTTTAATGCCTTACACAACATACATACATATATTATTGTGTGTGTGTGTATATACACACACACACACATATATACATACATACATACATACATGAAAACAATCAAATACACCAAATCACCAGAGGAAATGCACATCATACTCCAAAACAATACCCATCCTTGTATTAGGGCAACTTTGATTAACTTTTTTGATCCACTTCAAATGTTGACTACTGTATACGTAGATATAGATTCGAGGGTTTTTCTCCTCCTGTTCATGTCCAGTTATTTCACTTTAATGGCAATGAAAAGAGCCTACACATACGTGCTTTATAAAAAATAAAAAAAAATAAAAAAAAGCTAATTTTACGAGCAGAATTTTTAGCATAATTTGTTTGATTACAATAGAATGAGAATCATTCTCGCTAACTATCTAAACATCCGGCGTTACGGCAATTTCGCACCGACCGGAAGCAGTTACTAAATTGGTTTCACGTGTGTATCACCAATGTAGGTATCTTGCGAAAGCGAATTAGAAAGTTATTAATTATGAAAGTGTTATGTTCAAAATAAACTGGCAATATTTTGCTTCTAAAATGTCCAAAATTGTTTAATGCCTGTAAAATTACATTTCATGACTTTTAATACCATTTAAGGCCTTAATTTTCGCAGAATCAATTTAATGACTTTTAATGATTTTTGATGCCCCATGGAAACAATGTTTACTAGCTGCCGACCGTTTGAATCATTCTTAAAAGCCATCTAAAAAAAGTTGTTTATACATCCATATTTTTTCTCTAAACGCTTACGAGTTCCCGCGCTAAAAGGGGAGCAGGCCTCAGGTAGGAAACCACTGCACTAGCGAATGACTTTACACGAGGGCAGTCTTATTTTAACTACTTCACATCTCCTTATACAATCGCTCATTAGTGACATAATGAACGCAATGTTGTAATCAACCATTACAACTAATCAAATAAGACAAAACTCGTAGCTCAACTACGACACGTGTAGCTCTGCCCCACATGCAGCTCCACCCCGTTCTGCAGGCTGCAGCCAGGACCTTCTCGGTTTGATACCTAGATTGTAAAACTTTGTTCCACACTCCGGAGCAGAAGGCGGCAGTAATGCACGTTGGTTAAGTTGGTAAAAAACCAAGAAGAAGAAAAATACCGCGAAAGGGACTATGGTCTAGGAATGATTTGCTAGCCATTGCCACTATTTTCTGTTTGTTGTTCTGGCTTTTTTTATTTTATTTTTTTTAACAGTGTTTTTAAGAGTCATGTCTTGCAGAAGAGGAGCTTTAATTGTTTTGGAGGGAGTAGACAGAGCCGGGAAAACTACGCAATGTCACAAACTTGTGCAGGCGTTACAGCAGAGCGGACGAGCTGCAGAAATGATGCGGTTTCCAGGCAAGATTACTTCCCTCCTCTTTTACTATCCCATGTAAATTATGTTGTGAAGCCTTACCTAGACGGACTGTGAATCTGAAATATTAAAATGATAGAGAAGCCTGAGATCCTGTGGCGTCTCAAAAACCAAAACAAAAAAAGCGAGCAGTCTAGCTTGCCTAGAGTAAGGTTAACGTCACATACAAATAATGGAAAATAATAGTAGACGTAATTTTGCCTGGATCTTAATGCCATGGAGAAGGCTGTGATTTGGCAGCTCACTGGGTTTTGAGACGCAGCCATTGTTCGTATATCCTTGCAACTAAGGACAGACTGTTTTTTTTATACAGACAGAACCACTAAAATTGGTCAGCTGATCAGTTCATACCTGGAGAAGAAGAGTAATCTGGAGGATCATACTGTTCATCTGTTGTTTTCTGCAAACCGATGGGAAATGGTGTAGGTTTTTTCCTCCAGAGTTTATGTCGACATTAATTCAGTAAAGTCTCGTTCACTTATCATTCAAGTGGATCAACCCAACTATCTGTAAACCAGTCAGTATGTTTTCTTACATCAGGCCTCTGATGAAACAGAAGTTGGAACAAGGAATCAATCTAGTGGTGGACCGCTATGCGTTTTCTGGAGTTGCTTTCACTAGTGCCAAGCCTGTGAGTGTTACTGTTAACGTTACTCCAATACAATGAATTAATATTAAAGCTGCAGTCCCTAACTTTTTGTATTGAAAATGTATATAACAAGCGAGTACATCATGAATCCATTTTGCAAACCGTGTTTTTGGAGTATCCTAAATCACTACGGTACACCAATAATACGTTTCTATATTCGGACTATTTTAGACTGGTTCTGGCGGGAGCCGCTGCGGAGTAGCCCAGTACCTGCGTGATTCGTCATAGACATAAACAGAGAGAAGTAGCTCCGGCTACAATGTTCTTCCGCAAGACGCACGCAGTTCTGATTATTAACCGCTAGAGCGCCAAAAGTTATGGACTGCAGCTTTTAATAAAGACACATTAATAGTAAAACGAATATTTTTATTCAGCAAAGATGCATTAAATTGGTCAAATGTGACCGTAAAGAGCTTTGTTAATTTTATGCAAATTAACAATATACATTTTATTAAATGCTGTTATTTTTAACTTTAATAATCACAAATCTGGAAAAAAAAAATATATATAGATATAGATTTTATTTTTTTTTTTTTTGCGGTGACATTAGCTGTTTTCGGTGTATATGTTCAGGGCTTCTCTCTGGAGTGGTGCATGAATCCAGACGTGGGACTTCCAAAACCAGACCTGGTGATGTTTTTGCAGCTCAATCCCAATATGGCAGCAAACCGTGGAGAATATGGCATTGAACGGTATGAGACGAGCGCTTTCCAACGCAGCGTTCATCAAAGATTTGAAGAGCTCATGCAGGATTCCTCAGTCAACTGGAAGGTGGTTTATTTTATTTTGTAAATCTAATTATTGTAAACTTGCAGTATGTAACTCCAAGTTAGTTCTTAATGCCTATCTTTCATCTTTCTTTCTCTAGGTAATCGATGCTGCAAGGACCATAGAAGAGGTGCACAAAGATATTAAGCTTTTGAGTGAGGACATCATCAGTTTAACCGAGAATCAGCCAGTTGGAGAGCTGTGGAGGTGAACGGATCACTGGCTCTGAAAGCTTTTATATACATTTTACTATGTGAAATAGTACAGAAAGTACATAATTATTGTTTTAATTTTTTTTAATGATTAAATAAATATTCATAAAATAAACTTGTGTACAGAGATTTGAAACATCAAGACAAAATCATACTTGTATAATTACACAAGCCATCCTACCCAGTCTGCAAATGCCCAACCTTCCTTGGTCGTCATTTACAATTTCATACAGGTCCAAAATTTCACTGATTTTCATTGGTTGAGAGTAAATGCTAAATCAAATTTGATTAGCAGGTCTCTTGACCAAAACCATAAAATGTGTTATGGCAAACGTGTGTTTTAAGTTAAGGGGGTAAAAAGGCACCATATCACTTAAAAATCAATGTATAGTGTTAAGACTCAATATGGATACACATAAATGCGACTAAGTACATACATACTGATGATCCTGAGTGCCTGTGACCATGACACCTGACCTCGGCTCACTCAGGGTGACACAGAGCAGTCAGCGTAGCTGTTTAAGAAGAAAGCTGTGTGTTTGACGCAGGTGACGATGCCACAGTGGCTTTGGACGTCAATGGTATTCTTCTCTTTCCTCTGAGGAGGCTCTACCACAGAATTTTGAAAGTCTGGCAAATGTAACTGTTTTTCACAAAGACAGGATTTCAAATTCTTCATCCTCAGAATCAAAGAAGCGTTCGAGCCGGTCTGAATCTGAGAAGTCTGTTGAGGAAAAATAAAATAAAAATCTCTTTGTGAACTCTCTTAGAATTCTGGATCTATGAGGCAACGGTATAAGAGATTACCTGGAGTGAGATTAAGTACATCTGCGGTAATTAGATGAGATGGCTGACTGTCTACCAATTCAAACATTGGAAGACCTCTACAGTTTGAAACCTGTACAAGGGGGAAAAACAACAGTGAAGAGTGAACCAAAGGTACAAACATAGAGGCTACTAAATGTTAAAAAGTAATTTATGGCTTAAGTACCTTACGAATCTGTGCACACCAGTCATCAAAATCATCCTCTGTTTGACAGAAGAAGCCCTGATGGACAAAATTTTGGCATGGATGATACTATTAATCAAAGGAAATTAGTTTCTAACAACAGTTGTATTGAAAAATTCATAAATTTTTCCAAGACATGTGCATGTTTTACTCTTGATTTTTATTCAACTGTTGATGGTAAACAAGAATAAATACATATTCCTCTCTATGTAATAACTTTAACAATACTGTAAAATTTACAGCTCTATAATGTGATTCAGTTACTTATTAAAAATGAGGCTCTATGTTTTCCCACTGATGTGGTCATGTACATTTATATGTATTGTGATCATGATTTACTATGTAAGCCAGAGTCTTAATAATACATACTACATGCACATTGGGGTCGCTTAAATCACAAGTTGTGTTTGTTAACATTAGTTAATGCACTGTGAACAAACATCAACAAATAATGAACAACTATTTTTATTAATTAACATTAACGAAGATTGATCAATAGTGTATTAAATTCATTCATGTTACTTAATACATGAATGTTACCACCTTATTGTAAAGTGTTACCGATTTTTAAAAACATTTTTGAAAGAATATTTAAAGAAGAAAAGTCTCTTATCCTCACCAAGGCTGCATTTATTTAATTAAAAACAGTAATATGAGGTAATATTATTACAATTTAAAACAACACAATTGTAATTATTTTAAGCGGAGACACTGCAGGCAAAAACAGTTTTTTTTTTTTTGTTTTTTTTTTTTTTTGGTTTGTTTTTTCCCCATCCACCTGTCAAGTTTAAAATTTTGAACTTTTTGGCTTTTCATTAAGTGGTTTTTTTTTCAGACTAGTGGAAAGAAAACATCCAAAAACACTGTTAAGTGTTTCTTTTATAGCACTTTATCTATTTGGATCAATAGATTTCAAATTACAATACATATTTTTAAAGGCTGTTTTCTCAAAACGAGTTTTTTTCTCCTACAGTGAACCATAAATCCCCACTTTAGTAGGACCTTCACACACCCCGAGCTTTACATTTTTATTCCTGTCTATATCCTGAAGGTTTTTAACGGAGGGATTTGTTCACATATAATTAGCTTGATTTTTATACAACGTTTTATTCCCCAAAAAACAATTAAAAAAATTGTTGTTTTCTATCAGTTTTTTTTTTTATTCGGAATTATGGAGTGACAAAATGAGATACTCAAAATTCCCTCTGTAAAAACTTTTGACTCTAATATGTCAAAAAAAAATTAAACAATTTCGAAACTGACTTCATCCAGTGTTTAGATTTTTGTACTAGAATTTTATGCAAATTAGTACATATTTTATTAAATAATGCCTCATTTGCATATTTAAACCTAACATTTTAGAAAACTTATAATACAAAAAATGTTTGCAATTATCAGTGTTATCAATCAACTGGGTAAGGCGATAAGTATTAGGTTTTTTTTTTACCCTATTCACCTGAGGTGTCTCGCCTTAAAGTGTAATGTTAACACTTTACAATAAGATGTAATTTGTTAACATTAGTTTATGTATTAACTAACATGAACAAACAATGAACAATACATTACAGTATTTATTAATCTGTTAATGCTAGTTGATAAAAATACAGTCATTCATTGTTTCACAGTGCAGTAACTAATGTTAACAAACACGACTTGTGATTTTAATAATGCATTAAAAATGCTGAAATTAACATTAAATAAGATTAATAAATGCTGTAGATGTATTGTTCCTTCTAAGTGCATGTTAACTAATGAAACGTGTTGTAAAGTGTTGCCAGTGTGATTTATTCCAGTGAAGGCAGCAATTACTCCAGTCTTCAGTGCCTTCATAAATAATTTTAAATAGCAGGTCATATGGGTTTTTGAAAAATAGCTATTTTAAACATAGCTATCCTTCAGTGTACACAGTCTGCACAGTTGTTAATCAAAAAATAAATGATAAATAAAGATACTGTCTCTCAAAAGAAAGAGTCGAATCAGAACTGCCTTAATGATTCGTCATATTTTCAAATCTTCTACCTGTTACAGATTTACGCCACTGGGTAACATATTAGCATAATCCACGCCTGCCCACGAAATATGAACAATCTGACCTGCCCACAAACACTTCCTATAGTTAGTGTGTTTACATCATGTCGAAAAGATGTTGTGTTCTGCGCTGTGAAAGCAAGTTTTTGTTTTCATTGCCAAAAGATGAAGATGTGAAGAATCAGTTACAATTACAATTCTTTTTTTTCTTTTTTTTTTTTCTCTCGATTGAGCAACTGCATTAGCATTGGACTCAGGCTCAAATTGATAAGGCCATTTAATGCCATTTTAGACTATAGCATCTTTGTTTACAAGTAACCCTCCAGAGCAAAACATTAATTATGGTAATGGGTGTTTTGTTTCAGACACATATTGGATACGGAAAGACCAATCACAACAGACTTTGCCAGCTGAGCAATCAGAGCAGAGTAGGCTTATGGAAGGGAGGGGTTTATAGACCTTAAATTCAGAACTGATCGAACGAATCATTTTGAAATCTTTGAGAAATTACTCTAATATTAAGTATACTCTGAGAAAATTAACATTTTTCTGACCTTAGATGCATGTTGTAAGGGACTTCAACACAATATTAGGATACTTTAAAATACCATATGACCTCTTTAATATGATTTGGCACTCAAGAATCCTATCTTATTATTATCACAGCTGAAAAAAGCTGTGCTGCTTAAAGTCCACTTCCAGAACAACAATTTACAGATAATGTACTCACCCCCTTGTCATCCAAGATGTTCATGTCTTTCTTTTTTCAGTCGTAAAGAAATTATGTTTTTTGAGGAAAACATTTCTGCATTTTTCTCCATATAATGGACTGCTGTGGTGCCCCAATTTTGAACTTCCAAACATACCCTAACTGTCTTTAGCCAGAATACACAGAGTTCAGGGAGAGCAAGACAAGACGAGCGTTTGAAATTAAAAAGTATTTAAATTGTATTTTTTAAAATTTAAAATAACCGATTGTTTCGCTACATAAGACCCTTCTTCCTCAGCTGGGATTGTTTACAACCGCATTTGGGATCGTTCGAAGCCGCATTTAAACCGCAATTTGGAAGTTCAAACTCAATTTATTTACAACTGAAGAAAGAAAGACATGAACATCTTGGATGACAAGGGGGTGAGTAAATTATCTGCAAATTGTTGCTCTGGAATTGGACTTCTTTAATATTTTTGTGGATATAATGATACATTTTTTTTCTGGATTCTTTAATAAATAGTAGGGCTGTCAAACGATTAATCACGAATAATCGCATACAAAATAAAAGTTTAAGTTTGCCTAATAAATGTGTGTGTGTACTTTGTGCAATTATATGTATATATATAAATATATATATATTATATATATATATACACACACACACACACACATAATAATTGCACAAAGTATATATATAAAAACACACACGTTAATGTATATATTTAAGAGAAATATGTTATGTACAAAATATTTTTTATTTATATATAATATAAATTATATACAAATTATAATAAATACATATACTTGTAAATATTTCTTAAATACAAGAATGTGTTCGTATTTATAAATACATAATAATTGCACACAGTACACACACATATATTAGGCAAACTCAAACGTTTATTTTGTATCCGATTAATCACAATTAATCTTTTGACAGCCCTAATAAATAGAAAATACAAAATAACAGAATCTGTTTGAATTTTCTTTTGTTACATTATAAATAAATTAACTGTCATTTTTGATCAATTTAATGCATTCTTGCTAAATAAAAGTGGTACTCTATATTATTTTGACACAGGCATCATATTTTAGGGAAATTAAACAGCTTAGGTCATGTGACTTTTCACTAATTATGTTCTTACACTTAAAAATCAACAAATCTGAAATTTTATTTATCACTTACAATTGTGTGTAAAACACATCAGCATCTTTTAAAGGAGAACTCCACTTCCAGAACAACAATTCACAAATAATTTACTCACCCCCTTGTCATCCAAGATGTTCATGTCTTTCTGTCTTCAGTTGTGAAGAAATTATGGTTTTTAAGGAAAGTATTTCAGGATTTTTCTCCATATAATGGACTTCATTGGTGCCCCGAATTTGAACTTCCAAAATGTTGCAGCTTCAAAGGGCTGTAAACAATCCCAGCCGAGGAAGATCGTTTATCAAGCGAAACGATCTGTCATTTTTTTTCTGAAAATAAAAATTTGTATACTTTTTAAGCACAAAAGCTTGTGTAGCACAGGCTCTGGAATGCGCGTTCACGATGCTACGTACTATTGAATCACGTCGAAAGGTCACGCGGCACGTAGGCTGAACTACAAACCCTGTGTTTACAAAGCGAACGCACAAAGATTAAAAAAGTGCAAGTAAGTCAAACGCTGTTGACAAACAAAAACACAACGATGTCGGAAGATTCTGAAGTTGTAGGACAAAAATAAGATGGAGTTTTTCGCCATACTCTACTTTTTTTTTTAACCTGGAATACACAGATGATTAACTTAGATGTGAATCGTAGTAGTTATGGAAAGATCTGATCATTTTACCGACTCTGACCTATGAGTCTCGTTCAGCAAAATGAATGAATCTTTTTGAGTCATTTCATTAATTTTATCAAAATATAATTAAAATGTTGCATGTTACTTCCCTAACACATCTACTGCTTACACAAACGTTGATCACACTACAAACAAGACAAAACTATAATGCTATAAGAAACAGAAAAGATTAATTCATTGTTTACCTTTAGTCTTTAGTCTTTAGTCTATGATTAGCTCACCTCGCCTCTTATCTGACAAGTTTTTGGGTTTGAGTCGTTCGTTCATCACATGACAGCCCCATAAGATGAACGAACGACTCGGAAAAACCCAAAGACTCAAAACAGGTGAACTAATTCTAGTACAGAACCTTGCGCGTGCGTGACTGAACGAATCACTCCCCGAGATGACTCGTTCTTCCAGAGTCACATTAAAGATTCGTTCAAAATGAACGAATCGTTTAAGAACAACCCATCACTAATTCATAGCATCATGGACACACATCCCAGAGCCTGTGCTACACGAGCTTTTGTGCTTAAAAAGTATACAAATTTTTATTTTCCGAAAAAAATGACCAATCGTTTCGCTAGATAAGACTCTTCTTCCTCGGCTGGGATCATTTAAAGCCCTTTGAAGCTGCATTTAAACTGCATTTTGGAAGTTCAAAATCGGGGCACCAATGAAGTCCATTATATGGAGAAAAATCCTGAAATGCTTTCCTCAAAAATCATAATTTCTTTACAACTGAAGACAAAACGACATGAACATCTTGGATGACAAGGGGGTGAATAAATTATTTGTAAATTGTTGTTCTGGAAGTGGACTTCTCCTTTAAGACCATTCAAAATGAAAAATACATTTTGGCCAAATCATTTGAGGACTACTAGGTAGATGTAAATGATACTGTCTTCTACATTAAGTTCTACTTACAGCAGCAATGGAGGGGTCAAGCTCACAGATGTGCATTCGGCAAGGAGGGTGCTGGCAGTGGTAGGATTCGTCAGGGAACTGACCGTCCTCATTTGGGTCCACAGCTGGCTGAGTGGTATGGGGGTCTAGATAAATAAGCTCATCACCTGCAGGGTGCATCAATAAGAAGGGTGTTTGGGTTGTACAGTCTTTTAGCATGCAATGTTTTTGTTCATGGTTTTAGGAATAAGGACATGTGACACTACTTACACATGTTGGCATATACTTAATTCAACTACCTTCTACCAAGCAAACTGGCAAATTTGCAAATTTGCGACAAAATAACACAGATATTGAATGGGCACACAATATTTTGTTTTAATTGTCATTGAGTGTCTGGTTTCCTGTCTCACAAAACAGCTCATTTTGCTGCTTGATATTGCAAATTGGTGTGTCTTTCCATATTATTTTCATGTATTATCTTAATTATAAGCACCCTGGTTTGTAGTGCAAACCCCGGAAGACTCACCCATAGGCTTACTTTCGTGTTAAAGAATAAGGTGGATAGGTTTAGCCTGAAGAACTCTGCTTACCTACGAAGCCAATGAAGTAGTGAGCGCTGTTTGGCTTTCCACCTATTACTCCTAAAGACTGAGGCATCATGAAGCATTGCTGTGGATAAGACATGAGAATAAAGTCCAACTTGTGGCAAACTTGAACAGGTGATCATAAAAGTGACTTGCTGTCTGATCTTAACAGATAGATGTCGAGTGTTTTATCTATTCATATTACAGATAAAGTTATAGATTTACCTTGAGTGGTTCAATATAGGCTTCGTTGATGTCACTGAGGCCCAGTCTTAGTGGAATGAGCAGAACAAGGGGTTTCCACAGAGCCGTCTCCTCTTCTGCCAAAGCACAAGCCCCCTCCAGATCGCCGTTCATTTCCAGAGGCTCTTCAGAAACCGCACATGCACCCCTGTCGAAATCCAGCCACGGCATACACAACCTCTCTACAGACAGCCAAGAAGAAGAAAAAAAAAAACAACAACATTAAGTCAATTACTTCTATAGCATTGAAAGAAAAAATAAATCAGCCTGCAAAATGTATTGTCTTAAAATTTAATCTTAAGACACTTTTGCCTAGTTAGAAAAGTCCGTAGATGTTTAAATGTGCAGCTAATGAGCTACAGTCTCCATCTCTCTGTACAAATGACACAATGTGTAACTGAATATTTGAAAGATTAAATGCATGCTACACATGAGCTTTGTCTATTGAAACAAGCACACAATGTCAAGCTAAGCTACTATTACATCTACATCTGACTTCGCAAAAACCTAACTGGAATGATTTCCGTTTAGTTAACAAATTATTGTTTTGTTCCTAAAATAACACTTAAAGTAGAAGCCACTGATAATCATATCCATGGGGCACAATCTTTGAGCCGTGGCACAATAAGGATTTTTGGAAGGGTTACAAATAGCAAAATGTCACTTGAGGATGCTACAAAGCTATTATTAAACCAGAATTAAATTTTCTACCTCAAACTCGACTGTGTAATTTGATGTGCTTTTTAGCAGCATGTACTGGCAATCTCCTTAGGACTGATGAATGCTGCATAACACCTGGAGATTTTGGATGAAAACCTACTCTCTTTTGCCAGAAACTATAAACTGAGGACATTTTTGTAGGACAACAACCCAAAGCACACTACCAGAGTAACACTGAAGTGGCTTAAAATGAAGAAATTGATGCCCTTGAGTGGCTTAGTCAGAGTCTTGACCTCAATCTCATCGTACATCTCTGCAAGAATGAACTGCTTCACTTTTAGAGGTTTTGCAAGAAGGAATGCACTGATAATGTTCCATCACATTGTGCAAAATTAAAAGTGACCTAAGGTTCAGAGTTGTAATATCTCTGAATGTGGTTCAACAAAGTACTAAAGAAATGTATGGAAGCCTGTTTCCACCACAGAATTAAAAATTAAAAAAAGGTAACTGCAAGTTTTTCTTACAATTCTGACTTTTTTTCCTCACAAATGCGAGTTCACAACTTGCATTTCTGATTTTTTTGTCTCAGAATGTTGTGATATAAACTCTTAAGACAGAACTGTGAGATATAAACTTGCAATTCTTTCTCAGAATTGTGTGATATAAATTCGCAATTGCGAGTTATAAAGTCCAATTTTGAGGGGGAAAAAATACTGGCTGTTTTCTTACAACTGCAAGTTTATATCTCACAATTCTGACTTTATAACTCTCAATTTTGTGTTATATAGTCAGAATTGCACGTTTATATGTTACAAAATCTGACTTTATGACTTGCAAATCCAAGGATATATCTTGAAATTCTAAGAAAACAAAAAGTCAGAATTGCGAGTTTATATCTTGCAAATCTGACTTTATGACTTGCAAATCCAAGGTTCTATCTTGGAATTCTAAGAAAACAAAAAGTCAGAATTGCAAGTTTATATCTTGCAAATCTGACTTTATGACTTGCAAATCCAAGGTTATATCTTGGAATTCTTAAAAAAAAAAAAAAAAAAAAGTCAGAATTGCAAGCTTATATCTTGCAAAACTGACATTATAACTCGCAAATGCAGGTTTATATCTGGCAATTCTAAAAAAAGTCAGAACTGCAAGTTTATATCTCGCAAATCTGATTTTATAACTCGCAAATGCGAGTTTATATCTCGCAGTTATGAGAAAAAAAGTCAGAATTGCGAGTTTATAGCTTGCAAATCTGACTTTCATAACTCGGAAATGCAAGTTCATATTCTCGCAAGTCAGAATTGCTAGGGGGAAAAAAAGGCAGAATAGTGAGATAAAAATTACCTTTTTTAATTCTATTCAATGGCAGAAACAGGCTTCCATAAAAAGGTGATAAATATTTGCTGATTAATTAACATTAATTAATTAACTTCTGCAATAAATAAATGAAGACATTTTGAGGTATTTTGAATTTAATTCTATTTCATAAACAAAAAACTGAGACATATATCAAAATATTTTCTTTTATGATTCATTAAACAAATAAAGGTTTGGAACGACATGAGGGTGAATAAATAATGACAGATTTTTTTTTTTTTTTTTTGAGTGAACTGTCCCTTTAAATATACTGGCTAATTTTAATCACACTTTTGGCTACTAATATGTAGTATAGCCTACTCAAATCTATTCCCAAAATTCAACAAATTCCCCTTTAAATCAGCACAGAAAAAGCAAACGCAAATGTCTGCAGATCCCAACTAGCCCTACTTAAAAGGATAGTTCACCCAAAAATAAAAATTCTGTCATTAATTACTCACTCTCATGTTGTTCAGAACCGGTAAGACCTTCGCCCATCTTTGGAACATAAATGAAGATATTTTTTATGAAATCCAAGAGCTTTCTGACCCTGCATAGACAGCTACGTTCAAGGCCCAGAAAGGTAGTAAGGACAACATTAAAATAGTCCATGTGACATCAGTGGTTCAACCTTAATTTTATGAAACTATGAGAATAAGTAGTTAAATAACGACTTCATTCACCAAAATTTGGGTGAACTATCCCTTTAAGAGACATTATGAAAGAACTCACTGATTTCCTCTATGACCACAGTATTGTCCATAGCTACATGAACTGCCAGTCGGCTCCAGGAGTCAAAAACTGCCAGTTTCCTAGATGGACACAAAGTTTAGATGATGTTATGCATAGACAGTAAAGCAAAAGTAGTTTATTTCAGGAATACTGAGCTTTAATAACATTTTCCAGTTATTTGCCAGTTAAAAATCACAAAAAAACAACAGCTGATTATTTAAAATAATACTAAATGTTTAGTTTGACTTGGTCAACTTACTTGAGTACCTGTGCCACTGTGTTTGGACCATACCACTGCCCTATAGACTTGCCCTCACCAACACCCATTTGAGCTGAAGAAAACAACAAGCAATGTCGATACAGTAACTTCCCATCAAAAGAGTAACTTTAACACTATTCCTATAATATTCAGGCAGCAGGTAGATGAAGAGTAGTACCTATTTGATGGATGGAATAATAGCTGTCTTTCTTGTCAATGAAGGCATTGAGAATGCTGATATATTCTGCTCTCTGCCGCTGACCTGGACTCCATCTCCAGTCTAATAAAAAATACAACCATCTCAGACAACAGCAGACGCCATAACCACCAACATCGTAACACAGGTTTGTAATAGTCTTACCTCTACCTAGATGCCTGCAGATCAAGGCCTGCCCAAGAATCATCTGTCCACATCGAAGCATGCAACCCCAGCCGGTGTCTGAAGTGGGCCCAGTGCCACCTGTAACATCACATCCGTTATCTGTAAAACTAAACAGACTATTGGGATGAATAATTAAATGCATTCCTAAAGCAGTAAGATCAGGATTGATGACTCTGACTTTTACCAATTGGCTGGAAGTTCTTTCTGTACGTGAGCCACAGACGTGAGGTGACGTCTGCCAGAATCTCATCCTTCTCTGGGACATGAATCATGAAAACATCATGAAACAAGAGCTAAAAACAACAGCACAAAACCTGCAATGTCTCTCACTTCATTACCTGTTAGAGCACTGAACTGCTGTCCCAAAATCCAGACAGGCTCCGAGGTCTCTGGGAAATCTTCGATCTCTCCAAAGCGCAATGAGTCGTATGTGAGAGTAGCTGTTGAAAGAAAAGACAATGACAGAAACTGGAAGTTCATTAACTTGCAGATTAACAGAAACCTTAATAGAGCTTTTGATCAAGTAAAAACAAAGACATCATTTTGGACTTCTTTTCAGTTTTTTTTAGTAGGCTTAGCCATCTATCTGTCATAACCTAAACTTTCTACTTACAATTATTCCAATATTTTTATTTATTTATTTATTTTTTTTGCAACAATGTATTTTGAGAAAGATGTACATCTGTCCAATGCAATTAAAGATACGTTTTCATGAACATTAAGATTTATAAGCTATTTTTATTATGAACAAATTTGAATTAATAATGACTAATACTATATTTATAAATTAACTTTAACCAAGATTAATAGTAATTTACTGTTGTTCCCTAGTCCAAAAACTAATATTAACAAACTGAAGGTTATTTTATAGTGGCACCTGATTTTTTTCAACAATTTTACTGCCTTTATTCCGCGGTATCCGTTACTTCACGGTGTCCCCCAAGTTTCACTCTTTTTAAAACGCTACAAAATTGTTAATTCTAATGGATGTCATGCACCAAAGGCTTAAAGACATGACACAGTTTGTAAAAGTCCCTAACCTATTTGATATTGGCAAACAGAAATTGATAACAAACGACATGGAAAAGCATTTACAGCTGAACGGTATCAGTCGTGCCCTGGAACGCTCCTGTGATGTCCAAAAATGCTTAAGGTAGGCAGCTGACTAGACTCTAATAAAACATAGCCTATACAGCCTAACAGTTTACACGTATGGACGTATCATTTTGGTGCAATGACATCTAAAAGACAAAACTGTGTCCACCCCTCATCTGACAGCAGACTGTTTTATTTTACTGTTCAGTTGGCAGCAGTTGGGACATCTATGTACCATATTTAACGACAAATTCCCAAACTGTAGAGGCCGCCTCTCCAATAACAGGCGAGTACTTGGTTGACGATAGAAGAATTTTGTTTTTTAACAATTTCATGACATCTGCACAGATGAACGAAATGAAAAGGAATTATTTTGCTGCGGTTTTCTTACCTGCATCCATCCCGACAGTGATTCAGCCTATCTTGTTTGTTGAGTGTTCCTTACACTGCACTGGCCAATAGGAAATCAATTCCGCTTTGCTCAGCATGCGTCATTTCTGCGATAACCAATCAAATCACTTTAATGAATTCGGTGGTCTTTTTGACCAATAGCATTTCTCCAAAGGCGGAACATGTTGTTCTCTTAAGGAAGTGGATGTAAACAAGCTAGAGTAATTGAGCAATCCCACAGTAAGTACAGAGCGGATTGTAGTACTACATAAATGTACTTAATGCAGATTGGTATTTCTGGTTAGAAACGTTTTGTTGTTAAGATATTTACCATCAAACGTCGGGAACTACGTAAACAACTTAGTATAGTGTATTCGATAGTGTATGATCTGTCTAAATATGCCATTTCTGACATGTTGTGACATGTATGTTAGTCATGTTGTTGTTTTGTAAAACTACAGCTATAATCAACTAATATACATGCAATATTAAAATCCCAGTCCTGAGCCGTGCTGTAGTCAGTAACTAAACTGCTTGTAAAACGCTTTTTATTTATTATTCAGTCATCCCAGAATAGTGTAAATTCAGGCAGATTGGACAATCCACTTATTTGTCCTTGATTATTTGAATCAATATTACTCATCTCCTGACTGATATTACACACTGACGCAGACTCGTTACCCGTTTTTTAAAGGTTAAAGATACGACGGCGTTTTAGTGCCACGTTAAAACAATTATAATATTACAAGATTAAAGTCGTAATATTTTGACTTAATTCGCAAAATATTTCTACTTTATTCTCGTAATTTTGACTTTATTCTCAAATTACACTACCAGTCAAAAGTTTTTGAACAGTAAGATTTTTAATGTTTTTTTAAAGAAGTCTCCTCTGCTCAAAAAGCCTGCATTTGTTTGATCCAAAATACAGCAAAAGCCGAAAGATTTTATATTTAATTATTATAACTGCTTTCTATTTGAATATATTTTTAAATGAAATTTCTTCCTGTGATCAAAGCTAAATTTTCAGCATCATTACTCCAGTCTTCAGTGTCACATGATCCTTCAGAAATCATTCTAATATGCTGATTTAATGCTCAAGAAACATTTTTTTATCATTGTTTAAATATTTAAAACAACTGAGTACATTCTTTAATGAATAGAAAGATCCAAAGATCAGCATCTACCTGAAATAAAAAGGTTTTGTAACATTATACACTATTACATACATTATACATTATACACTAAACCTTTCAAAAGACACACACACACACACACACACACACAATATATATATATATATATATATATATATATCATAAAGCTAGAAAGAAATTATAGAAATTATATAGTTTTATTTAGCAAGGATGTTTTAAATTGATCAAAAGTGATGATAAAGACATTTCTAATATTGCAAAAGATTTCTATTTCAAATAAATGCTGTTCTTCTGAACTTTCTCTTCATCAAAGAAACCTGAAAAAATTCTGCTCAGCTGTTTTCAACGTAATAATAAAAATAATAACGACACTGATAACAGTAATAATAATACATGTTTTTTGAGCAGCAAATCAGAATATTAGAATGATTTCTGAAGGATGATGTGACTGGAGTAAGGATGCTAAAAATTCAGCTTTAAAATCACAGGAATAAATGACATTTTAAAATATGTTCAAATGGAAAGTTATTTTAAATAGTAAAAATATTTAATAGTATAAATATAGTTTTGCTGTACTTTGGATCAAATAAATACAGGTTTGATAAACAGAAGAGTCTTCTTTAAAAACATTAAGGTGTATTTCTACTTTATTCTCGTAATTTCAACTTTATTCTCAAAATATCTTACATTTTTTTACAGTAACAATAACAATAGTCTTACAATATATATACACAGTAGCAGATAACAATGATAAACATTGATGATATATATAAAATATCAAAAACAAGGGGGAGTAAATATATATACAAACTCAAGTCTAATATCACGTGGTAGATATTCTTTTAAAAGAACAATATTTCATCGCTTTATTGTAATTATCCTCACCACAACACCATAGCCTTTGTTTTTTGTTTTATGAGACAACTAAATCAATAGGCACACGTAGTTCCATTCAAAACCACTAGGTGTCAGTGAGTTGTCGCAAAATGGTAAAAATTACGAAGAAAGTCGAATTATACAGAGACAGTCAAGTTGACAGTTACTTAGTCATTTCAGACAAAATATGCTGGATCAGATTCCGAAATATTTGCTCTAACATTTCTCTTAATGAACACAGGCTATTATATTCGTTCATATATGTGTGTGTGTGTGTGTGTGTAAAACACACCCGCTTCCATTACTAGTTTATCCTCAATAAGCCAGTCATTTCTGTATTCGCAAAGTCCAGGTTTCTTTGTCTGGATCTGGGTAAATGAAACCACATGTTGAGAGTGATCACCATAGTAACAATATCACTAAACTATGTTATCTGATCTAAACTGCATCCTCCTACTCGCTTTTCACCAGTTACACTAATGTTGTGTAGAATTATCAGCATGAAAGCTTTATGATGTTAATGGTTTTTCCAACCCTATGGAAAGCAAAGTAAATACATTTTTGAAAAAAGTATATTTTTATTTTGCATACATTCAGTGTAGCATACACAACAATGTGTAGTTTTACCACAGAATTACTTTTTATAAACTGAACTATACAAGAAAACAATGATGAAACAAACAATTATAAAGACCAAGTTTTAAGTATAGCGATGGCTCCATGATATCTTACAATTGTTCAAGGTGGCACCAACAAATACAAGATTTGGGGAAAATATTAGATGAAAAAAATAAATTACAAAGAAGAGAGTGACAACACTATGAAATACTAACTGACAGCTCAGACTTGAAGTGTGGCATGAACTGAAATGTTATATCCATTTTTCATTATTCGTGTTTTCACGCTCCCACAGTCATTTACGTACAGTAGTTTGGAGTTTTTCCTTGGGAAATACAAGAATGTAATCCTGATATTTATCTCCATTTCACGCAGATCTGCTTTCTCATGAACTCCTGGTCATTTTTTGCACTGCATTGTGGATTTTCAAAGCTTGGTTTTTAATAACCTGCATTTTGAGACTATTAAATTCACTCGAGACCCTGAAAAACGTAATAATAATCAGAGAAACTTTCTGATAAGACAAGACAATGAACATTGTATTTCACACGCAAATACAAAGGTCACGATAGCTTCCTCTCGGCTGTGTCCCGCCGGCCATGGTATTTTGCATATCGACATTAGGTTCAATAAAACTGGTAACAGCAAGGAATGCCTAGAGTGCAAGAGGCCAGGTTTAACACATAACAAAGCCTTAAAGATAACGGTTCATCTTGGAGCGCAAGAATATCCTTTGAAGGAAAAGTGCAAACTTTGTGCAAGTGTAAACACATCAAGAGCAATGAAAGGCTTAAGCAGTGACTAGAAACCCCTTCTGCCAGTTTTGGAAGAGTCCGACTGTTCGTCACTTGTTTGTGATGCTCTTTATTTCTCTCTCAGCAAGTAGAAGACCACAGCCTTGAGGTAGTGACCGCAGGCACAGGCAGCTGCCACCAGCCAATGAGAACGGAAACTGGGGTCTGTATTGACCACACACTTTGTGATGTCCGCCTGTAGGAGAACAGAGAAAATATT
Source organism: Cirrhinus mrigala (assembly GCA_036247105.1). Taxonomy (NCBI): domain Eukaryota; kingdom Metazoa; phylum Chordata; class Actinopteri; order Cypriniformes; family Cyprinidae; genus Cirrhinus; species Cirrhinus mrigala. Next base: position 16,748,054 of record CM070012.1, on the reverse strand, counting down.
TAAATACCACATAAACATACTCAATAGTGCTGAAATAAAGAACTGTTAAAAATGCAACATTTAGGTACGGAGTTTGAGCTTTACATTTCTTTTTTTTTTTTTTTTCTCTGAGTTCGTCTGGCAATAACAAAAGGAAAAGGAACTGCAGTTTGCACTGAAGTATGTGCCTTTTAGGCCAAAGCCAACATTTCAGTGGTCTACACGTTATATTTAAGCATGTAGCGTTACCAGGTTGGACAAACGTTATAAAAGTTCCAAATTAGCTTAATACAAAATCAAAGCAATAAAGTTCAGTTTTCACTTTTTTAAGAAGCAAATTTACCTACACAAAAGAGATAATATGCTCACTAATGCTCCATTTTTTGATCAAAAATACAGTAAAAACAGAAATATTATAAAATATAGAAAAAAAAACCTCTTTAATTTAAATGTAATTTATTTCTGTGATGGAAAAGCTTATTTTTCAGCAGCCATTATTCTAGTTGACGGTGTTACATGATCATTCAGAAGTTACTATTAGGCCTATATGCTGATTTGGTGCTCAAGAAACATTTCTTATAATTATCAATGTTGAAGACTGTGGTGCTGTTTAATGTCACTTTTGATAATTTATTGCATCTTTGTTAAAGTTTCAATTTAAAAAAAAAAAGATAGTCTTACAGAGATTTGTTTTTCCCCCAAATGCATTTATTTTTTTTATTTTTTGGGATTCAGTTTTAATTTTTCTAGACTTAATAGTTCAATTACATTTTTTTAATCAAAAAGCATGTCTAATTAATTGAGATAGCTAAACATGAACTTTTAATAATATGCTGTTAAATAAAAATTAAGGTCCTATGAAAATTTTCCTTTTCCCCCTCAAATTTAGTTTTATTTTTACAAATTTCTGTTTTCCATTAATTCTCTGGATTCCATTTTAATAGTTTCATTAAATTTTAATAATCAAAATGGTCTCTAAATAATACATTTGATTAAAAACTAACTCCAAAAAAATTAAATAATAATAATAATTATTATTATTATTATTTTATTTATTTATTTATCAGAAGTATTGTATTGTGTATTTATATTTTTCTGATAAATACATTCTGATAAATAATTTTTTTGGTAAACATGCCTTAAAAATAATCTTTTAATAATATTTTTTTATTAGTAAGACCATCATTACATTAACTAATATGTGACCCTGGACCACAAAACCAGTCATAAGTAGCGCAAGTATATATGTAGCAATAGCCAACAATACACTGTATGGGTCAAAATTATTGATTTTTATTATATAAATTTATATAAATTTACATAACAATATTATGTAAAGATTATGTTTCATGAAGATATTTTGTAAGTTTCCTACTGCAAATATATCAAAACTTTATTTTTGATTAGTAATATGCATTGCTAAGACAACTTTAAAGGCTATTTTCTTAATATTTTGATTATTTTGCACCCTCAGATTTCAGATTTTCAAATAGTTGTATCTTAGCCAAATATTGTCCTGTCCTAACAAAATGGAAAGCTTATTTATTCAGCTTTCAGATGATATACAAATCTCAGTTCCAAAAAAAATGAAGACCATTGAGTTTCAGTTTGCATATGTTATGACTATAGTTTCTCTTACAAGAAACGTTAAAATGCTCATAAAGTGACTCAGAACAGTCTAGAAATTATGAGGCAACAGAAGCTGACGACATTGCGAGCGTCATGCGATATGTGTAGTAAACAAAACCACGCATCTGCACAGACAGACACGCAGCACATGCAGGATTCACATTTAAATAGTATTTTGCGGCTTAATATTCACAGACGCTAGTCCATATCGTGTTTTGATTTACGTGTATTGACCTACTTTTGATTCGTCCAGAATTTGGCAAATTCCATGACACTCAGCATTATAGCCTACAGTAAATTCCATTTTTATGACTGGGTTCCGTGATTCCGTCTGATTCCATTGTGCAATCATAGAGCCCTACTGACTGCTCAGTGACATCACAGATCATTTTAAAAGCCTGGCTGTAATTTAAGATGTGAAAGAGAAATTCAAATCAAGAGACAGGGAGATAATGAAGGCACTAATAGATGGGGACATCCCTTAATTAGGAATTTTAATTTAAAAAAAAACAACAACAACATACTCAGTGGTGTTTTTGTGTATCTCTGTGTGTGAACAGGCCCTTCATTTAGCTCCCACAGGGCAATCCCACAGAGCAAAACTCGCAGAATGGCACGTAGACACAACTACCCACATACTCGCATCAATAACATGGAAAATACCATCTATAAATACCGCCTCTGCTTTATACTACACAGACTTTCGTTTAGCCCACCTGATGATAAAATCCTTGTTTTTGGGTTGAGTTAAGGCTCTGGGTGTGCCTGTTTTGTACTAAAAAAGCAGTTGCACAATCAAGACACTCCCAAGAGGAAAACACCTTTAAAAATGTTGAGAATGATTTCACCTGAAGTAACCATTACGACTTTCACTTACTCAATTACTGCAGCCTTTTTTCAAGCTGTACCACCTCTAATAATTTAAAGGTTGATCCTTTAAGTACTGAATGCGTTCTTTGTCTTCTCACTTTTAAATAATTGTTATAACAGAACATCAAACTTGTCCTAGATAACTATTTTCTAATGAAATATGAGAGGCTCCAAAGAAATATTTCTCATATAACTAATTTTTTAACATGTTATTACTCACATTATCAATATTTTACCTGTTTAAAATAATTATGATTTTTAAAACTTGACCACTTTAAAGAAGTTCACTTCCAGAACAAGAATTTACTCACCGCCGCCATTCAAGATTTCTTCAGTCGTAAAGAAATTATGTTTTTTGAGGAAAACATTTCAGGATTACTTTTCATGTAATGGACTGATATGGTGCCCGTGAGTTTGAACGTCTAAAATGCAGTTTAAATGCAGCTTCAAAGGACTCTACACGATCCCTGCCAAGAAAGAAGGGTCTTATTTAGCGAAAAACTCCCTAGTATGTCGAAAAACTCCCATCTCATTTTCTCCTCCAACTCTAAAATAGTCCTACATCGCTGCAGAAGTACCGACCCAGTGTTTACAAAGTGAACGTGCAAAGAAGGTCAAAGGCCAAACAGTGATGTAGGATGATTTTGAATTTGGAGGAGAAAATGAGATGGGTGTTTTTCGACATACCCTAACTGTATTGACCCGGAGGTGCAGAGCTAGACAAGACGAGCACTTGAGGTTAAAAAGTATATAAATTGTAAAGTATATAAAGTTTAGAGCCCTTTAAAGCTGCATTTAAACTGCATTTTGGAAGTTTAAACTCATGGTCACCATAGAAGTGCACTTTATAGAGAACGTTATTTCGACAACTATTTCGTTATGACTGAAGAAAGTAAAAAATTAGTTCGTTACTACGTTTCTGTGCCTTGACCGTGGTAGGACCCTTGCTGTCTATGGAGGGTCAGAAAGCTCTTGGACTTCATCTAAAATATTTTAATTTGTGTATCGAAGATGAACGAAGGTCTTACGGGGTTGGAACAACATGAGAGTGAGTAGTTTATAAAAATAAATTCATTTTTGGGTGAACTATCCCTTTAAAACATTTTGAGGTATGCTGTTAGGCCTGTAGGAGTTGCATATGGGCCTGCTGTAAGTGCAGGCAGATTGTGATGACTCTGGCACAGTGCCATATTGAATCTGTCTCAACAGAGACAGTCTAATGAGCACAGACACGACAGACATGCCCTACCAAAACAGCCACACATACCAGCACAGCTCCTCATTCAACAGGATCGCTGAACTGTGCCGTCTTTCTGAGAGATTGATCAGATTCCTGCCCGTAAGCTGGATGAACACTGCTCGTTCTGTCTAAATACTGGACAAAGATGGAAAGGCAGAAGTCTGTGTTCTTTCTGGGCCTCAGCTCAGTTTTATAAACATACACCACAATGGTACTTTCACTGAAACTTAAATGAGTGTCACCCAGACATGAAGATTCTGTCATCATTTAGTCAGACTCATGTTGTTCCACACCTGCATGACAGTCTGTCTGCAGCTGAACACAAAAGAAGGTATTTTGAAGAATGTTGGGAACCAGTTTTGGCGACCACTAGGGCTGGGCGATATGGCCAAAAAATGATCACGATATTTAGATTTTTTCATATCACTCAATATCAATAATTATCACAATAAATGTCAAATTTTTATTTCTTTTAAGTTTAAAGGCAGATTTTTGCTAGAATGTGAAAGTATCAGACGGTTAAATGTGGCTTTAAAATATTCTTTATGGTCAGAACATGAAAAAAATTCATGCTTTTTATATTCTTCACACTTTTTCCAGTCATTTTTCCTTAACAAAATAAATATCTTAATAGAAAAAAAATCATTTCTTAGTTTTGCATGTTTAATGAGTAATATTGTTTCAATTCAAGAAACAGGTTTGTGTTACCTGATAAGATTTTTTGTCTCTTAGACAAACATTTTTTGTCTCAGACAAACACATTTGATAGTAGCTTGAGTTAGGATGCTGATGTAGATTTATGTTCATTATCAAAATTAGTAATATCTGTAAAAATGGTACAAATATAGCACCTCAATACCATGGTAAAAATGTCATGTGGTTCCTAGTTATTTGTATGAAAAACAGTAGTCTAAATTCATTTAGTATAAATGCATAAACGCTGTAGCTTAATCACAAAAAATACTGTAATTATATTCCATTACTCCTCCAATACATTTAATACTTGTCTGCATTAATAATATAATAAAATTCGACACAAATATGCCCACATTTCTGACACAATACCACTGTGCAGTTGGTGCTACTACAGTAAATCTAAATGAATTGTGATTTAAAAAGCCTTCTGACTGTATCGTTGCTCACAGTGTTTCTCCTGTTTGTCAGCGCTGTTTTATCTGGCTATAAACAGAGTCATTTGTGTTTTTCACTGAATTCAAGCACTTCACACTGGCGCATTAAGGCCATGTCCACACTAATACGTTTTCGTTTGAAAACTCATCTTTTTCTCTCCACTCATTTTCACTTTATGGAAGGAAAAAAACAATCTCAAAGATGCAACAGACATTACTCCAGTCTTCAGTGTCACATGATCCTTCAGAAATCATTCTAATATGATCTTAATTATTTTTTTTCTTCAGTCGAAAAGAAATTAAGGTTTTTGAGGAAAACATTCCAGGATTTTTCTCCATATACTCCATATCTCCATTCTTTTCAACTTAAGAAAGAAAGACTTAAACATCTTAAATGACATGGGGGTGAGTAAATTAATAGGAAATGTAACTTTACTAAATAAATGGATTTATTGCTTACCCAGCCTCCTCTCCTCTTTAACCACGACACAAGGCTCTTGCGGACAAACTCGCCCATGCAGTCGACAATGGTGTGCACCATCGCTGGATGCCCGTGCCGAACACAGTCTACAGCTAGAGCTCCGGCCACGGCATACAGAGACACAATCTTCCCCCATGTTACACCTATGAAGAGACAAAGATATACACAGATATAATCCAACTGAAACTGTCCTTGTTTTTTTCATAACACATTTAAAATGCCACATTGCAAGATCATGTACTGGTAAATCTTGTGTTGCCTGTTTTATCTAATTTAAACTGGCACAGGCAAAGAGCTGAAGTGTCCCATCTAATCGGTAGCAGACCCAAGAACTGCATATTAAGCATAGTCAAATCACTTATGTACAGGATGCGTGTGTACTTGTCGAAGTGTGTATGAAAATTATAACCGGATGAGTAATCGAAATACCTGACAATCCCTCACCCTTATTTCTTACAGAATATTATCAGTTATATAACTGCCAAGCAAGCTGTCAGCTGGTGTCTCAGCCAGAATAAATACAGCAGAATAAATTTATGTTTGACTTGTGACTATAACCTCAATATACAGTATATCAAGATGCCTTCAATGTGGGCGTAACATGTTCAATTGCATTTAAGTGCATAATGACATCAACGGTAGCTGAAAAGACACAAATGCTTTGCTTTCCCCCGTCATAAATGCATTAGGGTCATGGGTCTGAATTTGATGAAAAGGCTCTCTGTACTATTATGTTTCATTAAACAAGTGGGCGTCTTGATATTTCAGAGCTAATGTGATAAACAGACTCACAGCTTGAACGTTTAAACTATTCAGCCTGGAATGAAACAAAACGTAATAAAGCTGCAAAGCCACATATGGGAACATCAAATGGCCAGACATAAACATATCAGCCCAGGAACCTAATCTGAGACTAGCAAAGACAGGAAACACAAAGGCCAAAGGAAACCACAGTGAGGCATATGAGAGATAAAACCTGGTTTGAAGATAAAGATAAACAGAAATATTCCCTCCCTCTGTCTCTTGTAAGATTGTAACATCATGTTAGACAATTCAGAGGGAATATTTTACAGTTTACAACAAACTGTTTCAAATCAAATGAAGACGTATTATATAAATACAGATGCACTTGACATTCAAACACTGGTTTATCCTTTTGTACAATAATACAACCATCTGTCTATGCACTGTCATTGCACTGTCATCCGCCCCCCACCGCGGACCTCAGAGGGGAGCACGTGCGGCCGCCGGACTCTGCCCCTTATCTGGACTCTTCCCTTCCAAACACTGCCCCTCCTTCACAGAACCCCCAGCACGAAGAGGACACCAGATCCTCTGTTTATTTTGGACACTTTTGTTTATTTTATGTTTAATAAAAGCCTCTCCGAGGCCTGACGTCACATGCACTGTGCCTGTTGTTTGCTCCTCCCGCCACAATACATACATAAATCAATCAATCAAACAAACAAACACATAAGACCCAACAGTTGAAAAATCTACTCCCACACCTCAAAGTGCTTCCTTTCGACAGAATCAGTTATTGGTCTGTTTTATTTTTTACAAGTAGATTTTAAAAACACCATTTACGCAGCATGAATTCTAAATCCACAAAGTAAAAATAGATTACTTTAAAACATGACGTTTTTATTTATTTTCAAAACGCTATGCATAACATTTTTATACATAACATTCCATAGTTAGAACAATACATTCATTACAGTATTTATTAATCTTTGTTAATGTTAGTTAATTAAAAATACAGTGGTTCATTGTTAATTCAGTGCATTAACTAATATTAACAAGCACAACATTTGATTATTTAATGCATTAGTAAATGCTGAATTTAACATTACGTTTAATAAATACTATAGAAGTATTATTGTACATGCATTTTTCAATATATTTTAAACATAATTTTAGATGTAAAGCATAGTGTGAAACATTAAAGGGGTCATCGGATGGCCATTTTCCACAAGTTGATATGATTCTTTAGGGTCTTAATGAAAAATCTATAATATACTTCGGTTAAAAATTCTCAATGGTAGTGAAAAACAACACCCTTTTTACCTTGCCAAAATCAGCTCTGCAAAAATCACCTCATTCTGGTTGAGGCTGCTTTAAATGCAAATGAGCTCTGCTCACCCCACCCCTCTCTTCTCTCAGCTGCTCTGAGAGATTGTTTACTTTTAGCCTCTAAACTTGCTAACTAGCACATTATTAGGAAAGGCCTTATACTCACTTCTGCTGTAAGTGAAGCTGGATCACGAATGATTCGCGTGAACAGAGACGGATATATGTAGATCGGGAGGCGCATTCCCTTCACAAACAAATGTAATCCACTGCATCTTCAGCGGCTCAGATGGCGGGAGTAAATGACGACCACTACGTTCATTATTACATGCAGCAACACAACACCTCAATCGCTCAATCTGAGATATTCTTGTCTAACTTACATCCCTGCTCCGGCATCGAAACAAAGAGGGCGGACTACCAATTAAAGCTGCAAGCAGGGCCCTTGCACCCAGACTCGCCGCCACCCAATGGCTTTAGGGAAACATTGAACGGTGTGCAATATGCATTTAAATTGGTAAATATAGGAGGAATATGTCAAAGTCATTAATATGTGTTAAACTTCCTGCTGTCAGCTGGCAACGCTATGACTATAACTGAATATTGACATGTAGATGTCTTCAAGCCACTACTTTGATCAAACATGAAGTTTGGTGCAGATTAGTTAGTGTAAAACAAGTCATTTCCTGTTGCCAGCGGGTGGCGCTATGATTATAATGGAATATTGCCTTTAGATGTGTTCAGGCCAGGACTCTTATTGAACGGGTGCAGTTTGGGGGAGATCGGACATTGTATGGCTGATTTACAACAACTTCTATTACCATGGCGAAACATCAAACTTTACCCAAAACATCAACGCCACAGACACACCCTTTTTAATGAAAACTCATTATCATTATCATCTAAAGGCAAAGGCCTTTAGAGTAGACCGACCAAATATAAAGTTGACGTTATTAAATCTCTAGGACAGGGGTGCCCAACCCTGTTCCTGGAGATCTACCTTCCTGCAGAGTTTAGTTCCAACCCTGATCAAACACACCTGTCTGTAATTATCAAGTGCTCCTTCAGATCCTAATTAGTTGGTTCTGGTGTGTTTGATCTGGGTTGGAGCTGAACTCTGCAGAAAGGTAGATCTCCAGGAACAGGGTTGGGCACCCCTGCACTAGGAGGAGTTCGTTAGAGCGTAAAACTTGCCACCTCCTGTTGCCAGCAGGTGGCACTATGGCCATAACTGAATATGGCCATGGGCATTTGTTCACGATGGGAGTCTTATCAAACATGTGAATTTCAGGGCAGATTGAACATTGTATGCCTGAATTATAACAACTTCCTATTTAATGGCAAAACATCGAAGTTTGTCAGGCCGCCATTGACAAGCCCTTCAGTGAAAATTTTGCATCACAAGGGGCTTTAGATTGCACAGACCACATCTGGCGTTGATCTGTTTAAATCTCTAGGAGGAGTTTAAATACAACGCCTTAAAATGGCAAAAACGGCACAAAACTTCCTGAGAAAATTCAAAATAACAGACTTCCTGTTGGGTTTCGGACTTCACACCGAGGGACTTTTTTGTAGGTGTTACATGTGTGTACCGAATTTCAAACATGTACGTGAAATATAGCTCGAGGGGCACTTCGTTTAAATGTTATAGGTGGTGTTATCAAGCCATTTTGCCACACCTAATTCTGAAACCCATATCAGATGTAAACTTTCATCACTTGCAAGTTTCATGAGTTTGAGCATGTTTAGGCCCTCAAAAATCCGATTCATTTTGAAGAAGAAGAAACTGAGCAATTCCAAGAGGGTCCTCAGCCCTAATAAATAATATAAATTAAGTGAACACCAGTGACCAATTCAGCTGCACTGTTCAGGACAGGTATGTGTACAGACAGGAGGAGCAAGGGTGTCACCAGGTGCAGTGCTTTGTGTCCAGTGAGGAATCTTTGAAGTTCTGCTTTGACTGACATGAGCAATTATGCTTTAATACTTAAAAAACAAAGAACGTATTCCTGAACAACACATGAGGTGAACATGTTACAGCACATCTTAAGAGCTGCTCATGTTGAAAAAAAAAGTGATTTACTAAACTCTAAATCTGGGAGGTCAAAGGGTTGAAGTCATACAGTATGAACTAAACTGAATCCCAAGGGCTTGTACTAAATATAAGCGATATACAGTATGCAGCAAAGGGAATGGGAACTTCCATGGTGCCCAGACACAAATTTTTTATGGTGCTCTGGGAGTTCTCTAGTCCAGTGCAGCACCGTTTCTCTGCGTATATATAAAATGTCAGAATGGATTCTGTTTTATTCTCTCTTAAAGGAGTGTATAAGCCACTTAAAGGCATAGCTCAGCCAAAAAAATCATTCATTTATCCTCATGTTATTTCAAACCTGTATAACTTCTGTTCTGTGAAACATAAAAGAAGATATTTTAGGAAATGTTTCAGAGTTTCCTCTCCATTAAGTGGAAGTCAATGGCAACCAATACTATTTGGTTACCAACATATCTTCTTTGGTGCTCACACAGGTTTGAAACACCATGACAGAATGTTCATTTTTGGGTGAACTATGCCTTTAAAGGGGTCATCGGATGCAAATTCACCTTTACATGTTGATTAAACATTAATGTGTGTTCGCAGTGTATGTACACATCTACCCTATAATGATAAAAATCCATGCAGTGGTTTTTAAGTAATCTGTAAAAATAATATCTCCTTTTTCAAATCGAACCATTCCCACGATAGTTGATTGACGTGAGCGTCTTACCTCAGACCCACCTTAAATCAGCTGTAACAGTCCGACCACAATTGTTTGTGTTGCTGGATGTAATAATGGTTGTCATTTACACCCGACATCTGAGCCACTGAAGATTACAAGATTTCTGGATTACATTTGTTTGTGAAGGGAATGCACCTCGCGATCTACATATATTCGTCTATGTTCACACGAATCATTCGTGATCCAGCTTCACTTACATTAGAAGTGAGTATTAGGGTTTTTTTTTTTTATGAATCTTTGTGATCGCTTTCCTAGTAACGTGCTAGTTAGCAAGTTTAGCGACTAAACGCGGCTGAAGTAAACAGGCTCGTCACTCCACAGAGAGAAGAGAGGGGCGGGGCGAGCAGAGCTCATTAACATTTAAAGCAACCTTGATCAGAACAGGATGATTTTCGCAGAGCTGATTTTGGCAAGGTAAAAAGGGTGTTGTTTTACACTACCACTGAGAATTTTTAATCAAAGCATATTATAGACTTTTATTAAGACCCTAAAGAATCATATCAACTTGTGGAAAATGGGCATCCGATGACCGCTTTAAGGAATTGCAAATGTACATTCTTCAATATAATACTTATTAGAATAAATAAACAAGGTTTTATTGTTTTACCAGAATAAATTATCTTCAGTTTTAGTGTACTTGCTAATGCTTAACTGACAGGATGAACAACATTTCTAGAACCAGATGCACCTACAGACAAGGCATTGACCAACCTGTAGAGAAGATTTCTGCAGCAACGGCCAAAAAGGCATCAGAGACTATACTCTCAGAGGCAATTGTGATGTTGAGCTGTCTTGCTACGTTGCGGTACACATTGGGTCGCAGGTACTCCAGCTCGTCACCTAGGAGACAGAGAGATAAATGTGTTTTTATTTTCCCTTGGCTCAAACGATTGGTTTTCTCATGTCCAGAGCCTTATTAAATGATACCACTAATTCAGAGAAGCTTGACACAATGGCAATGCAAAATTACTGCAATCAAACCTTAAAACCTGCTATTAATAGCATTGTTTGGATATTTTCATCATGTAAACTTTCATTCTGCTGTTATATTAGCACGCCCAAAATGAAAATTTGCTGAAAATTAGGTCACTTGCTCACCAATGGATTCTCTGCAGTGAATGGGTGCCATCAGAATGAAAAACATTACAATAATCCACAAGTAATCCACACCACTTCGGTCCATCAATTAACATCTTTTGAAGCAAAAAAATGCTAAAATGTAATATGCTACAGTTCTTCAAATCTGTTACTATGAAAAAAACTAATCTACATCCTGGATGGCCTGAGGGTGAATTAATTTCCCTGAACGTTCATTTTTTGGTGAACTATTCCTTTAAATAGGTCTTCAGCTATGTTTTTAGCTGTCTCAACAACCCGAATCATCCGTCTTTACGTCAGTGATTCAGGTGGGTGAGGTGTGTATGCAAGGAGTACAGGGCTTTCAGGACAATACAGGGTTAACCTGGTTAAATGTGGGTGGGAAACCCTCAATCATTCTTCTGATAATGATCTGCATGTTTACATGCTTTGTCCATAAAAAGCATCTCCCCCCAGTTACACAGTTGTCTCAAATTAAAATTCTTGTGCTTTTCCTTTTAGTAGAAAATGGGTTCTTACAGAAATCACAGATGAGAATCACTCATATGAAGGTCATGTGGCATATGTTTGGGCAACTTGTAGTGTGTCTCATCAACAGATGATGTAAGATTAAACGTTATCTTTAGTCATTACATCCAATCTCATGAAAAGTCCAACGGCATGAAAGGAAGAAAGAAAGGAATGTGGAAAATAGTTCAACATGGTCCAAAAGGCAAAGTACTTTTCAGTGGGTGAGACGAAGACGAACCTTGTAAGAGTGTTGTAAAATATTATGCAATCGTATGGTTTGGCTTTGAGGAAGCTGAGAAACGCGTGTTTATTTTCAGTTCTTAAAGTTCACAGAACATTCGTGAATACCCCATTTTTTTTTCATTTGTTTTGGTATGAACTAGACAAACACAGCTCTAGAAAGAAAGAAAATTGACAGGAAGTTCTGTGCAGTTTTAGCTCAGTCTTCCATACAACAGTCCATACATCAACTCACAATTCAAACAGAATAAAAATTCAAAATATATAAGTATATTATATACAGTGCCTTAGTATATGTGATCTTGTACTAGATACTAGCTCTTCTGGAAGATATTTGTCTAATATATATATATATATATATATATATATATATATATATATATATACACACACACACACACACACACACACACACACACACACACATTTCACAACATATATATACACATTTCACAACAGTTCTTGTAACACCTTGACACTCCCCATGATCATGAATGCACACATATGAAGCGTCAGTTGTCTTACCCAACCACAGAAGAACTGAAGACACCTCAGCTAATGTTCCTCCGGATCCGTGGTCTGGTTTCGACCACCCGATTCCAGCCCGATGGAGTCTGGAGTGAATGTAATCCCTACACAAGACTTTAGCCTGGGACACGAGCTCCTTATCTGTGGGAGAGCGATCAAACACCTCCATGACTTCAGCCGCAAACACTGAGGAGCGGCGCAACATCTCCATGCCCTTCATGAGTGGAAATCAATTACGATCAGCTGACAACCTCCACCTTTTTCGCCGTGTATGGAAGTGTTTCTTCTCCACCCTCTTCTGTTTCCAAAGTCTGATGGCGCCTTAAACGATCTGCATAAAGAAGTAAAACTCGCGTGTTCAATAACAATAAATGATTTAGCAATAAAAAAGACTAGCTCCTTACCTTCTCTATTAACCTGATAAAGCGATCAACACAGCAGACAATCAATAATCAATTACCTTTGCTGTTTCTCTTGAGTCATTTAAATCCTCAAAAAGTCTCGAATGTCGACATTTTTAATGACAGCGAGTTGTTCTCCCTACAGATTTGTGAGGTGCAGTCTGCGAGGGTAAGATTAAACTGCTGTCAGGAGGCAGTGCTGTCTTCGGTCTGTTTGGATGGGCTGCACACATTAAGTCTCCTTCTATGGAGAAGCTCTCCGTTAAGGCGGAGATAAGCAGCTCTGTTATGCCTTTGATAGTCCGTCCTTCTAGAAGAGCTAGTGTTTAGAGAGCAGGGGATTTGATGACTCAAAGAACAAACGTATCTATCTACAAAAAACAAACGTATCTATCTATCTACCTATCTATCTATCAATCTATCATGAGGTCACCATTTCTTTTTTCTTCATATTTAATAATGTCTATATCTAACAATACAAAGTAAAATTAAAATACCTATAAAAATAGAGTGTCTATCTATCTATCTATCTATCTATCAACCCAGATAGCACATGTACATCTACAAGATGTCTGTTAAAAATCTCTTGATCTGGAAAGCATCTGCTGTGTACAAACATCTGGCAAACTACGTCTTGCAGATGTAAATGCAGACCTCAAATAGACTATCTATCTATCTATCTATCTATCTATCTATCTATCTATCTATTGCTGTTCTTCAGAAAAATCCTTCAGGTCCCACAAAATCGTTGGTTTTCCAGCATCTTGCATATTTGAACCCTTTTCAACAATGACTGTATGATTTTGAGACCCATCTTTTCACACAGAGGACAACTGACCCTGATAGCACACATACATCACTGAGACGTCTAATTGATGTCTGCATTTACATCTGCAAGACATATTTTTTAGAGTGTTTGCTCATCTGCAATAAGTCTATTGGACGTTTCCTAGCAGATGTCAAATAGACGTCTATTACATGTCTTTAAGATGTTTATGATTTAGAATGTATGTAAAACTGACATCTTACAGACATCTGTCATTTGTTTGTACACAGCAGATGCTTTCCCGATCAAGTGATCTTTAACAGACATCTTGCAGACGTACATGTGCTATCTTGGGAGGGACTCATATTCCTGATAGCACACGTACATCAAGAAGACATCCATTTGACGACTGTATTTACATCTGCAAGACGTATTTTTTTTTTAGAGTGTTTGCTCATCTGCAATACGTCTATTGGATGTTTCCTAGCAGATGTCAAATAGACGTCTATTAGATGTCTTTAAGATGTTTGTGATTTAGAATGTACCTAAAACTGACATCTGAAAGACGTCTGTCAGACATTTGAACACTGAAGATGCTTTCCAGATCAAGAGATCTTTAACAGACATCTTGCAGACGTACGTGTGCCTATCTGGGATGCAGCTATTACAGAAGGTCCAAACGCTCACTGATGAAACAATGCATTAAGAGCCAGGGGTGTAAACTTTTGAACAGAATGAAGATGTGTACATTTCTTTTATTTTGCCTAAATACCATTTTTTTTTTTCATTTAGTACTGCCCTTCAGAAGCTACTTACATGTTTCCCAGAAGACAAGTTAGATTAAAGTTAAGTGAAGGTTAAGTTAAATTTACCCTGATCTTCAAATTCAAAAAGTTTTCACCCCCGGCTCTTAGTGCATCATGTTTCATTCTGAAGCATCACTGAGCATTCGAACCTTCTGTAATAGTTGCATATGAGTCCTTTAGTTGTCCTCAATGTGAAAAGATGGATCTCAAAATCATAGTCATTGTTGGAACAGGTTCAAATACACAGAAAAGAACAGCAGATCTATCTATCTATCATTGTCTGTTCTGTATGTTAATCACATTGTCATTTTAAGTGTAGAAATTTCAAAACATTGCCAACCAAACTGTAATTTAATGCAAAATAATGGACTACAGTTGATGCTTTTGCTTATTTTTTGAGTCAAATGTGCTTTTTGTCAGCCACAAGATCACTATATTATCTTGTAACAAGAACAGTTTTGTGTATAAAATGTACATGTTTGTAAAAGTTATTATAATGTGCATAGTAGTTGAACAAAAAGGGTCATGTTACAGGTCCTCCCACCACCTTTGACAGAGTTGTTTTACAAGTCCTGACTGTTTTTACTCTAAGCGTGTCAGTTAGAATTCATTAGAGCCACCCACCCAGCTGAAAAATGTCTTTCCCAAAGAAACATGCACACACATTTAAGCCAAGATTTGTTTTGACGTGTCTAGTAATTCCTTGTAAGTATGAATATGCTACATATCAAATTTCAGTTGTTGAATAACTGATTCAGTGGAGTACAATTATATAAAAAAGCAGAGAATACAGTGAACTTCCTCAAAAACAGGGACAGAAAAGAACAAAGTAGAACAAGATCAAGCAGGCTGTTCTGTTTAACACGAGAACATAATGAGTTGAAAGTTGAAGTTTATCTTAGTGGCACAATGATTCAGTTCCTTTTTTCTGCCCGCATTTGAGGCTTCCTCTGTCTCCCAATTTAAAAACTGAAATATTCTATCTGATTAAAGCATATTAAAAAAAGCTTGTGACAGTTTATCTTGTGAAAACACAACTGAATACAAACATATGGATGCCTGCTGATGCAGTTTACATTTCATTAATTTCCAGTGAATAGTTAGACAAATCAGTAATTGTAAATACCACACCTCTGAGAAATAATGCTTAAGTATTCTGCAGAACCTCTGCATGTCTCTGCATGTCCATCACTTCTCATCGGTCACGTTCCTTCTTCATATCTGGCTTTTTATAATCAAAATACAGATAGGATAATTGGTCATCATAGATACAAATAAAGCCTTGCAATTTTACAAATCAGCAATTACTTTGAACCATGAAATAAATGTAACAAGATGAATTTATCTTGGCCTTGGACAATATTTTTGTACAATACTGCTCCCTACAGGAAAAAAAAAAAAAAAAAAAGAGGAAGCTACGCAATAACCACAAAACATTTCTTTGGTACCAAGTTATTTCCTTATTATACTCTATTTACGATAATGCAGCTGTCAGTTTGACATTTAAAACTAGAACATCCATAACTGATTGTGATCTGTAAATATATGACATCATCAAACGATTGTGGACTAAAAATAAATTAACAGGAAAAACAGACTCAGAATCATAGAAAATGATTCTATAATCTTGCTGTGAGGTGAAAATGCCTCCTGTTTGACAGAAAAAGAGTATTCTGACAG
Organism: Cirrhinus mrigala; assembly: GCA_036247105.1. Classification (NCBI taxonomy): domain Eukaryota; kingdom Metazoa; phylum Chordata; class Actinopteri; order Cypriniformes; family Cyprinidae; genus Cirrhinus; species Cirrhinus mrigala. The sequence continues at coordinate 16,731,846 of CM070012.1, read as the reverse complement.
AAAAAAAATAATGACTTATGTGGGCCATTCTACAGAACTGATACAAACTGCTTTCCCACAGTCCAAAAACACATTTAAAAAGCATTTAAGAATTCAAATGTTAGATGTTTACTATCCTTATATTATCTATTTAAATCCACAATATTAAATAAAATATCAGTAAGCTTAATAAATATAAAATCATAATTTACTGAGTATTTTCAGTTAGGAGGTGGCTGTCCCGAACCCAAACCTCTAAATTACAATTTATGAAAACAATATTGTTTTTTTTTTTGTTTGCTTGTATTTTATGCCACTGTTAATAAATAAATAAATAAATAAATAAATAAATAAATAAAGCACATTTTTTAGGGGTTATTCCATAGTTTTTATACCCGTACAACTGTTCAGAACTGTGCTAGCTAACCATGTGCCGATTAGCATCTTTGAGGTAGGCTAAAGTATCTAAAATTGTCACTAACGAAACATTTGGTGAAGTTTCGGTAGTGACATCATTGTTTTTTTGGGTGTTATTCCCTAAAATGATCACTATCGAAACAGTCGAAAAATGTCATCATTGTTTCGGCAGTGACAAAAGGAAATAATCCTTTATTTGGGGGAAAATAAACAATATCTTAGTACAGTTATGCTTTTTATGTGGTCACTACCAAAACATTACTGTCACGACCGAAAAATAAAGTAGCCTAATATGCAACTGGCCATCTATTGTATGATAAATAGGAAAAGTTTATGCTAAAGTAGAAGATTTGCAAATTATACTAACATACCTTAATTGTCAATCTCTAAAAAAAATATTTTCTGTTAACCTTTAAAAAAAAAAGGGTGAAAAACTACGATTCCCAGCAGTCTTCTGGCTTTGACGGAGATTGTCACGCATGCGCTTAACCGAATTCGTCTCTCTTAGTCAAAGTAGCGGGGCTGCATAGATAGAGGGAGCTTTCTGTGCAGAGCATAAAACGTAAACATCCACACTAAAGACTGAGTGTGTGCTTTTATGTATGGAAAGGATTGCATATTAAAATCCTTGTAAACCATAGAGCTGGTCAGCCTGATCCACTGGAATGATTTAGAGAGGCGTGGATTGGGAACAAGCTGTTCCTTTGGTGGGTGACTGTCCAAGAAGGAGAGAAAGAGGAAAAAAATCTGAGAACCCCCGAACTGGAGGTGGATTCAGCTGGACATGGCACACCTTCAGAACGTTCGGAACCAGGTAATCCAGAAAGATGAAGATGACACCTGAAGCCCTCCAGGCATTGCTTTAATGCTGAGACGTAACAGTTACTTATTGTTCTTTTTGGATGATGATTGCACTTAACACTGTCTTTGTACTATGGTAAGCTTTTGTAAGTATAAACTATTCCACTAAATAATATGTAGATAAATATGTGTAGATTATGTAAATACACTGTACTGTTATGTAAAGTGTGACATTTAGCTAATGTGCACTAAAGTGCAGGTAATGCTTATATGATGTTCCTCTTGGAAAAAAAAAATAGCAGGTAAATTAGAAAAATACAGTCTCTTTCTTTAAGAATTTTTAGCATACATCACAACTAGGAGTGCACTGAAAGTATCATTATGTATTATGTTTATTTTTTATTTTATGGGTGGAAACCAATATAATAGCCACTATGATTTATGAAACGTATTTGAACTACAGCTCTAATGTAGAATTGTGATTTTGAAACAGACAGTACCCTATAAAAGAGGACTTTCCTTATCTAATTAAAAGCTAATGTCATTTTTAAATCATTAACTAATCACTAAATGCTAATATTAAATGAATAATATAAATGCTAATGAATAAATAACAATTATTTAGCTTTTCCCCATTTTGCACAAGCCTGCTACCACACAGTACTCCCTGTAACGCCCATGAAATTAGACCATTTGGACCCTCAACAGCATGGTGGGAGCACAGATAACGTATCTCAATATTTGCACAAATTGAAGTATGGACTGTATGTGTCCAGCTTAGACTTTCAGCCCTGTTACTCTAGTTATTATAAGACAAAAAATGATCAAATGGGTGCATTTCCCAAAAGCATCATTAGTTAACTATGGTCATTAGTTCCACTAAACCCTATTGGTAACGACAGAACTGGCAACCATAGTTGCTTTTGGGAACCCTTTGATTTACGTCAGATATTATCTTTAACTAGAAAACTAAAATATTATCCTAAGACTAGCTAGCTCCTATTGAGAAACATCATAAATTAGGCTCAAATTTGCAACCCTGTTACCCACTCACAGAGCTGGGTAGATTGCTTACAAATTGAAGTTTGCAAATGCACAAATTGAAGTATGGACTGTATGTGTCCAGTTTAGCATTTCAGCCCTGTTACCCTAGTTATTATAATGAAAAATGATCAAAGAGATCCTTTATATTATGTCAGGTTCTATTGGTAACTAGAAAACCAAAATATTGAGAAACATCATAATTTAGGCTAAAATTTGCAACCCTGTTACTCACTCACAGAGCTGGGTAGATTGCTTACAAATTGTACCTCATTACTGATTCTAAATTACACGACAAAAACTGTAGTTATTAATAATGTAATCCATTACATTACACATTTTTGGTAATATAATCAGACTACTTTTTGATTACTTTTGAGCTAACTCGTTTATCACATTGATTTAAATAGAATAATCTTGTACCATATCGATATAGAAATACAATGCACAAATTGAAGTATGGACTGTATGTGTCCAGCTTAGTCTTTTAGCTCTTTTACCTTAGTTATTATAAGCAAAAATGATCAAACTAATTATGTCAAGTAATATCAGTAACTAGAAAACTAAATATTGTCCCAAAACTAGCTAGCAATAGAAATATCATAATTTAGCCTAAAATTTGCAACCCTTTTACTCACTCACACAGCTGGGTAGATTACTTACAAATTGTAGTCCAATACTGATTCCAAATTACACAACAAAAATTGTAGCTAACAATGTAATCCATTACATTACACATTTTAGGTAATGTAATCTAGACTACTTTTTGATTACTTTTGACCTAACTAGTTTATCACATTGATTTAAATAGGATACCTTTCTACCAAATCAATATAAAAAAATACAAAGGAAATATATTCCATTGGTTGTTATTAATGAATTATGCATTACATTATGTCAGGGTTTCCCAAACTGGGGTTCATAAAACAATCCAATTATAAGTATTTCATTTTTGGAATCTGATTATGTAATCCAGATTACATGTAATCAGTTACTACCCATCTTAATGTCATTTAATTTTGACATTTATTTATGCTTCGCATAATCAAAACTGTATTTAGACACATCTCAAATTGTGATAACAGGGCTGCTAAAATGGCAAAGCCCATGGAAAATGAACATAAAATGTAGTCAGTCACAAGTGTTATATCATATTGAGAGTCTTTACATCACACTTTCTGACACCACCATAAATCTGTTTTTTTCCATTGTAAAACTGATATGTTAAATATGAGAGAGTGTGGTTTTGGTGGTCATTGGATGCCATCTGCTTATATAGATTACAGGTTTATGTCTTGTTAGTCATGTGCACATTTTGTAGGTCAGTATGATAATTGTAGTGTATCATGTATGAACCTCAGAGTATCTTTGACGAATGAGTGGCACACCCATTGATCACACACAGGTGTAGCTGGCGGAATAATTAACCCGTCTTTCTGAGAACTGTTAAAAATACCCTGTTGATCTCATTTTTATGGAGCCTCCAGTGGGTGGTACTACCAAGAATAGTAAAGGTTTCCGTTTTAATTGCTCAATGTTTTGGAGACATGCAATAAAAGTATGATAAATGCGGAAATCAAATGTCAAACAGATGCCAGTAGGAGGTCTTATCTCCTGAACTTTGAGTCTTGTCGTCAAAAAAGCTTGTTGTTGTTTTGAGTGCCACTTCCAGATGGATTGTCAGAACAATTTACTTAACGAGGAAGCAGAAGCTCCAAGTGTTTTCCTAGTGGTTAGACGGCAGAAAAATGAAAAAATTACTTAAAAAAATACATGGGATTTCTAACGATTCTCTTTATAGAATCTCATCTTCTCCGGACCTTCAGTGGAGTGATGATTGGGTAGATTTTTTTGAATTTGTTCATCTGTTTCTTGAATAATAGGATAACAAATAAAGTTCATCACGTGTGTAAAGAAAACACATATCTGGTAAGAATTTTTACATCTTTCTCGTTTTTTTTCTTTTAGAATTCATGTTTGAATCCTGAGGAATACTTCACTAAATTGGAACGAATTGGTAAAGGCTCTTTTGGAGAGGTATATAAGGGAATAAACAACCGCACGAAAGAGGTGGTGGCCATTAAGATTATTGACTTGGAGGAAGCAGAGGATGAGATTGAAGACATCCAGCAGGAAATCACGGTTCTCAGCCAGTGTGACAGCCCTTATGTGACCAAATACTACGGCTCCTATTTGACGGTTTGTGGAGATTTCTTATTTTCAGACACTGCTTTTATTATATTACATTATATTTGTGTGTTTTTAAAGAGATAGTTTACCATCCTTGCCATCCTTTCAAAATAACACATGACTTCCTGGTAACACTTTACAATGACATTAGATTGCTTTATGTATTGGACATCATTAACTAACAATAAACAATACTTTAAGATGGATAAATGTTAAAACATATACAAGTATAAATGAACATTTTAAGTCAAATGTCAAATTTTCTGTGTTAGGAAAAACATGATTTAACAATTCACTGTTGGTTTATGGTACTTTATTGTAAAGAATCACTGATTTTTTTTTTTTTTTTTAACGTGGAACACAAAATGAGGTATTTCCCAGATTTTTAGCTGTTCTTTTCCAAACAGTAAAAGTAAACAGTGTTTCTCAAACCAGAGCTGCTATGGTTAACTGAAACTATAACTAATAAAAAAAAGTTTTCAGTAGCTAAAATAAAATAGACTATCAGTCAAAAGTTTTTGAACAGTAAGAGTTTTAGTGTTTTTTAAAAAATTCTCTTCTGCTCACCAAGTCTGCATTTATTTGATCCAAAATACAGCAAAAGCAGTAATATTGTGAAATATTTTTACTGTTTAAAATAGCTGCTTTCTATTTGAATATATTTTAAAATGTAATTTATTCCTGTGATAAAAAGCTAAATTTTCAACATCACTTCAGTCTACAGTGTCACATGATCCTTCAGAAATCATTCTAATATGCTGATTTGCTGTTCAAGAAACATTTTTTATTATTATTATTATCAATATTTAGAACAGTTGAGTACGTTTTTATTCTTTGATGAATAGAAAGATCCAAAGATCAGCATTTATCTGAAATAAAAAGCTTTTGTAACATTACACACTATACTATTCAAAAGCTTATAGAAATGAATACTTTTTTTTAGCAAGGATGCTATAAATTGATCAAAAGTGATGATAAAGACACTTATAATGTTACAAAATATTTCTTTTTTTAGATAAATGCTGTTCTTGAACTTTCTATTCATCAAAGAAACCAGAAAAAAACACGCTTTTCTAAAGGATCATGTGACTGGAGTCACTATGCTAAAATTCAGCTTTGAAATCACAGGAATAAATTACGTTTTAAAATATATTCAAATAAAAATCTGTTATTTTAAATAGTAAAAATATTTCAAAATTGTTCTGTTTTTGCTGTACTTTGGATCAAATAAATGCAGGCTTGGCGAGCAGAAGAGACTTTTTTAAAAACATTAAAAATCTTACTGTTCAAAAACTTTTGACTGGTAAGTGTATGCATTAAATGAAAAACTTGGCAACAAAGTAGAAATACTGTAAGTAGAATAAGATTACATTGAATTACTAAACATACTAATACGGAAATAAAAATGACAGCTATATAGATAGGATTATAATGAATTTTAACTGTGGATTTATTCATGAGATCACACAGTGCATTACAAGGCATAATTAATTCATTAAAACTGCTTTTATAATTCATTATGAAGGCTTTAAATTAAGTGTTATTGACAGACGCACATAACAAAATGACTAAAACTTTAAATTAAAATGAGAACTGAAAACTAACTGAAAAATAAAAGCTAACTCAAAAAAAAACTATAATAGTATATCATTAATACTAAAATAACAGTCTCAAATTCCAAAAAGGACAAAAGTGGATAAATGGAGTATGCTTTGTTGAACATCAGTTGAATTTATTGTACAACATTAATTTAATTTTCTGGTTTGTTGTGTTCCTCAGGGCTCTAAACTATGGATAATCATGGAATATTTGGGAGGCGGGTCAGCTCTGGACCTGGTGAGTTGGTCTTTTCATCAAGTTTATGGTTTTTTCAAAGTGAGGAACAATGTTGGAAAATTACTTCAGGATGAAAAAAGAACTCTGGAAAATGTCAAGGGCGCAGGAAATGTCACTATATTTAACATCCTCTAATGTGTTTGTGCACACAGCTAAGGCCGGGACCTCTGGAAGAGGCATATATTTCCACCATTCTCAGAGAAATACTAAAAGGACTCGACTACCTCCACTCAGAGAGGAAGATACACAGAGATATCAAAGGTTTGTATGCAAAACTAGTTCATTTTAGTCTTGTAAAATGTCCTTACATTAATAATAACCCTACTTTTTGCCTATAGCGGCCAATGTGTTACTATCTGAACACGGAGAAGTCAAACTGGCAGATTTTGGAGTGGCCGGCCAGTTAACAGACACACAAATTAAGAGAAACACATTTGTAGGAACTCCATTTTGGATGGCACCAGAGGTCATCAAGCAGTCTGCATATGACTTTAAGGTACAAGTGCTTCCTTGTCTCGCTTGTCATTTGGCTAACAGGTTTCAGGTTCAAGTTCTCCACAGGAACATCTGTTAACTAGTCAGGACTGCTGATGAAAATAAGCTCAATTAAATATTCAGAGACAGACAGATGGCACAAGTACTGACCCCCCATTATTTGCCCTTTTTTCTTCCTTCTGTCTTAGGCTGACATCTGGTCATTGGGTATCACAGCCATCGAGCTGGCTAAAGGAGAGCCACCCAATTCAGAACTTCACCCTATGAGAGTCTTGTTCCTCATTCCTAAAAATAACCCACCTACACTGGAGGGTTCCTACAGCAAAGCCTTTAAGGACTTTGTTGAGGCTTGTCTCAATAAAGATCCACGATTTGTTAGTACCTCTTTTTTTAGTACCATTATATATGAAAAAAAATGAATATAAAGCAAACTGCTTTTAATTTTCATGATATGCTGTTTGCATCCAACAGAGACCGACAGCCAAAGAGCTTCTGAAACACAAGTTCATCAATCGCTACACCAAGAAAACCTCATACCTGTCAGAGCTCATTGATCGATACCGCCGGTGGAAGTCAGAGGGCCATGGGGACGAATCAAGCTCTGATGACTCTGACATGTATGTGTGTGCTTTACATTCCTAGAACCTGTGCAGTTTGTGTACAGTATGTTTACTCTGTGTGTTTTCATTCAGGGATGGGGAGGGGGATGACAGAGACCCGTGTCCGACGTGGACTTTCCCCACTGTGCGGCCCACTTCCATGAACAAGTTACAGAGAGGATTCAATCATTTAGACAATAAGGTAAATATGTGTTCTAACATCTTTACGAAGCAAAGCCAACACAAAAGCAGAATCGGTTCTAGATAGAGGGCATAAAAGGTGGTTAGACAGACTTTGTAGTGCCACAGAAGCAGCGTACACTGCCACAGCAACTTTTATTTTAAAGAAAACTTTTCTGCTTATCAGGGTTGCGTTTATTTGATTAATAATACATAAAAAACAGTACTATTGTTAAAGGAGAATCCACTTCTAGAACAAAAATTAACAGGTAATTTACTCACCCCCTTGTCATCCAAGATGTTCATGTCTTTCTTTCTACAGTTGTAAAGAAATTATGATTTTAGGGAAAACATTTCAGAATTTTTCTCCATATAATGAACTGCTATGGTGTTTGAGTTTGAACTTTTGGTTGTAAACAATCCCAGCCGAGGAAGAAGAGTCATATCTAGAGAAATGATCGGTTATTTTCATAAAATGAATACAATTTTTATACTTTTTAATCTCAAACGCTTGTCTTGTCTTGCTCTCCCTGAACTCTGTGTATTCTGGCTCAAGACTCCAATCGTATTTTCTCCCTCAACTTCAAAAATCATTTCAAAATCATCCTACATCACTGCAGAAGTACCGACCCAGTCTATGCAAAGTGAACATGCAAAGAAGATCAAACACCCTTAACAAAAAAGGTAAAACAGCGATACAGGACGATTTTGAAGTTGAGGGAGAACATGAGATGGGAGTTTTTCGACATACCCTAACTGTCATGAACCGTAAAAACACTGAGTTCAGGGAGAGTAAGACAAGATGAGCATTTGAGATTTAAAAAGTATATAAATTGTATTATTTTTATGAAAATAACCAATCGTTTCGTTAGATAAGACCCTTCATCCTCAGCTGGGATCGTTTTGCAACCGCATTTGGGATCGTTTGGAGAAACGACTATATGGAGAAAAATGCTGAAATGTTTTCCTCAAAAAACATAATTTCTTTTCGACTGAAGAAAGAAAGACATGAACATCTTGGATGACAAGGGGGTGAGTACATTATCTGTAAATCTTTGTTCTTCTCCTTTAAATATTATTGCAAATTAAAATAGTGGTTTTCTATTTTAGTATACTTTAAAATAGAATTTAGAATTTTGTTGTGAACCTACATTCTCCTCCCCGTTAACTTCAAATACCGACTCGCAGCGCCGATAACCTAGTGGGCAGCATGTCGACGTGGCGCCGTTGCGCTTCAGGTTCGGGCGTCTGTTTTTCAAGTCCCGGCTTGCAGACCCTTCCCGATCTCGTCCCCACTTTCTCTCTCCCACCTGGCTTTCTATCTAAATACTGTCCTATCAAATAAAGGCAAAAATGGCAAAAAACAAAAGCCAACGCAAGAGCGAGCTTTCTCTTTTTTCGACATTCATACTGTTGCAGTTTCATACTGTTTTTTACTAAAAAGCATCCTTGTCAACTTTTTCTTTTTAAAAAAGACACCAATTGTGAACATAGCCTTAAGCATCACATGATCCTTCGGAAATCATTCTAATATGCTAATTTATTATTAATGTTGGAAACAGTTGTGCTGCTTAATTTTTTTTGCAACCTGTGCTGCATTTTTTACTATTCTTTGATGAATAAAACGTTAAAAAGAACAGCTTTTATTTAAAATAGAAATATTTTGTAACAATATACATTACTGTTCAAAGTTTGGGGTCAGTAAATTTCTTCTTTCTTTCTTTCTTTGTCATTATTAATTCAAAAAATAATAGTAAAAATGTATATTTTGAATAGATGCTGTTCTTTTTAACTTTTTATTCATCAAAGAATTCTGAAAAAAGTATCAGAGGTTTCAAAAAAATATTAAGCAGCACAGCTATTGCCAACATTGATAATAGATCAGCATATTCGAATGATTTCTAAAGGATCATGTGACACTGAAGACTGGCGTAATGATGCTGAAAAATCACAAAAAAATCACAGAAATAAATTATATTTTAAAGTCTATTAAAATAGAAAACTATTATTTTAAATTGCAAAAGTATTTCACAATATAACTTTTTTTTGTATTTTTGATCAAATATTTACTTTCAGAACCTTGACTGTTGCATTCTATACTCGAGTAAAATATTTGGCTCTAGTACTGAGCCTTGCAGCACCCCATACTGAACTTGTGATCAGTATGACATCTTTGTTTATTGCTACAAATTGATAACTGTCAGATAAGAATGATTTCAACCATGGCTATTCAAGTCCATTTATGCCATCATAATTTGAGCCTACCCAAGATGTGAATAGTATCAAAGGCAGCACTGAGGTCCAGTAACATCAGAATGCAAACCTGCTAAAAACCCCCCCAAAACTTTTGATATAAAAAGTCTCAGATTTCAAATTATGTCTATTTCATTAGGAAATTCAAGCAGTAGATACCATTTTGGCGCTTTTTAATGTGACGTGATAGATCGTTGTAGCTTCTGTGTACTTGCCTGTGCGTAATCAAACTTTTGTTTTTGCCCCCATTTTTCATGAGCTGAACTCAAAGATCTGAGACTTGTTCTATGTACACAAAAGGCCTATTTCTCTCAAATATTGTTCACAAATCTGTCTAAACCTGTGTTGGTGAGCACTTTTCCTTTGCCGAGATAATCCAATCACCTCACAGGTGTGGCATATCAAGATGCTGATTAGACAGCATGATTATTGCACAGGTGTGCCTTAGTCTGGCCACAATAAAAGGCCACTCTAAAATGTGCAGTTTTATCACACAGCACAATGCCACAGATGTCGCAAGTTTTGAGGGAGTGTGCAATTGGCATGCTGACTGCAGGAATGTCCATCAGAGCTGTTGCCTGTGAATTGAATGTTCATTTCTCTACCATAAGCCGTCTCCAAAGGCGTTTCAGAGAATTTGGCAGTACATCCAACCGGTCTCACAACCGCAGACCACGTGTAACCACACCAGCCCAGGACCTCCAGATCCAGCATCTTCTGAGACCAGCCACCCGGACAGCTGCTGCAACAATCGGTTTGCATAACCAAAGAATTTCTGCACAAACTGTCAGAAACTGTCTCAGGAAAGCTCATCTGCATGCTCGTCGTCCTCATCGGGATCTCGGCCTGACTGCAGTTCGTCGTTGTAACCGACTTGAGTGGGCAAATGCTCACATTCGATGGTGTCTGGCACTTTGGAGAGGTGTTCTCTTCACGGATGAATCCCAGTTTTCACTGTACAAGGCAGATGGCAGACAGCGTGTATGGCGTCGTGTGGGTGAGCGGTTTGCTGATGTCAACGTTGTGGATCGTGTGGCCCATGGTGGCGGTGGGGTTATGGTATGGGCAGGCGTATGTTATGGACAGCAAAGACAGGTGCATTTTATAGATGGCATTTTGCATGCACAGAGATGCCGTGATAAGATCCTGAGGCCCATTGTTGTGCCATTCATCCACAACCATCACCTCATGTTGCAGCATGATAACGCACGGCCCCATGTTGCAAGGGTCTGTACACAATTCCTGGAAGCTGAAAACATCCCAGTTCTTGCATGGCCAGCATACTCGCTGGACATGTCACCCACTGAGCATGTTTGGGATGCTCTGGATCGGCGTATACGACAGCGTGTTCCAGTTCCTGCCAATATCCAGGAACTTCGCACAGCCATTGAAGAGGAGTGAACCAACATTCCACAGGCCACAATCAACAACCTGATCAGCTCTATGCGAAGGAGATGTGTTGCACTGCGTGAGACAAATGGTGGTTACACCAGATACTGACTGGTTTTTGGACCCTCCCCTTGGCCTTTTATTGTGGCCAGCCTAAGGCACACCTGTGCAATAATCATGCTGTCTAATCAGCATCCTGATATGCCATACCTCTGAGGTGGATGGATTATCTCAGCAAAGGAGAAGTGCTCACTAACACACATTTAGACAGATTTGTAAACAATATTTGAGAGAAATACATAGCAAACATATAACACATAGAAAAAGTCTTAGATCTTTTGAGTTTTTTTTTTTTTTAATCCACATTAAAGGGCGCCAAAACGGTATCTATTGCTTGAATTTCCTAATGAAATAGACATAATTTGAAATCTGAGACTTTGTTTTATATCAAAAGTAACACAAAGCCTAGCCTATTGCTATTTATTGGAAGGAAGACGCACTAAGTAGCCTACTGTTTATTCATCAACTGAAAACAGCATAGACCAGAAGATCGATTGTGATTTAAGAATCAATATTGGTTCATTAAAATGATCTTTGAGTTCAGCTAATGAAAAATGGGGGCAGAACAAGAGTGTTGCGTTTATAATTTTGAACAGTGTAGGTAGATAGATAGATAGATAGATATAAACATGTTAACTATAAGTATATATGGGGCACAGTTAAAAAAGAAAACAGCTGATTTTTTTTTTTTTTTTTTTTTAAACAACAGACATCAGATGTTATGAAGAGGAAGCCAAAGTCACCGTCTCTAACAACGCTCATCACACCCATCTTCAGAGAGGTAAAGAATTTGAAAACATACCTTTATGTAAATAAGCCTCCATCGCTGGAGCTCCTGCTTTAACGTCAAGTCACAACATGTGGATTATGTTCTGTATGCAGCTGAAGGAGAAGCGGCGTGGTAGCAGCAGCAGCAGCAGCAGTGTATGTGCCCTGGAGGAGCTGGAAAACGCATTCAGCCTCGCAGAGGAGTCCAGCCCTGGAATCTCAGACTGTTTACTCAGTAACATTATGGAGAGAGTGTGCAGGTAAACAGGCCTTACATTTAATACACAGTCTCATCTATGTGTCTGTACACACAGCATCTAATAATATTTTATGTAATTTTCTGATTATGCCAGTATTTCAGGTCATGCTGATTCTATACTATAAGATATCATGCTGCACTGTGGCACTTGCATGCGGTACTGAATCTTCTGCAGGAGTGAGCTCTTAGGCTTCCTGTGTCTAAACCCTGCAGGTTTACACTTAACGGAAACGGCATGCCTTCAAAGCGATAAGGTCTGTCTGACTGTTGGTCAGATGCGTCTGATGGAAAGACTGTCCTGATTCCTTCATGAGCCGGTCTTCTATGCCCACCTGCTCCTTTTGCTGGACACCACCAGACTTTCCATTACAGCTTGTATTATGAGATGTTTGTAAAGTTTACTTTATAGAATTTTGAAATGGCTAAATGAAATGTAAAATATGACGAACCAAGATTATCTGTATTCCATTAAATTGCATTAAGTACATTGAACTGTAAATAAACTAGTATAAAAGGTGTTTTTTTTTCTTAGTTCAGCCAAAAATAAAAAATCTGTCATCATTTACTCACCTTCAATGTCATTCCAAACCTGTAAGACTTTCGTTCAGCTTCAAAACACATATATTAGAGTTCCGTCCTGTCATTAAAAATCCACAGAACCGAAACTTCGATGTTTTAAAAAGTTAATCAAGAATTGTAAAAGTAATCCTCTTCACACAATTGTTTTATAATATAAACAGATTTAACTTTTATTCACATAGAAATATTGATCAGCGCATATACATAAAGCATGTCACGCAAGTACACTTCAGCTTGTTTACTATATTTGATGTGCTATATGTATGTGCATTGATTAATGTTTAGATGTGAATAAAAGCCTAAATTAAATCTGTTTATATTATAAAACATTCAAAGCAGGTTTTTATTATTATTATTATTATTATTATTATTATTTCTGAATTAAATGGAAAGGTAAATTTGAGAAAATGAGAAATTTTGTCTGCGCAATAAACTGAAAAGTTTTTCATCAAATATTTAGATTTTATTTTAGCTTTACTTCAATTAACAAATGATTTTTTTTAATTTGAAATAGGACGTGGATTACTCAGTTTCACTCAATTCATATGGGCTACTTTTACAACCCTGTTGAAAAAGAAAAAAAAAGAAGCTAAAACCAGCCTAAACTGGTTGGATGGTTTTAGCTGGTCATAGCTGCTCAGCAGGCTGGTTTTAGAGGGATTTGGCCACTTCCTTAGCTGGTCAGGCTGGGAGACCAGCTGAAACAACCAGCTAAAACCAGTTTGACAAGTCTAGCCATGCTGGCTAAAACCAGACACTTCCAGCTAAGACCAGCCAAGCAGGTTTTTTTTCATGGTAAATGGTGAAAAGTTTTGGTTTAATGATCTTTCATTGGAGGGAAGATATTTTTAATTAAAATAGCTTAATTTGTGTTTTAAAGATGAACAAACTCATATAGGATGAACAGGGTTGGACATTAATGGGGGCTTGTGGCAAAAATACCACCAAAATGAACAAAAATTCCCCACAAACTCAAGACAAAGGGGCAAATAATTGCCCCTGCACAATTAAACAATTGATTACGGCTGTCGCCATTAAAATATAAAAGTCCCCATTAAATCAGAATTAAGGTTTTTGGTTTTAAGCATAAATATGTTAGCCTTCCGGTTACCTGTAAGGTAGTGTGCTCCAAAACAATGACAAAATTCGCGTTTACAAGATATAAGCATTTGAAACTTACAGTCTCTCACTTCTGCCAATATGGATCAACGATTTTGATGACATCACCCTGCACTTCAGCTTCTCATCAAGTTTTCTGTCCAATCAAATGCGCTCTAGAATCCGAAACGTCCTGCCCCCTACATTATAAATAGACGTTGAATCTGCGGCAGATCGGTCACTTGGTATTTACTGTACTGTGAATGGCATGTAGGGCTCAATGTAGGCGATAGGGAACGATTCAGACAGTGTAAACATGCTTTCGATTGGGCCAAATGAGGTCTGGTTTCGCGTTGTGTCAGGCGAACCGCAGCAGCGTGCACAGTCTACTCCAGACTTTGGCTCAGGTCCAGAGACGCGATCGCAGGAAGCGGATGATATGCGCGAGTCGGCATATATTAAACACTCAAAACTACACAGCCACAGCATGATTATGATCACTGTTTTGTTTTAGTTAGTTTGATATTGAATCTAGAGGGTAATCTATTAGACTGTGGCTGTCATAAGCTGTCAAATGCGGCTTTACCGAGTGGCCAAGCGGATAAATAAAACGCTATTGGCTATTTTTTTTTTTAAAGGGGGCGGGGCTGATCGATATATCCCGCCCTGTTTCCTGTTTCAGTTGAAATTACGTCACCACAGAATAACGCTGCGTGTTTCAAGGCACTTCTGTGGACCTTTCAAGGTGAAAATTAATTGTGTCTATTCGCCGAATTACGTTTTTGGAATCGCTCACACTGAATTAGATTGTTTTTATGCATTGTTTTTGCAGCGTTGGGCCTTATAACCAATCACACCTGTTTCCGTTGAGCTTAGGAATGCAATGGCCAATCAGAGATGCTTCGATTAGTCAGCGCTAAAAACGCGCCAATCAGAGGCGTTCAGAGTAGTTGAGTGTGCACGCGATTGAATTCTTTGCTGATAAGAAATAAAATATTAATTTTGTATCTTCAGAGATTATAACGGGAGTTTTTGCATAACTTGCTCTAGACTAGACTAACGTCATGGATCGACGTGTTTGTCTGTGGCTAACCTTACACTTTACACTAGTGCGTTTTCATTTTATAACGCATAACTTTTGCTACAGTTACGCCTGACGTTTATACTACTCTGGCGTTTTCCATCCTCGAAAACATTGCAGACCGCGTTTTTGTTTGAAAACTCCGGGGTTGCGTTTCATTGTAAACAGAGCAAAACGGAGACGTTTGAAAACGATGGCGTGGCTGCCCACATTCGCTCTGCGTATCCTTAACAACAGGGTAAACAGTAGCATCATGCTTATTGTGAATGGTCATGTGACATGCGTTTTCGGTTGTGTAAAACAACATTAGTGTAGACGAAAGTTCGTTTTCCTTTTAAAACGCAGTTTTAAAACAAAAAACGCACTAGTGTAAACGGGGCCTGTGAAGCCAGAGCCAGAATGTATGACGATCCGTTTCCCCAAATTGCAAACACCAAACTCCGCCTTGGAATTATAAGGTTCTATCTGACATTTTTGTAAAAATTGAGTTATTCGCATATTCTTACTCTGTGACAACTTATTTACATTATGTGGTGTTTCTTTTTTTAAGTTGTGTACATTTTAGGTCTTTTTTTTTTAGAAAACAAAAAGGGTTCATCTACAGAAGTCTATGGAACGCAACAAAATTTGAAGCTCAGTATCTCAAAAGTGCTCAGAATGCAGACAGAACCTTATAATTCAAAGGCGGCGAAAATACAAAAAAAGTTTTTATATGTATTCTATTAACTGCCATCAATAATCATTATTACAGTATCAGGAGCAAAAATTGACCAAAAATTGCGTCCATATTAGCTCTGGTTTTTAAACATATAATTTAGATACAATACAATTTTAAACAGTCAATTGTTACTGGCAACAGTTTAAATATTTTTATTGATTTTAGTAATTGGTTAAATTCAAGTATTTGACATTAAAGACAACACAAATACAATTATTAACGTGGTGATAAAAATTGCCCTCGCAAATGTAAAAAATGCACCTAGGAATCAATTCCAGGGGGCAAACATTATCTTATTTTTATGTGAACTAACCCTTTAAATGGGACAAAAAGAAGAGCATTAAATATGTTTACACAGTTCAGTTTTATTTGATATCCCTTCAATGTCATAACATGAAACTTACTACATGCGGTGTGTACAGGAGCTACGTCTCAGCAACATGCTACACAAAATAAATAGTAAAGCTGGAGACAAGCGATTTCATCAAAACTCAGTTTAGTGCCTCTCTGAACGAGACAGGAAACTGAGGTCTTTGAGTAAACTCCCTTTTCTCGTGCTTAGCAATCCGGGATGGAAAAGAACTGTTCATCCATCCCTCTCATTGCCAGATACAGAAAACGAGGAAGAAAATGATTCCAGTCCTTGCATAAAATGTACAAAAATGGGTGGAGACCATGAGCCCACACAGTGCATTAGTGAATTAAGAGGGATTCAAAACACATCAGACTAGCTGAGCTCACGTCGAGATGATAGCTGCATACAGTTTACTGTTGAGTACACAAAGCAACACTGCTTAATGTTAAACTTTTAAAGGAATCGTTCACCCAAAAATGAAAATTCTGTTATTAATTACTCATCCTCATGTCATTCCAAACCTGTAAGACCTTCATTCATCTTCAGAACACAAAGATATTTTTGATGAAATCCAAGAGCTTTCTGACCCTCCATAGACACATTCAAGGGCCAGAAAGGTAGTAAGAACATCAATAAAATAGTCCATGTGGTTCAACTGTAATTTTACAATGTTACGAGAATACTTTTTGTGTGCAAAGAAAACAAAAATAATGTCTTCAACAATTTCACCAACGCATGTTGTGGTAGTCGTAAGAACGCACATCAGAGACTGATGCGGAAAAGAATAAATTGTCGTTATTTTTGTTTTCTTTGCGTACAAAAAGTTCCACTGATGTCACATGGACTACCTTTCTAGACCTTAAACGTGGTAGTTGCTTTGCTGTCTATGCAGGGTCAGAAAGCTCTCGGATTTCAAAAATATCTTATTTTGTGTTTTTCCGAAGATGAACGAAGGTCTAACAGGTTTGGAAAAATGTGAGGGTGAGTAATTAATGGAAGAATTTTCATTTTTGGGTGAATTATCCCTTTCGGGCTTACGCAAGACTTCTTCAGGTCTTTGGTTGGACCCTGTACAGCATGTTAAACAGACAAAGCCAAAAGCCTTATAAATACAACCAATAATCCAAAAAGATGCAAAAATCTCCCAAATCAGATGTCGTACAGATCTGTCTTCATAAAGTGAAGCCGAGAAGTAAACATAACACTGTCACACATGCTGTGGAACTTCATCATGCTACTAAAACAACAAAAACTCAACTGGCCTTCCAACAAAACGAGACCGTAATGTATATAGTGAGATATGCCTCGCAAAAAAAACATTGGTAGTAAAAAAAAAAAAAAAAAGAAAAGGAAAAATGTTTGTTGATCATAGGGAAAGAACTTGTAAATTAATTATTAATATGCTTTAAAAAAAAAAAAAAAAAAAAAAAAAAAAAAATCACATATACAATATAATAAAACGGCAGTTTTAGGCCGTTGATTCTAGTTTGAATGTTAGGATTTGGCGGCTGACCGAGAACAGTTTGCATTTTGTTGTTTTAACTTAAACTTTGACAAACCTTTAACTTCACCAGAACCGTTTCCTCTTCCCTATGTGGCAGAAACCGAAAGAAAAATGCACTTTGTATGACCCTCTTAGTCAGACTTGAGCTTATTATCGGTCAAGTATCCCAAAAATCAAAACTAGTGACATTTGTGAATGCGTCATTTCAAACATTACATTTAGTTTGGTTAGCAAATATTTTTGGTCAGTCTTTAAAATAAATATCTGATTAGTTTTCAGATTCAAACTGTGAGATCAAAAATCAACGATCGGAACTTAAAAAGAATCCCCTAAATAGTAAGTCACTTAATGATGACCTTCAAAACATGCTTTAACCTACACTGGAAGAGGACAGCACATACTGTACAAGCCAATTCAGCTGCCTCGTCGTCAAAATAACCTTTCTATTTCTTTCTGATCCCTTCCTGTACCAATGTCTCACCCTCAGCCCTTTAAAGAGGCGAAGGCAATCATACAACTCCAGTTTATGAGCTACGCTCTGTAAACATGCTCTCTGACCAACACTATGTTGTTTCTAAATCAGCGAGACATATTTTACAGCGCAAGTCCTTCATCTCACTTACTGCACCAGCTGGACTAAATACAAACCATCTGTTTGTCAACACTCCATTCAGTAGTATTCAGTCATGCTGTCCCAGGACAAATAACGGAAACTGTTTTTGTGGTCCTACGGGACTAGATTTCTACTGAATAGACTGGAGTAACGATATTGTCCTAATGATCTTAGCAAAGACCTTTAAACCTGAATACAGCAATAAGTGTAACCTTAGCGAGATTATCTCTGGTTCCTTAAGTAAAAAAAACACTTAAACATAACTTAATTCAGTCTAGTTTGTTTCTAGAAGAATTCTTTCAGTCTAATGTGGTTCTAGAAAAGCAAGACGCCCACTTTTTGTTTCATTAGCAAAAAGACGAAAAGAAAAGACAGAGAAGTTGTGGGAGAGAATTACAGAGCGCCCGAGACGTCTTCGGTCCGAGGTTTCAATAAGTGGCTCAAACTCCCAGTAAGCAGAGTCAAGAATTAAGTTATTATGATGATGCTTCTCAGAGCCACAAATCAGAAAGGATAAAATGTTGGTGTGTTTAGTCCTGGCAGGCAGTGGGCCCAGCCCTCAGCTCCAGGAGATCAGTCTGACACACTCAGCTTCCCCCGTTCATCTCTGCTGGGCCTTTGGGTACAAGAAGACTCATGCGTCCCGCGGAGCTCGCTGCACTTTTGATCACCTCCATCCATCTGCAGACACATAGCATATCAAATATTTACTTCTTCTCTCTTTTATTATAGAAGAAAAAATAACTAAGGCTGTTACTTTTTTTTTTTTAATATTTAGTCGTTTTATTTATTGATTTTGTTACTTTTATGATTAATAATTTTTTTTTTTAAATTTGAAGTATTATGTATAATTTTTATTGAATTGTACTGTAATATTTGAGTGTCTGTTTTTATTATCAGAAATGTAAGAAATTATTTGCAGTTAATGATGACACTTTTGTGAATGAAATTAATACTTTTATTCAAAGTAAAAGGCAACTCAAAATGCATTTATATGGTGACGCATTGCTGCCATACACATTTTTCCACCCAATTATGACGTAATAACAAGATGTTACATCATTTTAACGATAAAAGGCATCTTTTCTTGTAATAACGAGATCTTATGTTGTTAAAATTACATCTTTATCTCATTAGAACAACATCTCATAATAATGAGATGTTATGTCGTTTTAACAAGAAGACATCTTCTCGTAATAAGATGTTAAAATGACATCATTTTGCTAGAATGACATCTTTTCTCGTAATAACGAGATGTTGTAGTTTTAACGAGAAAAGACATTTCTTCTCGCAATAACGGGATATGTCATTAAAATGAAACCTGTTCTCATAACAAGATGTTATTTCTTTGAAATGACATCTTTATCTCCTTGGAACAATATCTTTTCTTTTAATAACGAGATGTCGTTTTAATGAGAAGACATTTTTTTCTCGTAATAACGAGATGTTAAAATGACATCTTTATCTCGTTAGAACAACATTTTTTCTCGTAATAAGATGTTATGTCATTTTAACGAGAATACATTTTTTCTTGTAATAACAAGATGTTAAAATGACATCTTTATCTCGTTAGAATGACATCTTTTCTCGTAATAACGAGATGTTGTAGTTTTAACAAGAAAAGACATTTCTTTTCACAATAACAAGATATGTCATAGAACAATACCTCTATCTAATATCTCATTAGAACAATACCTCTTTTTAATGAGAAGACATTTTTTTTCTCGTAATAACGAGATGTTGATAAAATGACATCTTTATCTCGTTAGAACAACATTTTTTCTCATAATAGCAAGATGTTAAAATGACATCTTTATCTCGTTAGAACGACATTTCCTCGTAATAACGAGATGTCGTTTTAACGAGAAAAGACATCTCTTCTCGCAATAACGAGATGTTATATCATTAAAATGACATCTTTATCTCGTTAGAACAGCATCTTTTCTCGTAATGAGATGTCGTTTTAACGATAAAAGACATCTCTTCTCGTAATAACGAGATGTTATATCATTAAAATGACATCTTTATCTCGTTAGAACGAGACCTTTTCTCATAACAACGAGATGTTATGCCATTAAAATTACATCTTTATCTCGTTAGAACATTTTCTCGTAATAACGAGATGCTATGTCGTAAAAATGACAACTTTATCTGGTTAGAACAACACCTTTTCTCATAATAATGAGATGTTATGTCGTTAAAAGGACATCTTTATCTCCTTAGAATAACATCTTGTAATAACGGGATGCCGTTTTAATGAGAAAAGACATCTTTTCTCGTAATAACGAGAAGTTAAAATCTTTACCTAGTTGGAATGACATCTTAATCTTGTTAAATTGACATCTCGTTTTTAAAATGGCATCTTTATCTCGTTAGAACATCTTTTTTCGTAGTAACGAGATATGTCATGTCATTTTAAAGAGAAGACATCTTTTCTCATAATAACGAGATATTAAAATGACATCTTTATCTCATTAGAACGGCATCTTTTCTTGTCGTTTTTAATGACAAAGGACATCTTTTCTCATAATAACGAGATGGTGTTAAAATGACGTTTATCTCATTAGAACTATATCTTTTCTTGTAATAATGAGAAGTTATGTCATTAAAATGACATCTTTATCTCGTTAGAACATCTTTTCTAACAATAACGAGATGTTGTTGTTAAAATGACATCTTTATCTCGTTAGAACTACATCTTTTCTCGTAATTACGAGTTGTTGTTAAACTACATCTTTATCTTGTTAGAACGACGTCTTTTCTCGTAATAACGAGATATGTTGTTTTAACGAGAAAAGACATTTTCTTGTAATAACAAGATGTCATTAAAATGGCATCTTTATCTTGTTAGAACAACATCTCGCAATAACAAGATGTTATGTTGTTTTATTGAGAAAAGACATCTTTTATAATAACGAGATGTTATATCATTAGAATGACGTCTTTATCTCGATGTTATGTCGCTAAAATTACATATGTCATAAAAACAATGTTACATGACGAGAAAATATATAGTTTTAACAATATAACATCTCGTTATTGTGACATAATTGTGGCGAACAAATTATATGGGTGTGGCAGCAATGCATCATCGTACATTTATAATGTTATAATGATATATAATGAACTTTTTTCCCCTTCTTTTAACTTTTAACTTTATATTCAAAAAATACTGAGAAATAAAAAAAAAAAAAAAAAAAACATATCACGGTCTCCAGAAAAATATTAAACAGCACTGTTTAATACCGTTTTCAACACGCTTTATAACCATAAAAATCAGCATAATATTCTGATTTCTGAAGGATCATGTGACACTGAAGACTGGAGTAATGGCTGCTGAAATTTAGTTTTGTCATCACTGAAATAAAAGTATTTTAAAATATACTAATAGAAATTGTGTTCATATTTTACAGTATCACTAATTTTACTGTATTTTTATATAAACGTTTCAAATAAATGCAGACTTGTGTACATTAATTTGATAAATTGCCAAATTATTAAAATGATACATTGAAATTAACTGACAGCCCTGTAACTATGTAATTAATATGAAAAAAAAAGAATAATCAAAACCAAAATAATAATGTAAATGTAACATAGATAGACGGATAGATTGATAAAATAAAAACCATACCTTTCAAATGTATACTCGCTTTCTGCCCTGAAGAAGTAAACATGGGATTTGAACTGGAGCTTGAAGACATACTCCTTATGGATGCTATCTGATTCCCCTGGGGTGCTGACTGTGTAACCTAGCAACGGCAGACTGGCCAGAGGGAAGTCATCCTGGAACAAAAACAAGAACTAATTATAAATTATCCAGACCTTTAGACCTCTTACAGGAAGTTTAATCTTTCAGAATGAACATCAAATGCATCAACCCAAAGGGCTGGGTGCATATTCTAATACCTGGTGTGTCTTATAGAAGAACAGACAGAAGTTGGTAAAGACGACCCAGAGTTTCTGCCAGCCATTGCTGTTCTTGAACTTTCTTAGGAGGTAACCAGACAGCTGGTTCTGTAATGGAGGGTGACAGGAAGTTGAACATTAAACTGCTACAACACAGCAAGAAACCCTCATCCACAAAAGACCATTAGTCCTGCATTACAGTTCAATGAAATATACAGCTGTACAAAACACTGAAAGAATAATCTAAAGAATAGAGTACTAGTTTTCAAAATGAGCAGTTAAAAAAAGATTTTCACTGGCAGAGCTTGTACTCTCTACACATATTTCTTCATGTCAATGAGAAACACTGTCTAAAAGTGGGTCACAATGAATTTGCAATGGAAAAGCAAAGTAATCCATTTTCAAAAAGAGTTGGTTGTCATAAGTGACAGAGGGAGTTGGTGATGCAAATGTACAAAAAAAAAAGAAAAAAGGGGTGTCATGCCTCATGATATTTTAAAACATTTACTAGCCTTTCCTTGCTATAGAAGTTATCTGCCCTTAAAAAAAAAAAAAAAAAAAAAAAAAAAAAAAACTGTCACAGTCCTGAGGATGTTGTTTATTTTTGTCTGCAATTTGGTTGCACCACATGAAGTTTATTTTCTCAGTTTTTTTTTTAAATAATAATAATAATAATAAGATAAATGACAAATTGCTTAATGATTTACTTGCTAAAAATTGCTAAATTATTTATTAATTTTTCTTAATGATATAAGTACAGGTGTGTCCTTAGTGACATTTTGTAATATATAGCCTTAAAATAAATAAATATTTAAAATTTAGAAATTAAAAACTTGGCTCATCATAAAAAAAAAAGTGTATTGTTTTTTTTTTAATTTGAATGTATTTTTAAAGCGACGGTTCACCCAAAAAATAAAATTCTGTCATTAATTAACCATATTACTTGCACGCGTTGTAATACTGTCATGACTGTGCATCAAAGACTGACACGGAAGAGAAGAAATTGTTGAAAAGTTATTATTTTCGCTTTTGGTTGAACCACTAATGTCACATGGACTGTTTTAACAATGTCCTTACTAATACAATTTCTACACTTTTTAATCTCAAACGCTCATCTTGTCTTACTCTGCCTGGACTGTTTTTTTCCGGTTAATGACAGTTAGTGTATGTCGAAAAACTCCCATCTCATGTTCTCCCGCAACTTCGAAATCATCCTATATCGCTGTTTTACCTTTTTTGTTAAGGGTGTTTGATCTTCTTTGCATGTTCACTTTGCAAAGACTGGGTTGGTACTTCTGCAGCGATGTAGGATGAGTTTGAAATGATTTTTGAAGTTGGAGGAGAAAATACGATTGAGATTTTCGACATACCATAACTGTCTTGAGTCAGAATACACAGAGTTCAGGGAGAGAAAGGTAAGACGAGCGTTTGAGATTAAAAAGTATTTAAATTGTATTTTTAAAATGAAAATAACCGATCGTTTCGCTAGATAAGACTCTTCTTCCTCGACTGGGATTGTTTACAACCGCATTTGGGATCATTTGAAGCCACATTTAAACTGCTTTTTGGAAGTTCAAAATCGGGGCACCATATCAGTACATTATATGGAGAAAAATGCTGAAATGTTTTCCTCAAAAAACATAATTTCTTTACACCTGAAGACAGACATGAACATCTTGGATGACAAGGGGGTGAGTACATTATATGTGAATCTTTGTTTTGGAAGTGGACTTCTCCTTTAATGACAATTTTAATTTTTGGGTGAACTATCACTTTAAATAAATTAAGAAAACAAAGATGGACTTATATAATCAAGAATCACTGTGTTTTAATATTTTAGTTTTGTGAAGTTTTCATATTCAAGTGATGGTCTTCAAATCTCTATGGTGACCGTTGCTGGAGGGATTTTGACCTCATCGGTACCTGGTTCATGCGCAGGTAGTCACTGAGAGAAAGGTTCTGGTTTCGGTACCAGCACACATGAGTGATGGTGTTGGGTCTCTGGCCCTGACCGAGCAGGTACCGAGGGGGGAGCTCTGGAGACACGGCTGGAGAACTGAATACTGAGAGCAGGCAGGCAAGCAGGCAGGCAAACAGAACACAAGCACAGGAAAAGATGTAAACAGGAAGGACAGATAATGTGGTGCAGAGAAAGTGATGAAGATGAAAAGGGCAACAAGAAGAAAAAGAGAAGAAGAAAAGAAGACACAAACTGTGTTAGAAAGTTAGCTTTCAATCCCTAAGTGAGGAAAGAGAGACAGATTGATAATTCTTCAAATCTGTAGAAAAGAAATGTTAGTAGAAACGAAGAATCCATGAAAATGTACATTAATTCATTTAATTAAATTCCAAAAGGCAGTTACTGATGGACAAATTAAGAGGGAAAAAAATTGTTACAGACATAAAAACATGGAAGGGGGAAGGGTGGAGAAGCTACTGGATGTGGCGTAACTGGAAAATATGAGGGTGAAGAAAAGGGAACAGAAGCAGAAAAAAAAAGATCCAAGAGTCTTTGCCCCTTATTCACAAGGTTCGGTTGCAGTCCAGACCTCAACAGCCAGCCTCAGAGATATGTGTGTGCTTGTGTGTAAGTTCATGTGTGTAAAGCTCAAACTGGGTGAATTTCACAAAACATTTTAAAAGCATAAAGTAAATTTTCACCCCAAAATGAAAATCATATAATTGTTTGAACTGGTATTTAATCAAATTATTAAACATTTACATTTTTATTTAAACTGAATTTATGATATTTATTTATTTATTTATTTTTTAATTATGATAAACAAAAAACAAAAAAACAAAACAAAACAAAACACAAAAAAATATATACATACATACATACACACACATATATACATATATACATATATATATATATATATATACATATATATATATATATATATATATATATATATATATATATATATATATATATATATATATATATGTTTATAGCTGGCATAAATAAAATGTACAAAACATATGATAAAAATAAGATGCAAGTTGATTCAAAATGATTATTTAAATATAGTATTTAAATATTGTAGTATAACTGTTGTACTGAATAAAAAAATTAATTCATAAAAAAATTGGTTTGAAGAACGTGATTTATATTTTGCATTACAGTACTGGCAATTCAGAGTGAACATTTTTATAGCTGGCATGAATAATAATAATAATAATAATGATAATATGTTCTAAACATTTAGGGTAGAAATAAAATGCAATTTGATGATAAACTTAAAAAAAAAAAAATAGGTGAGCATGGGATTTTTATTTTTATTTTTTTTACATTACAGTACTGGCAATTCAGAGTGAACATTTTTTATAGCTGGCATTAAGAAAAAAAAAAAAAATAAAATAAATATAAAATAAAATACATTTAAAAATTAAATTATAATATTATTAGATTATTAAATCAATTATGATAATATTATATTTAGGATTATTTAAATATGAAGTGCCTAAATACAGTATATTGTAGAAAAAAATTTATAAAGAAAATAATACAAAGGATGAGAGTTTTTCATTATAGTGTTGACAATTCGGGGTAATAATGTAATAAGTACTGAATAAGTATTGAATAACAAAAAGAAACTGTAAAATGTGAAAAGAAAGAAAGAAGCGAGAAAGAAAAACAAATAGTAGTCGTCTTTTTATATCCAGATATTATTTTCTTTTAATTCTGGGGTGAAATATGACCCACTAATTTCTTTGTGAACCCCACCCAAACATACTAAAGTCACATTCTTTCATTTGTGCACTGCAGCTGTAAGACCTTCACAATCAGGCTCCATGAAGAACGTAAATGATTGCGTGTGTGTGTGTGTGTGTGTGTGTGTGCACAAGTGTATAAATGCTACCTCCACGGCTAGGCTGTGGTCAGACATAGAGACGCTGGTGTTGCGGTGCCAGCACACATGCATGGTGGTGTTGGCCCTGTGGTGGCTCTGCTTGTCCAGAGAACAGCGGGAGGAGTTCATGTCATCCTCTGACTCCTGCTCCAGAGACACTTCATCTGATGATCCTTAGGATTGTGCGAAGGTAGAAAGGAGGAGAGGGGAGAGAGAGGAGGAGCAATTGGAAGGGATGGGATTTACTTCTACTTCAGGATCAGTGATAAGGAGGCTAAGGGACAAAAACACATCACGACCTACACGCGTGGACAGTGGAGGAACACATTGCAAGCAGGCTTGAGATACTTACTGTTGGAGCGATCACACAGGCTTGGGTCCAACAGAAGATCTGATTTCTCCTGACATTTCTTTGACATGTCAATAGCCATGTTCAGATCTTCAATCCACTTGTTCATCTCTACTTTGGAGCTGTAGAGGAGAAAAAGTCTCTTACTGAAAAATTGTGAACGGCAAAGACAAATATTAAAGGGATAGTTCACCCAAAAATGAAAATTCTGTCATCATTTACTCCTCCTCAGGTAATTTCTTTCTTCTGTTCAACATGAAAGACATTTTGAAGATCATGATAGTCCCCACTGACTTCTATAGTATGGAAAAAATACTATAAGAGTCAATGGGGACCAGCAACTGTTTGGTTACACACATTCCTAAAAATATCTTTTGTGTTCAGCAGAATAAAAAAAAAAAAAAATAAAATATACAGGTTTGGAACAACTTCAGGGTGAGTAAATGATGACAGAATTGTGTAATACAGAATAATATAATACTACTGTTAATTCAAAAGCTTGACGTCAGTAAGTTTTTTTTATGTTTTTGAAATAAGTCGTTGGAAGACCGCTACTGAATAAAAAGTAAAAAAGGTAATTGCGAGTTTTTCATCTCACAATTCTGACTTTTTTCTCACAATTGCGAGTTTACATCTTGCAATTCTGACTTTTTTTCCTCAGAACTGCATGATATAAACTCTGTAACAACTGTAAGTCCGAATTGCAGGATATAAATCTCACAATTGCGAGAAATAAAGTCATAATTGTGTTAACATTTTTGTTGCAAGTTTGCAAGTTTACATTTTGCAATTCTGCAATTGCAATTCAGAATAGCAGGATATAAATTCAATTGCGAGAACCAAAGTCAAAATTGTAAGATAAAATCTTGCAATTCTGACTTTTTTTCCCCTCACAAATGCGAGTTTGTATCTCTCAATTCAGGTTTTTTTCTCGCAATTGTGAGTTTACATCTTGCGATTGTGACTTTTTTTTTCTTAGAACTGTGAGATATAAGCATGCAATTGCGAGTTATAAAGTCCAGTTCTGAGGGGAAAAAGACTGATAAGTTCTCAGAATTGGTAATATCTCTCAATTCTGACTTAACTCGTAAGTGCATGTTATAAACACAATTCTGAGAAAAGAAAAGTCAGAATTGCAACTCTATTTCTCAGAACTACGTGATATAAAAAAGTACACCTTTAAAAAAATAAATAAATAAATAAATAAGTTTATATACAAGTCTCTTATGCTGATCTGTGTTGTATTTATTTCATGAAAAATACAGTAATATTTCCATTATAACATTTTTAATACATTTTTATATATGCAATTAAAATTGTATATAATTAATTCTACTTGTAACGGCAAAGCAGAATTTTCAGCAGCCATTACTTTAGTCTTCAGAAATTATTCTAATATTCTGATTTGATGATGAAATAACATTTCTTTTTATTATCAGTTGTGCTGCTTAAAGGAGAAGTCCAATTCTAGAACAACAATTTACATATAATGTACTCACCCCCTTGTCATCCACGATGTTCATGTCTTTCTTTCTTCAGTCGTAAAGAAATTATGTTTTTTAAGGAAAACATTTCAGCATTTTTCTCCGTATAATGGACTGCTATGGTGCCCCGATTTTGAAGTTCCAAAATGCAGTTTAAATGTGGCTTCAAATGTGGTTGTAAACGATCCCAGCCGAGAAAGAAATGTCTTATCTAACGTAACGATCAGTTATTTTAATAAAAAAAAAATAATACAATTTATATACTCTTTAATGCCAAACGCTTGTCTTGTCTTGCTCTACCTGGACTGTTTTTGTTCCAGTTCATGACAGTTAGGGTATGTCGAAAAACTCCTATCTCATGTTCTCCCTCAACTTCAAAATCGTCCTATATCGCCGTTTTACCTTTTTTGTTAAGGGTGTTTGATCTTCTTTGCATGTTTACTTTGCAAAGACTGGGTCGATACATCTGCAGTGATGTAGGATGATTTTGAAATTATTTTTGAAGTTGAGGGAGAAAATACGGTCAGAGTTTTTCGACATACCCTAACTGTCTTGAGTCAGAATACACAGTTCAGGGAGAGAAAGGCAAGAGGAGCATTTGAGATTAAAAAGTATTTAAATTTTTTAAAATAAAAATAACCGATCGTTTCTCTAGATAAGACCCTTCTTCCTCAGCTGGGATTGTTTACAACCGCATTTGGGATCGTTTGAAGCCGCATTTAAACTGCATTTTGGAAGTTCAAAATCGGGGTACCATACCAGCCCATTATATGGAGAAATCCTGAAATGTTTTCCTCAAAAAACAATTTCATTACAACTGAAGAAAGAAAGACATGAACATCTTGGATGACAAGGGGGTGAGTACATTATATGTGAATCTTTGTTTTGGAAGTGGACGTCTTTAACATTTTTGTGGAAAGCATGAAAAAAAAAAAAAAAAAAAAAAGATTTATTTCAAATAGATTTTTTGTAAATGCCTTTACTGTGATGTTTGATCCATTTAATGCATCCTTGCTGAATAAAAGTATATAAAACATTTTACTGATTAAAAACTTAATAATATACAATAAAAGTGTATAATGCAATTTTACAATATTTATTATAAAATGTGTATTAGTGTTTGAACCTGATCTGATTATTTCTTATTTCCCATTATTGCTAAGCATAGTACATTTACAAAATTGTTGTTTATTTCTCAAAAATACTATAAATATAATTGGAATTAAATTTTTAATAGAATAATTAAGGATTCAAAACCCACTTTTTTTCATATGCACTCACCTAGCTGCAACCACAATGGTCCTCTGAGCAGAATATATGGTAAAACAGTGAGGAACAGACCACTCATTCTCACTCTCCTCCACCTGCAAAACATTTAAACACAGTCCAGAGAGAGGCCTGCCAGTTAAACTTTGTATGGCTCTATACGACTTGCATACTTTAATCTACTTGTTAACATCCTGACTACTAGCAATCCTCATTGATGCTGGGGAGAGATACCAGGAGCCGAGAGGGAAATGCAAATGTTGTGGGTAGACTTTTGAGGTGTTATTTGGGAGTGGAGGATTTTGGGATTTTCCTCATACTCACCGGAGCGTCCAGCACAATGAGCTGCAGGCAGGAGCGAAGCACAAACAAGTCCATTGTAACAGTATGTACTGTAAATGCATTTCTCATCTGGTAATATATACCACTGTTCAAAAGTTTGGGATTTAGGAAGATTTTTAAAGGTTTCTTAAAGAAGTCTCTTATGCTTAGCAAGGCTGCATTTATTTGATCACAAACACAATGAATACACTAATATTGTGAAATATTATTACAATTTAAAATATATGTTTCAGCACTGTCTGTCTGTGTTAACAGACATGATATTAGGCTGAAAATAAACGAGATTACTCCTCTCCTCCTCCGCACACCAGCCCTTAACAGCTCTTGTAAGTCTAACTTTGAACATGCATCTCGTATGAATTGTGGGCAAGGACAGCGTGCACATTCAAATTTTAGTTAACGGCAGATACTATAAATAAGGCCAGAAAGACCACTGGATTACAAAAACAAAGCCGTGAGACAGTGCAGACATTTAGAGAAAAAAGCCAGTGTAAACACCATTTATCACTACTTTCCTGTGTACCTTCATCTGAGAGGACCCCAGCAAGCCACATTAATTCTAACTTTGCTTAAAAACAGAATGTTACTAAGAAAGCCCTCTTAGCACAGACTGTTTGGACAAAGTAATTTATTAAAAGGCCTTTTCAGGCAAGCTGGATGACGTAAGAGATGAGACATTGACGGTATTGCTAAAGATTCAAAATAGTACAACTAAAATGAAGTGTGTCTACTACTTTCACAGGGTAAAGAAAAGAGGGAAAAAAACTGTTTAAATTTTGATCAGTCATGCAATTAGGATCATTTAGCTTTTTAAAACATTATATCGTGAACAACTTCTAAATAAATCTGTTGAATGATTAAAAAAACTAGAAAAATTATATATACAGTCATGGCCAAAAATATCAGCACCCTTGCAATTCTGTCAGAAAATGCAACACTTCTCTCGCAAAAATGTTCCAATTGCAAATGTTTTGGTATTCACGTGCTTATTATTTTTGTTTGCACTGCAACAACACAAAAAAACTGAGAAGAAAAGTCAAACTTGAAAAAATGGACTGGACAAAATTATTGGCACCTTGTCAAAACTGTAAGAAATAATTGCTTTTCAAGCGTGTGATGCTCCTGTAATTTGTATTTAGACACACCTGTGGCAAGTAACAGGTGTGGGCAATACAGTAATCACACTTACCACCAGTTAAAATGGAGAAAAGTTGACTCAACCTGTGTGTTGTGTGTCACACTGAGCATGGAGAAAAGAAAGATGTGTAAAGAGTTGTCTGTGGATTTGAGAGAAAAAATTGTGGAAAAACATGGACAATCTCGAGGCTACAAGTCGATGTCCAGAGATGTTAATGTTCCTGTGTTCACTGTGCGCAATATCATCAAGAGGTTTACATCCAATGGCATTGTAGCTATCCAATTAATCAAAAATTACAATGAAGGATTGTTCGAATGGTGGATAAAGAACCCCGATTAACTTCCAAAAAAAATTCAAGCTGATCTGCAGACACAGGGTACAACAGTGTCAGCTCCCACTATCCGTCGCCATCTGAATGAAAAGGGACGCTATGGTAGGAGACCCAGGAGGACACCACTGCTGACGCAAAGGCATAAAAAAAGGCATAAAAATAGTGGCCAGTGTCAGAAAGCTGCATCTCCACCAGAGGTCATGGGTCTTCCAGCAGGACAATAACCTGAAACACTTCAAAAAGCACTCAGAAATGGTTACAAACAAAGCGCTGGAGAGTTATGAATTGGCCAGCAATTAATCCAAATCTGGATCCCACAGAACACCTGTGGGGAGATCTCAAAACAGCAGTTGGGAGAAGGCATCCTTCAAATCTGAATGACCTGGAGCAGTTTGCAAAAGAAGAGTGGTCCAAAATTCCAGCAGAGAGGTGTAAGAAACTAATTCATGGTCACAGGAAGCAATTGATTTCAGTTATTTTTTCCAAAGGGGGTGCTACCAAATATTAAGTTAAGGGTGCCATTAATTTTGTCCAGTGCATTTTTTAGGTTCTGTGTGAAACTGCATCAGATTTGACTTTTCTTCTCTGTTTTTTTGTGTTGTTCCAATGCAAACAAAAAAAATAAACATGTGAGTACCAAAATATTTGCAACTGCAACAATTTTCTGAGAGAAGGGTTGCATTTTCTGACAGAATTGCAAGGGTGCCGATATTTTTGGTCACGACTGTATATATTTTAAAAAATGGTCACCATCTGAAAGTAATTTGCTGAATTGACCATAAATCATATGACATAAAATGTTTGAAATGTGTATCACTATATAATGTGTACGGTTTTGCATGCTACAGCAGTACATAGCGTATTTCATTTAACATGCAGTTTGTTAGCTTTCCATTCCAAAAATAATTCCTGGAAATACTCACAATCATCCCATGCAGGGGAAGTTGTCCATGAACTTTAAACTGATTGGTTGCAGTCACCCCTTTGCTTGTGTAGAGCAGCATGTCTGAAAACTTAAATAGAAAAAGGTTTTGGTCAGAAGTTAAAATCCAGAAGTTAAAAACTATACTGCCAAAATATATTAAAAGTTCAGTCTTACGAGAAAAAACATCCTCTGCTGCAGACCCTTCTTGGTGAGCTTGTAGAGACAACCTTCCCTGATAAATTCCTGTAGGATGAACAGAGAGAAAAAAAAAAAAAAAAAAAAATCAACTGTCATTCACAGTTGATTGTACTTCGACATTATTGTCTAGACCAAACTTTATTACTTTAATTAATTGTAAAGCAGCAAACTGCAATTCCAATTTCTGTTTCTCTGAAACTCTTCATTTTGTAAGATGACCACATGTAAGGCTGAATCAATGACGTTTATATTATTGCTTCCAAAGCTCTAACCACTACATTACTATCATTCTACCAGTGGTGTACCACAAGTAATAAGACAAAGCAGTGACTGCCAAGACAATGAGCACTTCTATCAGGGCAAAATAGCTTTTCCAGTAAAGAAAAGTGCTGTTGTTTTGGGTATTATAGCCCTCTTTTAAATAATTTTCTCAATGTTTTGTCTATTCTGATCTTAAAGGGACAGTTCATCAGCAACAGAAATTGTTGAATAAAGTCATTTTTGTTTTGCTTGTGCACAAAAACTATTCTCGTAGCTTCATAACGGTACAGTTGAACATCTGATGTCACATTTTATCGATCTCCTAACTACCTTTCTGGGCCTTGAATGTGGTATATGCTTTGCTGTCCATTCAGAGTCAGAAAGCCCTCAAATTTCATAAAAATGTCTTAATTTGTTTCGAAGATGAACAAAGGTCTTACAGGTTTGAAACACATACACACTGTAAGTTTCAGAGGTGACAACCGTATTTAAATGCGGGAGCGAGTCCCGTAAATTATAGTTACAAGTGTGTACGGAGCAGCAGTCACTCCCGAATTTGTAACCATTGCAACATTTCGGCATCTTGTAGGAGTGAACAGGAATTTACCCGTTTGAAATCTGCTATTTTTTTGGCTAAATACTCTTTTTGTCTGTTGGTTTTACTGCTGATAGACGTGCTGTTTTGTTTATGCGCAGGAGGCTGCTTTAGAGAGCTCTGTCTTGCAGTGTTGCAATGTCCTCATATTTACAAGCACTTTTAGGCATGTTTTTGTCCTTAGTTCATAAAGCTAGGCACTTTATGGAGTTAGTAAAGTGGCCTGTTGCGGATATGAGAAATATGATTTTTTTATGGTGTTATTTTAGTCAGGGTTCCCACACCTTGGTTAACAAATTCAAGGACCTTTCAAGGACTTTCCAAGTTCAATACCCTCAAATTCAAGGACTTAATGTGAGGACACATTTCAAGTGAGAGCAAGGTTACATCGTTTTACCTTGTAAGATACATTATAGTTTTCATGTGTCAAACACAACTATGCAAAAAAAGCTTTTTTTTTTTTTTTGCATTTATTTTTGGCCATATGACAGAAATCTGATATTTTATTTGTCATATTTCCGTTTTGCATAAAACTGAAGAATGTTAAGCTCTGCACCTGGCCATGTGATGGTCCTTTGCATACCTGGCAAGCCATTCTTTGTAATCTTAATTATTATAATTAAAAAGCCCTCAAAGTATCACAATGACCATATCCCATATCAAAACAATTCATTTCTATACCTAAAATGTATATTTTACAGTCACCCTTGTGCAGATTGATCATAAACACAGCTAAAAGGCTTCCTACGAGTTGCCATATCCCAATTCCAAGCAAAAAATATTTATTTGGCAACGCTGCATCCAACACAAGCTGCAGGAATCAGATTTAACTGACAAATCATGCTGGAGGATGTGCTGCTCAGAAGATAATGTGCTCATATCTGGTCTTGTAAGATGTGCTCCCTTTATACAGAGTACGCGTGATTGCGAAATTGAAAGTGAAAGTGAATAGCCACTCATTCAAGAGATTTAAATACTCAGCATACAACAGCAGCTCCCTGATGCACGAAATGATATTCAATATTAGAATGACTGTGTGAGCAGGCGGTAATGGCCCGAAATTCAGCGGGAGCAGGATCAAGTCTCGTGTAGGGGTATAACACAAAAACATACACAATGAATGGCGACTTAGAAAGCAAAAGCTGAATCCCGGACATTTTGGCCGATTTAGAAATCCCGGCAAGACGCATTTTTTTAGGTCCAAAAAGAGGACGTCAAGAGAAAAAAAGAATGCATGGTCACCCGTTTACTAACGTGAATCAAGCAAGCTAATATGCACAGACCATAAATTGTTGGCGAAATAACACATTAGCGGACCGGAGGGAATAATATGGAATTTTTTCCAGATAACTTCTTGTACAAAAAAAAAAAAAATTCAAGCACTTTTAAGGACCTGTATCTATGTTTATATGTTTATATCTAAGGATTTCAAGGACCGGTGGGAACCCTGTTTAGTGTTTTTTGTGCTTGTCCTTATTTGTTGTTTTTTTTTTTTTTCAATGAAAATCTGGCAACACTGACACTTTACTTGAATGTGCTTTACTTGAAAGGTTAAGACTTCTTTCACTGATATTTTCTTGCATCTCACATACAGACAAAGACATCTCTGATGCGCGTTTAAATGTCATTAACAACTAGTTGTTCAGTTCGGTTCAGTACACACCGCATAGATTTTCTATAAATTTGGTTGTCACAACCTGTATTTTTCAGGAGTTAATGCAGTTGTCGAATGCGGTTGTCACTCACGTGTTTTAGTGAATTATGTGTGTACTAAACACGATTAAGGAGTAAAAGGTGAACTGACAAACAAATTTAGCTCCAGAGTGTATGTGACATTATAGATCTCTGCTATTAAAAAGTGTAAATTTAGCACTTAAAATTCTGACCATGACCACAGTACAACTGGCTCATAACACTGTAAGCAGCTTCCACCCTACAAGGGGATGTTCCGTAAACCTGTTCATCCACAACATGGACTAACCATAAAAAAAACGAGTTTGTAACTCACTCTTCCCGGAGCTGTAAGGTTCTCAATGCCAATCAGATCCCTCTGAAGTTCTGTCAGCTTCTGAAAGTTCTCCAGTCGAATCAGACTGCTCTGCAGCTGAGTGGCGATCTCTGCAACCTCTTTCAGAGCCTCTGCAAAAATATCTAAGTTCATTATCATGCTCAGATCTTAAAGAAAAGTGTTTGTTCTAAGATTTAGCTGGTAGCAGGCTCACCTTTGCAGTCATCGTAGTCTCTGTGCTGGGGGGCGTAATGCTTACACAGACGCTCCAGGATGAGTTTGTAATGCATGAGTCTCTGGATGGGCTTCAGTAGGAAGGTGTTGAGAGGCAGGTAGCACACCTTCTGGAGCTCAAACTCTTTATACACGGTCTCCAACTTCTTTACACGCTTTGTGGCTTTCTCAAGCTCTGTTAACACCTCATCATGCTTCTGCAGATAGCCTGTGAACTCCTGAGAACGTGAAGGCAACAACCCCATTACATAAACTGTGGAGGATCTCAATACTTGCACCAAAAATCGAATTAAAATAAAAGTTGTTTTTGTTTGTAGAACAGAACAACTGTATATCCTCACCTTTAGAGCACACATGTTGCGCAGCATAACATCTCCAATTCGTTGGTAATCTCCTTTTACATGAGCGTTAGAGCGCCCCTCCCTGTGAACATGTGAAAATTATCAATAGCTGAGACAAAATAGCATTCCTAAGTTTGCATAGGTATTTGTTTGATACATTAGACTTTCATGGTTCATATAGGATGACATAGGAAGAGCACAAAGCCAAAACAAAGAAAAAATATGCCATTTACTGCAGCTGTGGATAATTAAATTACCGAAAATAAGATTAAGGTTTGATAGCTTGTAATGTAAATCAACAAGATTTTTATAACAGTATTAACAGACTAGTTGTCACGCTATATCTCTCTCTTTTTAATACTGTCATGTAAGCCAACAAGTTGCATTCTGATAAAAAAAAAAGAACCAGTACCAGAGAGCCAGCCTTTGGTCAATCTCTTTGAGAAAACCTCTGTGGAACTCATAGATGGGGTCGATGTTGGAGAACAGGAGGGTCATGAGGCCCTCCGGCATTGCGTTTTCTTTAATCACTGCACTGCGGAACCACTGAGGACACACACAAACGTCAATGTGATTAGACAAAGTTCAAAGACAAAAGATAATCTAACAGACACAAATTAAACACATCAAAAGAACCACACACACAGCTAACTGACAGAACATACAGGATACATTGTACAGACAAGCCCTGCACACTAAACTCATAAGTCAAGAGCACAGACAGCTCTGCTCACCACTGTGATGACCTCCAGATCCTTCAGGTACGTCCGCTCTGTTGTCAGAATCTCTTTAGCAATGAAGTAGGCTTTGTCGGTGGGATATCTCTGAAAATAAAAGCATACTTAAAACCACTCTTAGACAGGTTGGATTAAACCGTCTAAATACTCTATTTTTGGTGCAGTATGTAATATTGACAGCTAGTGGTTGAATTGGGTACTGCAGCCCAAATTCAAAATATTGTTTCTCCCGCCGCATCCACCCCAGACAGGACACTCACATGGGTTGCCAGATTGAGGACTCGCAACAGGAAAAAGCGAAGAGCCTCACAATGTCATAGAGCTTTTTAGATGGATCCCGAGGCTTTTTAGGTCAGGTAGAATCTGCAATCTCTGAGCCAGTTTATTCGTTGCCTTCCATGGCTTCAATTTCGCTGCGTTTTCCACCAACCGGCAACCCGGGGTGTCGAAATACTATAGGTTAAACTGGCAGTGGGCGGAATCACACAGACCAAAACAAAAACACAAATTCTGACGTGGGATGCACGTCAAAATAGAATAACTAGCTGTAGAGTTGTTTTTCAAAGAAACAAGTATGTGTGTTTCCTAAACACCTGTGAATGTATTATGGTGTTTTTATGCTTTGGTAACAGTCAAAAAATTACAGCATACAGCATACAGCACCTTTAACTAATTTAATCTTCTATGAAACAAATGTAGAACGTAGAACATAAAAAATTAAGGTTAACTGCTACATTAATTTTTATGTTAATTTCTGGGTTTTATGTTCTACATTAATGTTGTAGGTTTTAAGTTCTAAGTACTATAACTTAATTTTAAAGATAAGTTCTTGGTTCTAGGTTCTAAGCTTTCTAAATTCGAAGTTTTAAATTCTAAAGGTGGTCGCTAGGGCTGCGCGATAAATTAGAATGAAATTGTAATCACGATTAGGCAGAAGCTGCGATTGTCATGCGTATCTTTCAGTGAAGCACGGTTCTGTGATCAGCATAAATCTTCATCCGAAGGCCAGAGCGCGCTCTCGCGGGGCAACGCCAAATACGCCTGAAGAAGACACCCATGATATCACGATCACTGCAGCTGAATAAACAGAAGATTTAACTGTATTCATTGATTTAGCGTGACTAATAAACACACAACTACGACAATATCTGGTTTATCTGAGTTCTTCTTATTATAATTTTCATTATAATAAAGTATATTTATAATACAATGCCTTTATCACTGCTTAAAATACTATGAAATAAGTTGTGTGCCTTATTCTGTGTAAGAAGCCACATCATCTCACAGAAGGATTTATTTCAAACACTCCACTGACGTTATGAAGTGAGTTTGGAGTTAAAAACATGTTATTAAATGTGGCATTTTCACATGCTTTCAGATGTACTACCTACACAGAGCCATAGTCCACTGAGAAGCTACACAAACAGCTGTCATGATCGCAAATGATTTCTTTCGATTTCATATATCGTCTACGATTTTTTTTTGCATAACCCATCAGTGAACTACAGCTCTGTGTAGTAATTGCTGCTCCATCTGAAAGCAAGAGATTTCCTGCTGATTACAGAACCGCTTTATTGACAAAATGCACATGGAAAATACGTTCGATTAATTGTGCAGCCCTAGTGGTCGCGCACTAGATGAGAAGCGCAGCGCCGCCCCGCGTCTTCAACAACAAGTACAACACTGGGATGCCAAATGGTGCTGCCTGTGTGCGTACACTCATAAAAAATGATGTGTTTGAATTTTAAAGATGTGGTGCTGTGCGGCACGACGCTGCCCTTCTCGACTGTTGTGTGACTGCCTTAAGTCTTAAAGCCTAGAAGTTAATGTAGACCTGGAACTTAGAATTCAGAAGTAAACACAGAAACAAACATAGAATTTAAAAGAACACTCCACTTTTTTTGCTAATAGCTTAGCATAGATCATTGAATCAGATTAGACCGTTAGCATTGAGCGAGAGTATCCCTTTAACCTTACACTCAGTAGAACACAGAATTTATCTTTGAAATTAATGCAGACCTTCAAACTTAAAGGTTAATATAGAAATACATGTAGAAGTTGGCCAAGAACACACTATACAACCTCAAACACAAAACCTAAAATGTAACTAAATTAACATATCTTTGAAGAATGTAAGTAGTAGTGCTGTCAAATCGATTAATCGCGATTAATCGCATCCAAAATAAAAGTTTGTGTTTTATAAATATAAATATGTTACATATATTTCTTAAACATATACACATGTATGTGTTTGTGTTTCTATTTACATATAAACATACACACTATGCATACATGTGCTATGTAAACACAAACTTTTATTTTGTGTTTCAATTAACTGTGATTAATCGATTTGACAGCACTAGTTAGTTGGTTAATCTAGAAGCTTGAATTTATAACACAGAACTTAAAGCCTAGAAATTAAAGTAGAACTTAAAACCCAGAAGCTAACAGAGACTAATGTAAAAATGAACTTAAATACAAAACCTAAAATTTAACATTAAACTTACAAGTTTAACATAGAACCTAGAATATAAGGTAGAACCTAGAACACATTTTAACCTAACTTCAGTTAACTTGCAAATATTTCAAGTGATATTTCAAGATTCTATTACATATTTAAAGTGGCCAATGTCTAATAAATCTATAAAAGTTGAATGGGGGGCAGGGGGTTATTTTAGGTTACCAGAAAGTTTAAAAAGCAACCCTAAAAAAAAAAAAAAAAAAAAAAAAAAATCACAGGGTCATTGTCATAACCTACAATTAAGTTCTATCAAAGACCATGCAAGCCAAATAGTTCTCTCTTTCCAAACTTATTAATCAAATCCAAGGATTTGATTGGAAATCCAAATCCCAAGCCTGAGATGGGCTTTAAAAGTCAACTTTTTCAACTCTTATTCAGGCCCGGGCAGGTTGGCATGCAATCAGTGTACCTTCCTCCTGCCCTCTTCGTCTTCGTCTAGTCTGGCAGTGCCCACCTCATTCAAGATGGGGCTCTGCAGGGGCGAAGGTGCCTGGCCGGGAAGACTGAGAGTGGACATCTGGAAGGAGGGCGACAGACACAGAGGACCCTTGGTGTTGAAGGGAGAAAGCTGTGGGCTGTCAGTGGCAGAGTCTACAAGATAAAAAAAGAGGGAGAACACGAGTTAAAATTGTTAAGACAATAATAAATACTTTTTATCAACTTTTAGGAGTTAATTAAATAATATACATATATATTTTAATAAAAGTAAATGTTTAGAGGCTTAGCAAATAAATAAGATAAAAAAATACTGTAATTGAAATAATAATAAAAAAATAAAATCTTTAAATAGCAAATAATTGCAAATGCACTAAAAACCAATCAAAACACCCTTCATGCATTTAGAAACTGTCAGTTCAGTAAGCAAATCAAATCAAACAGACGTTTTAAAGTGCTAATAACATAACATGGCAAAAAACAAAACAAAAACAAATCTGCCACAGCAATTCTGACAAGGCAGTATAGTGCAAGATATGACACACCTGGAGGCACGGCCATTCACATATATTGAGCTGTTGTTTGCAGAGCAATAAAACAGCAATGACAGAGAGAAAAAAAAAAAAAAGAACAAAAAAAAAAAAAAACACACCCATTTCCTTCACCACATATTACTTTATTAAAAAAACTGAGATAAGAAACCTGAAAACAAACGAAAGATAGCACCACGCCTACTGTATATATAAAAAGGGATAAATACAAGAAGGGGGAAACGGTTTCTTCCTCAAAGAGGAGCAGCTCACGAGGGAAAACAAGAATGTAGAGGCTGGGCATAAACAAGGAACTCCAGATAGAAAAAGGTGGCTTTACGACCCGGAAATAATTCCTGCAGAGGATTATCAGCGATACTGCCGGGCTGGTGAGCCGGCAGTGGTTTACAGTTTAACTGGAGTGTCCCAGCGGGGATGACATAGGAGAAGAGGGGAGGGGGAGAAGGGGTCTGGAGCCAGGGTTTGGCAGCCAGCCTGAACAAACACACAGGCAGCGCTCCACACTAGAACGAGGCTGTGGAATGTAGCAGAAGAAGCGTATCTAAAACTCTAAAACAACAGACTCGTGCTAGATTGTGTTTAGTTTCGCATTTTGTATTGAATCCTATTGGTAGCTCATTAGAGTTATAAACTATAAATGAGAAATATGCATCAAAACGGTGTTTAATAGAAACTTTTTTGATACAAAGAACAGGATTTGTTTCACTTTATTTTTAAAGGTGTGAACGGAAGCTACTTAGTAACTTATTTGTTAAGCATAGATAGTGAAGACCAGTTTTCTTTTTTTTTTTTTTGTTAACTAAAACTAAACTTATTAAAATTGTATACATTTTCAGCAATTAAAATAAAGCTAAAATTAAAAACAAAAATTTGCCGGACTGAAATATGTTTAAGTACTAAAATTACTAAAATTAAAATCAAAATAAAGCAAATAAATGACAAGAAAAAAACAATAAACATAGAAGATTAAACAAAACTTACAAATAAAATTAGAAATTTGTAAAACTTACTACAACTGACAATATAAAAGTAAAAGGGAATTTAAAATATATATAAAAAAAACCTTTTTATAATATATAAACAATATTTTAATAACACTGATAACGGTACATTTATACAGAAATCCTACATTGAATGTTGATGAACCAAAAAGAAACCAACATAGACAGCAAATGAAATACGAATTCAGCTTATTTCCTGATGTCTAGTACAGTATTTAGATTTTTACAAGCTGAAATTGAACTTACGTGAATAGTAACAAAACTACACATAAGTGAACTTATCCTTGATTCAATGATTATTCCGTTATTTGTAACATTAAACATATAGGTAGATGGATTCAAAACGATTCTAGACACATTGGCTCCCACTAGTTTTATCATTTCTCCTACATTTCTGCCCATCGGGTTGTTTTTCCTTTAGTATTTTAGCTCCGTGTACAACCACAAACTCTCAAAGAAACGATGATAAATAGGTGGCTCAAGATGTTGTTGACACTGGCACTGATCCATGCCATTGAGAACAGCTCCTTAAATATAGAACTAATCAAAATAACACTGCAAACCACAATCCTGAAAAACCCATTAAGGTCAAATCCTCATAAGAAAAACATTCCTGCAGTTTAAGAAAACTATATTAGGTTTTAATGAACACCATATTATAGTTGCAGTAGGTTAGGACACAGGTTATTAGAGGGGCTAGTGTAGTTTCTGTTTTTAAAAGTCACTTAAATCATTTTTAAAAAGGGTACAAAAAAGCCTGAAGTCCCAGATACCCAAAAGTGATTTTTTTATTTCAAAGGGAAAAATATGAAACGCACACACACATATAAGTTTCACATTAGTACATTAAGGACCTTGTATTTTTATAGCTCTTAATTTCAGAATTAAATTTCCAAATAAAGTATACTGAGGAAGCAAAATGCAAAGCACAAGGCAGGTTAAGAAAGGCAAATCTGGTCAGGTTCTGTTGTCATCAGATCCCCCAAAGCACTAGCAATACCTCTTTTTTTTGTATATACACTACCAGTCAAAAGTTTTTGAACAGTTTTTTATGATTTTTTTTATGCTCACCAAGCCTGCATTTATTTGATCCAAAATACAGCAAAAGCAGTAATATTGTGAAATATTTTTATTGTTTAAAACAGCTGCTTTCTATTTTAATATATTTTAAAATGTAATTTATTCCTGTGATCAAAGCTACATTTTCAGCATCATTACTCCAGTCTTCAGTGTCACATGATCCTTCAGAAATCATTCTAATATGCCGATTTGCTGTTCAAGAAACATTTATTATTGTTATTATCAATATTTAAAACAGCTGAATTTTTTTTTAATTCTTGGATTATTAGAAAGATCCAAATATCAGCATTTATCTGAAATAGAAGATTTTGCACTATTATACACTATACTATTCAAAAGCTTGGAGTCAGTATCATTTTTTTTTGGAAAGAAATTATAGAAATTAATACTTTAATTTAGCATGTATGTTTTAAATTGATCAAAGGTGATGATAAAGACATTTATAATGTTACAAAAGATTTCTATTTCAGATAAATGCTGTTCTTCTGAACTTTATATTAATCAAAGAAACCTGAAAAAAAAATTTGACTTGTGTTTTCAACATAAAAAATAATAAATGTTTTTTGCGCAGCGAATCAGAATATTAGAATGATTTCTGAATGATTGTGTGACTGCAGTAATGATGCTAAAAAATCAGCTTTGAAATTACAAGAATGAACACATTTTAAAATGTATTCAAAATGGAACACAGTTATTTTAAATAGTAAAAATATTTCAAAATTTTACAGTTTTGGCATCAAATAAATGCAAGCTTGGTCAGCAGAAGAGACTTCTTTAAAAAACTGAAAATCTAACTGTCCAAAAACAAACAACAACAACAACAACAACAACAAAACAACTACAATCTTGTTTCTGATGCAGTATTGTGATTCTTAGCGACTTAACTTTGTATCTTAAAAGCATTTATATTTAAAATACTTTGAACGTTTACATTAAAAGCCTAAAAAACCAAACAAAATAAATTGGACTGAATCTGTGCAGGAAAAAAAAAAAATAATAAAAAAAAATGTGCAATGTAGTTTGTTATAAATACCAAAAAAAGAGCCTTAAAATGCAAAAAAAAAAAATACTAATTTGAGACACCTTCGATATAGCAATTATAGAAAATAAAGAAATATTCCCTACCACAACATTTGCATC
Source organism: Cirrhinus mrigala (assembly GCA_036247105.1). Lineage (NCBI taxonomy): Eukaryota > Metazoa > Chordata > Actinopteri > Cypriniformes > Cyprinidae > Cirrhinus > Cirrhinus mrigala. The sequence continues at coordinate 16,688,928 of CM070012.1, read as the reverse complement.
TCCTATAAGAAACACTTAAAAAAACAGCCACACTGCAAAAACATGCATTTTGTGCCAATATTTAAAGTGTGCATGTAAACAAATCAGAACACACGACTAGCTTTTTTTCTATGGGTGAAAATAAATGGTGGACTTCAGTACTTACTGAATACGGATACGGAGTGTATCTACCATTTAAAAAAAGGTGTATCATGTGTTTTGAAATGTATCTGAAGTGCTAGGATGTGTTGGATGAGTGCTAAAAACTGTTCATAGCTATACATTATAATAATCATGATCCATGATATGGAAAAAGCTCTTCAGGCACGACAGTCATGTAACTGGCACACATTCACAATCTGAGATACTGACGTGTTTGACAGAAATAAGACCTATTTGAGTTAAATAAAAGTTGCTTTGTGTGAAAAGGACAGTGAAATCTGTTTACAACAGCCCTCAAAAAGCAAATTCTATACTATGGCTGATACGAGAGAAGACGACTAGACCAGGAACATTATGTGTTTTCATTAGTGCAGACTTTGTGATGAGTTAAAGTAGAAACAGTCAGAATTTCTGAATTACAGTATTATTTTGTTAAATAAAAAGGTTAATTTGTACTTCATTGGTCACTTTATAAAGTAGATTTGGCAACACTTAATAATAATAATAATAATGATATTATTAATGGTCAATACAAAGAGAAAGTCAAAGTCATTATGTCCATGATGGGAGATCTGAGAAATCAGCTGATGTGAAGAAAGCACCGTTAGGTGGATGGCCAAATGGTGCCTTGCCCAGAGTTTAAGAGCAGCCCAGGCCTGCCCTCGCTTGTGGGAGTAGAGAGAGGCTCCAGCAGTGTAAAACCATAGTATGCAAAGAAAAATTCAAATGGGCCATGTTTCGCTTGCTCTCAAAATGACAATGAGAATGGATTCTTTGTTATGGTTAATACTAAAATGGATGTTGTTTACTGCAAAAATAGTTGCAAATGGAAAAACTGAGTTTAGTTCACCGTTTATATTCACTGTTTTGACAGGAAGATACTGGGTGGAGAAAGCAAATGTAACACATTTTAATCATTAAATGGAACTGACAAAGAAATGCAAAGGAGAGGAGAGCCTGAATCACACAGTGAAGTAAAGCAGAGTAATAAGGCAGGATATTAAATGGGATTTCAAGAAAAGAAGAGGAAACGGCATTGCCTGCGTCTCATCTTGAGCTCACAGAACTCGATGTACTCATGGCACATAGACAGTGTTATTCACTCCAGACCCCAGAGCAGAAACCCAAGGCATTTATGCGGTCTGGATGTCATACAAAAACACAACTGCACGGAGCTGATGTTACCTATTAAGGCTCTGAGAAATAGTTTGCATCATTAGGAGTGCCACTTATATAATGCATTAAGTGAGGCAATTATAGATCAAGTTAAACCTTGAAAAGAGACACTCAAAGGTAATAAGCACAAACAAAAGATTCAAGATTGCTTTGAAAGCAAACCTGCAGTACTTGTAGAATAAATAACACTGCAAGGATATAGTGGATACAAAAATGACAAAGAAAAATACTTCAATGAATAATACCTGAATCATGTTGAAAAAGCTATTTGATACAAGGCAGAAAGTTCACGATTTCTATCAATCAAATACAAGGCACAAGCAAATAGTTCCTAAACCTAAAGTAAGAAATGTTCACTACATTCATAGAAATGTGCCAAAACTGGACGTACTGTTAACGGTAAAAACATTTTACTTTATCAAACCATAATTGTAACTGGGGACAATTAGCTATCTGGTTCAATGTGCATGAGGTTAGAATTCAAGCTCTATATTTTACATTCACTTTCTTAGCAGTGGTATTGACAGCACATTACAATACTCAACCACTTACATTCTTTAAAGGAAAGTAAAAAACTATGCTACTGCTAAAAATTTTGGGGTCTGTAAGTTTGTTTTAATTATTTTAATAATTTATTTTATTCTATAAAAAGATATTAAATTGATCAAATGTGACAGTAAAGACATTACAAAAAACTTCAATTTCAAAGGCTGTTCTTTCGAACTTTGTTCGTTAAATAACTAAAAATCCTGACAAAAAACTGAATTACACGCTTCATAAACATATCAAGTACCGCAACTGTTTGCAACACAACATTGATAATTAAATGTTTCTTAATTTCTTAAGCACCTCATTATATATATATATATATATATATAATATATTTTATATATATATATATATATATATATATATATATATATATATATATATATAGATAGATATAGATAGATATAGATATTGATATTAAAGTAGAAATCATTTATTTTACATTATAATAATGCCACAATTTTATTCCATCTTTAATCAAATAAATTCAGCCTTTGTGAGCTAACAGACTTCTTTCTAAAGCATTAAATCTTACTGACCCCAATCTTTTGAACTTTAGTGTCTGTTTAGTGTTTCTTTATGTGCAGGATGTGTATTAATGGCTACAAAAGTCTACAAAAAAAAAAAAAAAAAAAAAAAAAAAAAAAAAAAAAAAATAATAATAATAATAATAATAATAATAATAATAATATTATTATTATTATATATATATATATATATATATATATATATATATATATATATATATATATATATATATATATATATATATATACATATATATATATATATATATATATATATATATATATATATATATATATATATAGCAAAGTGACATGCACAGATCCAATCTTTTTAAGTTTAAAAAAAACGCATACATGCAATAATGTCCGGTCTGTGCCACTGACTGTAAGTGTAAATGCAGTCATTCTGTATAGTCCAATCAGATAAGATGCATGACATTTCTGAAAGGTAAACAGCAGGGGGCAGAGTGGAGCGACTAACTCTAAAGTAATGAAAACAAAAAAATATCTTCGGCTCAAATTTGCTCTTAGCAGCAATAGCTGTCAGGTCCACTGCTAATTAAAATCACAGCCCTGAGTAGAGTGGTTCATTACTGGAATAGACTCATGCAGTTATCCTGATATAAAAGTACCTTCATACATGCATGTAAAGCTTATCTTAGTAATTTACATTTTCTCCTTATTCATTTTTTAGACAATTAAATTCAGCTGTTGAATGAATATTTGCTATCAAAATCAATGTTGAACTCACCTAAAAAATAAAATGAAAAATTGTAAATTAATGTATTGTTATAAGTTTAAATTGCCAATTAAACTTACCCTTTGTTTAGATTTCCATCTGACTGCCTTTAAATGCTTGATAATATTTTATTATTTTATTTTATTTTTACAGCATGATACTTCAGTAAAATGTTTGCTATTTACTTTGAAAAGTTTGAGGGATGTTTTCTTCACCCAGGAAAAACAAGACCCAGGTATCATTTTCTGGATTTAAATGTACTTTAAATTTTAAATGTAAAAAAAAAAAAAAAATAAGATTAAATCTTATGTTCACTACCAGTCAAAAGTTTTTGAACAGCAAGATGTTTAATGTTTTTTTAAAAAAGTCTCTTCTGCTCACCAAGCCTGCATTTATTTGATCCAATGTACAGCAAAAACAGTAAAATTCTGAAATATTTTTACTATTTAAAATAACTGTTTTCAATTTGAATATATTTTTAAAACGTAATTGTGTAATTAGTAATGAAGCTAAAAATTCCGCTTTGAAATCACAGGAATAAATTACAGGAATAAATTTTAAAATATATTCAAATAGAAAGCAGTTATTTAAATAGTAAAAATATTTCAAAATTTTACTGTTTTTTTGTACTTTGGATCAATTAAATGCAGTCTTGGTGAGCAGAAGAGACTTTTTTTTTTTTTTTTTTTTTTAAACATTAAAAATCTTACTGTTCAAAAACTTTTGACTTGTAGCATAATGCATACATTATCGCATTTCTCTTGCACGTAATGCAGCCCTAATATGGATGAATCAAGGAATGCAATGCATTTTTTATAGTCTGTTTTTTCAAAGCTCCAAATGCTTATAAATGAGAAATAAGTATTTTACATGCATAAAGTGGTAAGAATATCATTCTAGATGATACAGCCATTTAATTTTCCTTCTTAAAATGTCACAGCGCAACTTTAGGTTGATTAAATGTGAACGAATAATAAATGAATGAACTATAAAATCTGAAAAATGCTAATGAATCTTACTGTCCTAAAGAACTCACAGCACATGATTCAAAACCAATAAAAACAGAATGAACTAACACCAAAGAGAGAGAAAGATAGAGGAAGAACATTGGAAAGGCCACGCAAGTAAAAAAGTGGTAGATTAAAGCGCTAAAAGGAAGTGCCAAAACTAAAAGCACTGATTATATCAGGATAAGGTGGGCAATTAAGTGCTTGGTCATGTTCTGCATTAAAAACCTGCTGTTTAATGGGGGTCACGCTACATTTTAAGGTGGGTGGGGCCTGATGGGGGCTCCCCAATGCCTAGAGCCCTGAGATTTTGGCATTCCAACAGGAAGCTGCCTAAATCTGCTCCACTCACTAGTGGATTGCTAAAGAAGAGGTTCTGATCTGGAGGCAGACCTCCATCCGACCCCCAGTCGGAGTCGGAATCAGAGCTGCCGTCAGCCGAGCCCTCTGTGGCTGTGGGCGGATAGCTGAGCTGCTCCAGCTGCTCCACCAGATCGTTGAACTGCATGGCTGAACTGTCTTCTGAACGCACCGAATACGCAGGGAAGTTAACCATCGAGCTAGCTTCGGATAGGTTCTCGGAACCAGGCAGACGTAGGGAGGATGAGGAGTCGGGACCTCCAAAACCGAGCGAGACCGAGTCACCGACAGAACCCAGTGGAAGGTTATCCAGCGAGCTACACTCGGAGCGGTTGTTGACTAAAGAACTGGTCTCGGAACGGCCGAAGGCACTTTCGGGGAACGCGTTAGCATTGCCGTTGAGATCTTCGAGACCGAGAGCGTACGTAGCGGGCTGACTTCTATCGCCATATTCGAACCTCCCAGGACTTTCTTCGTCAAACCCATAACAGTAAGCTTCCGCACCACCAGCGTAAAATGAAATCTCAGCTGGATCGTCGTCTATGTACTCTTCGCTAACATGCAACTGCGTGCAGGACAACGGGATCGGGTACGACATCTGTCGAACGCGCATTAACTCCGCCTCAAACGCTTCAGGTGTGAAGAAACCCGTTTTCGGCCCACTGCTTACACCACCCACCTCTACATGCTCACTATCCTCATTGCCATTTTGGAAGGGCCGTGCACTAGGGGAACTACTCTCTACACACACAAACGAGGGGCCGCAGTCTCCTGCTGCCTGGATATGAGTGGCACCTGGGAAGGCGTAGGTGGATTGGGAGTTGGTCTTGATGGAGTCCTGCTGCATTGGGCTGGGGGCTCTGACGGGCTGCTGCGTCTGCTGGAGATGCACGGGCTGGTTTGGGGTCTCCGTTCGCATGGGTGAGCTGGGTGCATGCAGGGAGTGGAAGGAGGCGGTGACAGAGGAAGGAGGTATTGGACACCTTAGACTGTCGTTAAAAGACAGATTCTGAAACGGATGGGTAAGGTAAAGAGAGTGGATGAAAACAAAGTCAGTTGTTATTCTTTACAATGGTACTGTTAAGAGATCGGCTGTGTGTCTGACCTAAGACTCTACTGACCTGTTTTGGCACATCAGAAGCCAAGGAACGTGTTGACATGCGAATCTTACTGTTCCTCCTGTAAAAACAGCATAGTCAGTGCAAAGACGAAAAACATAGAGAAGCACTATGACAAAAGGGTTAACCCTCAAAGACCGAGACAGCTGCTTGTGGATAAAAATAACTATTGTTCTTAAATAGTTAATAACTTTTGAACCGTCGTGAACGTGATTACATCATCACATTTTGATTGCATTGGGTCATCAGAGGAAACCAATGCATTTCGTTTCTCTCAGCCGGAAGCAGGAACGACTGTTGACGCTTAGTCCCACCCCCGTGCCCAGATTGGTTCAAGTTGTCATCTGTTCAGTAAACATAGTTTTTGGACTTCTGAACCACCAATTAGCATGTTTCTCTGGAAATTTGAACAAACTCCAAGCGAAACTAAAGTGCGTCATGCGTGCATGAAAACAAACACAAAATAACACATTTGCATGACAGCACTCTCTGAAAAAGCACAGAAAAACAAACGACATAGCACTTTGACATAAAACAAAACAAAAACCAGGATGAAACAGCGGTACATATCGGATAAAGCACTAGAATTTATGTTTTCACGTTGCTATGCACTGTCCCAGTTGAATACAGCCAGCGGATCGATCCATTTGGCTGTTATATTATGGAAATTCTTCTTATATAGTTTATAAAGATCATTTGCGCTATTTTTTTTCTGTTGCACTCTGTATATTTTGTGTGCAGTTTTTGAATCATTTGCACTGTCTGTATATTTGTTGCACAAGTTCATTTGTGCAGTTGTTTTCACTACTTGCTGCACCGTTTGCGTTTGTTGTTTATACTCTGATTGAAAATATATTTCTCTGAAAAAAAAAAAACCTCATCTTTTATTATTATTATTATTTTTTTTTACTGTGTTTTGTTATTACATAATACTGTTTCCATTTACATTTTTGAACACATCTATATTGTCAATAAACTAAATAGACCTGTTTTTCACAGAAAAGTGCCTATAACAATATTGTAATAAATGGCTATAACTTGCTTGGGGAATGTTATATGTATAATGTATATAACAAATTTTATTTGGAAGTGTAAAACACCCAAATACAACTTTCTAAAGAAAAAAATCCAAACTTCAGGAGTTTCTGTTTGAGTACACAGTAAAAAACCTTCAATTGTTGCTTGCGATTTTCTTAAAATTTTGGAAATTCATTCATTCTTAGAGAAGACAAAAGGAAAATTGGGACTTTAAATTAGCTAGACTGAAACTTCAAGTTCTCCTGTTTACAATATATAGCACTTGATGTTGACTGCTAGAATAGGTCTGGAAAAAAAAAAAAAAAGTAAGAAAAGTGCAGGCGTGTCAGGTGCCCCGAAAATGTCCTAGGTCTTTAAAAGGGTTAACAAAGAACTGCTTTTAGGGGAGACTTTAAAAAGAAATATTTACCTCTGGTAAGGAGTTCGTCTCAACCCGCTGTCCCTCACATACTCAACAAGCTGCTTTTGCGTCCTCCCACTGTCACAACAAAACTTATGTTAAAAGTAACAGAAAAGCAAGTAAAAACAACAATTTGTAATTTGTAAAATCTGTGATTATTAGGGCTGCCCCCAATAGTCGACTAACCGTTAGTCAACGAGAAGATGCTTTGTTGACCAAAATCTTTTAGTTGCTTAATCACAGAAAAAAAAAAAAATCCACAGGAAGTGGTGAAGTCACGCACTCCGTGACGGACAGATCGAAAACAGCTGTCTCTGTGGTAATACAGTACATCGGGCAGGACATGCAAACGCTCACCTGCCATTAACCTCAAATATGGCTTTTCATCTGAAAGATGCATGTAGTAGCAACTTTACATGGCAACTCAATCTAATGTTAACCTATTAAAATGTGTCTCTCTGCAGAGTGTGGAAACTGAAAAGTAGCACGCTTACTGCATGACAGATGGAGGCGCCGGTGCGGTCACTTGCTCTTAAAATACTCTTAAAATACCTTTTGGTCATAAAGTACATTTTTCGAATCTATAAAGACTCTACTTTTATTTGTGTGCACTCAGAATAACAATGAAACGTTGCATTTTAGTAAAATAATGAAAGCAAACTGGATGCACTTTCTGTGTCTCAGTGTCTGTGAACTTGAGCACAAAATTTCAAAACCCTGTGTAAACTTGCCTTACAGACATTAGTTAACTACATTAGTTAACATGAACTAAGAATGAACAATACTTTTTACCATTTACTAATTTTAGTTAATGTGAATTTCAGCATTTACTAATGCATTATTAAAATCACAAGTTGTTAACATTAGTTAATGCACTGTGAACTAACATGAATTAACAATGAACAACTGTATTTTTATTAACTAACATTAACAAATATTAATAAATAGTGTAATAAATGTTTTGTTCATAGTTTGTTCAAGTTAGTTAATACATTAACTAATGTTAACAAATGACACCTTATTGTAAAGTGTTACCAAATATATCTATAGAGAGCGAAATTAAAATAGAAAACAAATATTCTCAGATCACATATTCCGTATTAAACACGCATACAGGCGCATCCACTACTGCCGAGATGACGAGTCAGTGTCGCCGACCTCATCTCTTAAGCCGAAAACAAAGAAAGCACTAGTTTGTCAATAAATTATTAAAACGTTAAGTTAACTTGCTGTTTTTTCCTGACACATTTATAATTATTATATCTGCCGGTGCGCTGTGGCAAGCTTTTTTTGGGTGCACTTGAGCGCTCATTAGGCTATGTAGGCAATTAAAGGCTCATTATTATAACTTATATGGTTTATTAATAAATGTGCGAATAATAGTCAACAAATGCTTAAAATGAATGACTACTAGTCGACTAGAAAAATCTTTCTTTACACTATCGTTCAAAAGTATGAGGTTGGTAAGATGTTAAAATTTTTTTGAGAGAAGCCTTTTATGCTCACCAAGGCAGCATTTATTTGAACAAAAATACAGTAAAAACTGTAATGTTGTGAAATATTAGTACAATTTCAAATAACTTTTCTATTTGAATATAATATTAATTTAAAATGTTGTTTAGTTCTGTGAAAAAAAGCCTAAATATACTAAAACTAATACTAAAAACTACTTAAAAAAAAAAAAAAAAAAAAAAACTTCCTAAAAAAAACTTCTATTTGAACAGTAATGTACAGTGCAATGCAACTTTATTAATATATAACTGAAATAATATGAAGTAAAAAAAAGTATGAAGTATTTTTTTTAAAGTAAAAAAAAAAAAAAACATTTTGAATACAGTTTATGGAATACTGGAAAACATTTTAGTTAGTTATGTAATTATCTAATGATAAGGGCAGAGTTCTAGATATTACTCAACTGTGACCCTGGACCACAAAACCAGACTTAAGCAGCACAGGTATATTTGTAGCAATAGCCAAAAATACATTGTATGGGTCAAAATGATCGATTTTTCGATTATGCCAAAAATCATCAGGATAAATATTACCATAAATATATCAAAAGTTAATTTTCGCTTCGTAATATGCATTGCTAAGAACTTCATTTGGACAATTTTAAAGGCGACTTTTTCTGTATTTTGATTTTTTTGCACCCTCAGATTCCAGATTTTCAAATAGTTGTATCTCAGCCAAATATTGTCCTATCCCAACAAACCATACATCAATAGAAAGCTTATTTATATTTATATAAATCTCAATTTGAAAAAATTGACCCTTACGACTGACTGGTTTTGTGGTCCAGGGTCATAATTGTACATTAATGTAATTGCAAAGCAATTATGAATCTTTGGCACTGAAACACTCATTTTGTGACAAATATCACTAAGTTATGAGGACCTGTACTACCAGTTAAGTAAAACAGATTTAGTCAGTTCATTCTATGAAGGTTTCTTCTGACTGACTTAACTAGTAATTCTGCTACACTGGTTGCACCGTATGCTTGTTTGTTCTTGGAACTCCCAAAGATGGCTTAAAAGAAAGACTAAAAACCTGCACTAAGAATCAGTGCAGAAAACGCTAGCATAATCACAGCTGAAACATTTACTCTAGAATCTTGTTACATAGTTTATCACCAACCCACATCAATATAATCACATGTGTGCACCTGTATCTGAAAGAGGACCCTCTGCTGAAGAAGATGGCTTTGGATTTGGGCTGAGGCTGATCTAACAGACGGAAAAACGAGTGATGCTCCACACAGTTCTTCCAGAAGATCTTACACTGATCTCGACTCCCCATTAGAAATTCCAGCGTATCCTGATGAGGACCCTGTGGAACGAAAGGTTGATCAGTCACTGAGAAAAGACTGAACTTAAGAACTTCCATTTCAGATAAAAGGCAACAAGAGGAAACATATGGTTCTGATTCTTAGCACCCCATGTAATTGATCCTGACAGAATAACAAACGTCACTCTGAATACTTTTAAATGTTTACTTGGGGGTAAGAGAAGGTCCCATCCAACCAAGCTCCTGAGCTCGAACATATTACTTCTACACTGAAATCTGTATGTCCTAGGAATCCACAGACTGATTACACAGCATTGTATTTCTCCACAATTGTCCGTTTTGGTGGAGGTATGTATTGACGTCCTGACTCGTCATATTATATCTTCTGTCCACTTTAAATTGAGGCAGTGTCTAAAGTATATAGTGCGTGTGTATATAATGTTAATTTGATACTCACATGAACTTCTGGATGCAATTTAATTAAAAATCGTTTCCTCTTGAAGCTCAGCTTCCGAATTTTAGACCAGTTGAAAGTGTTAATTTTGGTGTGGCCCTGAAATAAATAAATAAATAAATAGATAGATAAATAGATAGATAGATAGATAGATAGATAGATAGATAAGATAAGATAAGATAAGATAAGATAAGATAAATTAGTCAATACATGCAACACATGACCACGTGTCAGCTGAATTTTATATTAATTTACTGCAATAAAAATGCATTTAAATGTACTCGGAATTCGACCAAAATAGACATGAACACCACCTTTTTTTAAACACTATGAACTCAATTATATTCAGTAAGACGATACATTTGTCCATGTACCTGAAAGACCTGCAGGCCCATGTGTGCGACAGCCAGGTTAATCTTGGTGCCTTCTCGGTCAGCGGCGGGATGAAAGCGAACCCCATACATCTCCAGTTTACGAGCAATCTCCAGAACCTGGAAATCTGATTCTGCTGGGGTCTGCCCACTACAGACAAAGAAGCAAAGCCAAATATTTTAGAAAACATTTAACAAAAAGACACAGTACAACAGAAAAATAATTCAAAGCAAATGTGGAGGGGTAAAGCATATTTTGCAGCCTAGAATACCATTTTATAGCAGAGGATTTCAACTTTACAATAACCCCACAATTTAAAAGAAAAACTATCTTCTGTACTCACTTTATAATAACTTCATTAAAACATACACTGCTGTTCAAAAGTTTGGGATCAGTAAGATTTTCAATGTTTTTTTAAAGAAGTTTCTTATGCTTGTCAAGGCAGGATTCTTTGATGAATAAAAAGTTAAAAAAGAACAGCATTTACTTATAATAAAAATCTTTTCTAACAATATACGTTATCGTTGAAAAGTTTGGGGTCTGTAAATTTTTATTCTTTCTTTTTCTTTTTTTTTCTTTTTTTTTTTTAAAAGAAATCAATACTTTTATTTAGCAAGGATGTGTTAAATTCATAAAAAGTGATGGCAAAAACTTATACTGTTAGAAAAGATCTATATTTTGAATTTTGAAGAAACGCTTTTTATTCATCAATGAATCCTGAAATGTATCACAGGTTCCGAAAAAAATAAATAAAAATAAAAACAAAAATAACCAGCACTGATAATAAATCAGCATATTAGAATAATTTTTGAAGCAACACGTGACACTAAATACTAGCTGATGTAATACTAGCTAAGTAATAGCTGGTGAAAATTCAGCTTTGCAGAGGAATAAATTATATTTTAAAGGAGAAATTCATGTCCAGAACAAAAATTTACAGATAATGTATGGTGAGTTGTCATCCAAGATACTCATGTCTTTCTTTCTTCAGTTGTACAGAAATTATGTTTTTTGATGAAAACATTTTAGGATTTTTCTCCATATAATGGACTGCTATGGTGTCCCCAATTTTGAATGTCCAAAATGCAGCTTCAAAGGGCTCCCAGCTGAGGAATAAGGGTCTTATCGAGTGAAACGAATGGTTATTTTCTAAAAATAAATTACAATTTATATACTTTTTAATCTCAAACGCTCGTCTTGTCTCGTCTGCCTGAACTCAGGTTTTTCAGGTTTATGACAGTTAGGGTATGTTGAAAAACTACAACATCCTACATCAAGGCAGAAGTACCGACCCAGCGTTTACAAAGTGAACATGCAAAGATCATCAAACTCCCTTTACCAAAAAACGGTAAAACAGCGATGTAGGACGATTTTGAAGTCAGGAGAGAAAATAAGATGAGAGTTTTTTGACATACCCTAAAAGTATATAAATTTATTTTTTTTTTTAGACAATAACTAATCGTTTTGGTAGATAAGACCCTTATTCTTAGGCTGGGACCGTTCAGAGCCATTTGAAGCTGCATTTAAACAGCCTTTTGGACGTTCAAAATCAGGGGCACCATTGAAGTCCACTATATAGAGAAAAATCACGAAATGTTTTCCTATAAAAACAATTTCTTTACAACTTTGATGAGAAGGGGGGGGGGGGGGGATACATTATCTGTAAATTTTTGTTTTGGAAGTGAACTTCTCCTTTAAAGTATATTAAAATGGAAACCATTATTTTAATTACAATAACATTTTGCAATATTACTTTTTTTTCTATATTTTTGATCAAATAAATGCAGCCTTGATGTGTATAAGAGACTTCTTTAAAAAAACATTACTAAAAAAGTCTTACTGATCCCAAACTTTTCAACAGCAGTGTACATTTACAATCCATTTATCCATTCTCCAAACCATTATATTATCCATCCTTTTCGAAACGCGCACATCTTGCCTGACTGGAGCAGTGCTTTACGGTCTCTGGTGTTTCTAGTCAAATGAACATATTTTCCGAACTGATAACATAATGTTAAACCTGCACACATTGTTATATTGAGTTATACTGAAAAGGTTTTCAAATTCAGTCAATCTTTTTTACCCTGTTTTAACATGGATTTCTATGGAGACCGGAACACGAAAGCACCCAAACACAAGTTAGAATCCTTCATGGAGCCGCTCATCAGATTCATCATGGAATCTGATTGGCTGACGAACGTTCTAAAATGTGCAATTATTTTCAGTAAAACGGACATCTAAAGTAGCGCCAGGCAGGTGTTGACTGCATTATGTCCATATCACTGCGCTAAAGGATTTCTGTTATTTCAAAGATCACTACAGACGACAACAGCAAAATAACCAAAACACACAACCACACTGACCAAGCAAATACACAAGTAAACAATCAAAAAGAAAAGACAAATTATTTGCATGATCATGCAACATCATGTTTTATTAAGGAAAGCACATACTATCTTTCTCTCACTCTCTCTCCTTTACAAACACACACACATCAGTGTTTCCCCTACCAATATATTAGGGGGGCGCCGGTTTTATTTACTACATAAATATTGAAGCACGCATGACGCTCGCAGTGATTTTCGGCCTCTGCGTCTCACTATATGACAACGTGAACACATAACCTTAATCTTGCTGTGAGAGTCACTTTTTTGTGAATTTTACCGTTTCATTTGAGAAAACTAGCATCATATCATACTGTATACAAACAGAACGGCAACCCGTCAAAATAAAAGTACAGTTTAACATGTAACAGAAATATACAAGTCTTGTTTTACTTTTGTACAGTAAAATGTAGGTCATTATATATTTCTGCCAAATTTAAATGAAACAATTAAATGATAAAAATAAATTTAATAGTAGAAAAAAATACTACAATTATTATTAAAACTTTTTAAACTGAATATTCACACAAATCTTCTTCCATGTATTAATTTTAACAGTAAACCACTGTTTGTTTGGCAAAAAAAATAAAAGGGTTTAATTTTCATTCGATTAAAAAAAAAAAAAAAAAACATTTAACGCCTTCATTTGATTATGAGAAAAATTTAAACAAGAATTTCAGGGAAAAAAAGTAAAAGATTGTAGGGCCCTATTGTTTAAAATGTTGAAATTGAGAATTTTGGGACTTCTTTTTTCACTGAAATAAATGTTTTCATTATCACACAGAGAGTACAGTACAGAATAAAAAGTACAGTTGGGTACCGGGTCCCGGGTACTGACACCAAGCCCCTCCAAGCCCCTCCAGCCCCTCCAACCCCCCAAAACTGCAAACCTAGGGGAAACACTGCCAATACACTGCACAAAACCTATATCCTACCATTTCTACGTAAAGCGTGGGGGATGGGCAAACATATTCCAGTAGTGTTGAGTAGCATTCTGGCTCATCGTGGGCAAATGTTAGAGCAGTGCCAGATCATCAGCGCACTCTAATTTTGCTCATCCTTTAAGCTGTTCAATCTGCTTAAGCCCCTCCCCTTCCCTTGTGGCCGTATGGCTAATAAAGAGCCTTGAGCCACTGGATTACAATCGCAGCGGCTGACACGGCCGACCTGCAATACTTCTCTCACAGCCAAAGCCTCAGATTAAATGCACCGGAAATGCACCACTACAATGAGCCAAAAACACAGAGCTGATACGCTTGAGATTTGACAAAAAACTGACAACTCTGGTATCATAAAACACTATTTTCAACATTTTTTGACTTTTGATATTTATATTCCTAGCACCATCAACAACTATCTTCTTCAATGTAAAATTGTTTTTTTTAAAGGGGTCATTGGATGCAAAGTTCACTTTTACATGTTGTTTGAACATTAATGTGTGTTGGCAGTGTATGTACAAATCTACCCTATAATGATAAAAATCCATGCAGTGGTTTTTAATTAATCTGTAAAAATAATATTCTCTTTTTAAAATCTACCCATTCTCAAATGCCTGTCGGTGTGGCATCACACCGTCAGAGGCCGCTCCCACGATAGTTGATTGACATGAGCGTCTTACCTCAGACCCGCCTTAAATCAGCTGTAAGAGTCTGACCTCCATTGTTTTTGATGCCGGAGCAGGGATGCAAGTTAGACAAGAATATCTCTGATTGAGCGATTGAGGTGTTGTGTTGCTGGATGTAATAATTGAACATAGCGGTCGGCATTTACTCCCAACATCTGAGCCGCTGAAGATGCAGTGGATTACGTTTGTTTGTGAAGGGAATGTGCCTCCCGATCTACATATATCCGTCTATGTTCGCGGGAATCATTTGTGATCCAGCTTCACTTACAGCAGAAGTGAGTATAAGGGTATTTTTTTTAATAAATCTTTGCAATCGCCTTTCCTAATAACGCGCTAGTTAGCAAGTTTAGCGGCTAAACGCGATTAAAGTAAACAGACTCGTCACTCCACAGAGAGAAGAGAGGGGCGGGGCGAGCAGAGCTCATTAACATTTAAAGCAACCTCGACCGGTACAGGTTGATTTTTGCAGAGCTGATTTTGGCAAGGTAAAAAGGGTGTTGTTTTACACTACCATAGACTTTTCATTAAGACCCTAAAGAATCATATCAACTTGTGGAAAATGGGCATCCGATGACCCCTTTAAGCCTGTTTTTTAGGCTTAATTGCATACATTTTTAAGTATTGTTCATGTCTGTACGTCTAACGTTTCATAGGGGGTTAGCATGAGCATCAAATGCATCACTAATAATGAAGATGCTGCTAAAATGTTACATTTTCTATCATTATTTATTTATCTGGAAGGATAAGAGAGAGCTTGAAGAAGGATCATCTGTCCCATATTACCATATTATGTCTAATGGTCTCTGCAAACTCTTAAAACAATATCTTTCCAAAGTTCAAGCAGAGAGAGAAACTGCAGTGCACCTTTAACTGCCTCTAATTCCTATAAACTGCCACACACAACAATCACTTACACAATATCAGATCTCTTCTCACCAAATAAACTCAGCACCAAATGGAAACAGACTGTCATTCAAGATTACTAGGGGAGTCTGTATTTAAAGTTCAGTTAGATGCTGCGCTCGAAGAAGGAAAAAAAAAAAAAAAAAAAAAAAAAAAAAAAAAACCTGGACATGAAAAAGATAAACCTACTTTTGGGCCATAAATTCCCCGTGCTGATTCCCGGTGGTCAGTTCAGTGAAATTTACAAATGCAAAGCCTGACAGGCTGAGATAAATAAAAGAGAACAATGCACAAGCCTAGACTGTCAGGCCAAAACAATAAATGTCTTACATGTGTCTGCGGTGGAGCTCCATGATCTTTTCTTGCACACGTTCCTGATATGGCAGCAGTTTACTCATCTTCAGAAACTCCCTGTCTGCTATGTCATCGTAGTCACCGATCTCAGCTGTGTGGTGGGGAAGTGGAGAGAACGGTAAAGGGTCGAAGACAAATAAGAGTGTCCAAGAAAAAGAAAAGGAAAAATGTTCCAAGTTCTTAGGAATGTACTGCTTGTATTCAAGTTGGTTTCATATGGTTTTGACTGAATGACTGTAATGTGGACTAAAAGGCAACAAATTCAAGAAACATTTAAGTACATTTTCTAAGTGAAATGCAAAATGCACACTTGGAATATATGGCATGTTTTAACATTTCTTATTTTCTGGTCTAAAAAAAAAAAAAAAAAAATATTTAAACAACTCCAGGTTGAGTAAATAATGACTGATTTTTCATTTTTGGGTGAACTATTCCATTAAGCACCAAATTAGCATATTAGAATGACATTCCCATTACAGGGGAAAAATAAAATTTTAAATTACACTACCAGTCAAAAGTTTTTCAACAGTAAGATTTTTAATGTTTTTTTTTTTCTCTTCTGCTCACCAAGCCCGCATTTGTTTGATCCAAAGTACAGCAAAAACATTAAAATTCTGAAATATTTTTTTAGTTAAAATAACTGTTTTCTATTGGAATACACTTTAAAATGTAATTTATTCCTGTGGTCAAATCAGCATTATTACTAGTATAATTTATACTAATTATTTATACTAATTAATTTATTTATTAATTTTTTGGGAAAGAAATTATAGAAATGAATACTTTTATTTAGCAAGGATGCTTTAAATTGATTAGAAGTGATGATAAAGACATTTATAATGTTATAAAATATTTCTATTTCAGATAAATGCTGTTCTTCTGAATTTTCTATTTATCAAAGAAACCTGAAAAAATTCTCCTCAGCTGTTTTTAACATAATAATACTAATGTTTTTCGAGCAGCAAATCAGAATATTAGAATGATTTCTGAAGGATGTACAATTTCACAATATTACAGTTTTTACTGATCATATAAACGCAGCCTATTATCTGAAATGATCATAAATAACCTACAAAAATGTCAAATTATCTGATACTTCAAGAGACTTGCTGACCTTGATGCACAGTAAGAAAGATGCAAAAGTCATCTGTGATATCAATAGTTTTATGTTTTTTTTTCCTGTTTCTTAATATTGTCATGTTCAAGTCACTGAATGTGTTTTCCATGCTTAGTGCATTTTTGAACAGATTAATAGAGGTAGAAAAAAATAATCATGTGAGTGACCAATATTACAAAGCAGAGACACAGCAGAATCAGTGTAAGATAATAGATCTTAAAAATGCTATGGAGGACACTAACTGATCTCATAATATACGTACATTGCACCAAATGTGAAGCCAGCAGGGCGGCAGTATTTTCCGTACAGTTCAGTCGGCCGTCTATTAGATCCCTCTTTATTTGCAGAGAAAACAAATACCTGGAGAAAAATTGTGTAGTTAGAATCATAATTTACCTTGTCTGTAAGTATATAAAGCATGGATGATGATTTCTGAACATCCTACCTAGTAAACTCCTCCTGAAGCTGACCAGGATCTGGAGGAAAGAACTTTACCGACAACCGAAAGAGTGTGTTCATTGGTCCTGTGGATAGCAAGTATAAACAAACAGGTTTCAAAAGACCCCAAAATCCTAAAAACACACCACCAAACAGAAAGTGTACTTACGTCTCACTTGTTTCACTATGAGCTTGGTGGGCTCCAGCCAAACCTGTAGAAAAAAAACAGTCCAGAGTTATAAGACCGGCATTTCAGCTTTTAACCACCTTATAAAGTCTACACAATAAATAATACAAATAACCTCTCACTCTTTCAAACTAGGCCTACATCTGTTTCTGGGCTTTCAAGAAAGCACTAAAACTGAAGAACATCTCGGTCAAAGAGGCCACAGATGAGATCTTGAGATGCTGACTACACCAAAAACATATTTTGGGAATTTCTGGAAAGTTATTATCAGCTATTATTCAAGTGCTTCAGGATATGCACATTTTTAATTCAAATCTCTCTGTGCTCGCCTGTTTTGGGGTCTTGCATAAATGTGGATGATCTGTTTTAATTGCGTGTGTCTGCAGTTTGTAGACGCCCTGCTTCTCCAAGCACATCTGGAGCTGATTGTGGCAAGAATGTACCTTTTCTCACTCCACCTCCAGCTCCTTCAACTCCGCTGATCTCTCATCTTTTACAGAATCATCACAACAACTCTGTACACACACATTCCACACCTGATTCAACTCTGTCCAAAAAAAGCTGTCCTGGCACACTCAAAAACAGATGGCCAACAGACCATCTCAAGTATTCATCTCAAAATTACTTATGAAAAGTTTTTAACCAATAATAAAGAAATCAAGATGAAAAAAAGATGCATTATGGTGATAATTAAAATGCTGTGCTAGTGTGTTTATACAGCACAACAGCCCTTTGTCAGCAAGCTCAGTATTTTTTTTCCCCAGGTATGTTTTTTTTTTTTAAAGTTACTAAACAGTTCTAAGCAATGAACCACTTCAATAATAAAACAAAAACCAAATCAAGAAACAAACAAAAACTAAACCAAATGTCAAATCCGAACCAAAAACAACAGCAAGGCTGCAATAAAAACATTATAAAACACTTAAAAGGATAATCCACTTAAAAACAAAAATTGTCATCATCACCTTCATGTAAATTATTTTCTTCTGCTGGACATAAAAGAAGATATTTTGAATGTTGGTAACCAAACTTTTCCAGTTCCCTTTGATTTCCTTTGACTGTATTTTTGTCCATGCAATAGAAGTCAATGGGAACTGCAAATGTTTGGTTACCAACATTCTTTCAAATATTTTCTTTTCTGTTACACGAAAGAAAGAAATACAGGTTTGGAACAACATAAATGATGACAGAATTTTCCAGTTTTGGGTTCACTGTCTATTTAATACGACAGCTTTTTAGTGCCATGTTAAAAATACAAAATAAATATCTAAGATTACTAAAATAAAGTCGAAATGTTTCGAGAATAAAGTAAAAATTACAAGAATAAAGCCAAAATATTTAAACTTTATTCTCATTAAAAAAAATATATATATATGAGAATAAAGTGGAAATGTTTAGAGAATAAAGTGGAAATGTTTCGAGAATAAAGCCAAAATATTTCAACTTTATTCTCATTAAAAATAAAAAATAAAAATCTAAGATTACGAGATTAAAGTAGTAATATTTCGAGATTAAAGTCGAAATGTTTCGAGAATAAAGTCAAACTGTTTTGAGAATAAAGTCAAAATTACAAGAATAAAGCCAAAATATTTAAACTTTATTCTCATTAAAAATAAAAAATAATCTAAGATGACAAGAATAAAGTCGAAAAGTTTCGAGAATAAAGCCAAAATATTTCAACTTTATTCTCATTCAAAATAAAAAATAAAAATCTAAGGTGACAAGAATAAAGTCGAAAAGTTTCGAGAATAAAGTGGAAATGTTTCGAGAATAAAGTAGTAATATTTTGAAAAAGTCTAAATGTTTTGAGAATAATTGTAAAATATTTTGAGAATAAGGTCAAAATTACGAGAACTAATTCATAGCAATCACAAGATTAAAGTTATGATATTTTGAGAGTATATTCTAGCCTATTGCGCATGCAAATGGCCCAGATTGGGAGCACCGGGAGATTTTCCAAAGTCTCTGCTTTTAAAATTTGTCAGTTTTATAGCAAAATACAAATAATATGTCATACAATAATGTGTTTTTAACAGATTGTTGTATCCGCTTCAGTTTAAGCGGCATGCGAGTCAATTATCTTACCGATTACATTGAGTATGAGTACGAGTATGAATACTGGGTGGCACAAATAATTAATGGAAGACGTTAAATATTATTTCAAATTATTTACTGTATTATACCGGGAATAAAATGGCTTGTGAATAGTCACTTACAGTTATATACCTCAGAAAAAACAACAATTTACCTTATGTTTATGAGTCGGAGTCCCCTTCAACCTTTAGAACATTTTATTGTTGTTTTTAATTAAATGCATGTGAGGAATAAAAGGTTGGACGCCACAGACGTTTCTGCGGAGTATGTAGTGGAATTTTCATAAAGAAAACAGTATCATTTACTGAATAGATTCACATGAAAACAGCGATCTGTCCCGCCACATTAAAGAGCTTGAAAAACACATTATTGTAAGACACATTGTTTGTATTTCGCTATAAAACTGATTTTGAAAGCTAGGACTTTGTTTTATATTGAAAGTACCAAAAGCACAAAGCTTATTGCTATTATCGGGGGGCTGATGCACTACAAATAACGCATGCAATCGAAGACATGAAGTATTATTTCCAAGCATACTGTCCCCGTGAGTGACACATGGTATGATTTCTGCCAATAATCCCACATATATTTGTGGTGTATTAAAAAGGGTTAAAAAAGAAAGCAACAGCATCAGCAACAGCAACAGCAACAACACCCAAAGGCATGTTGTGAAAGGTGTGAGCTGATGTTAAGATAAAATGTTGTTCCTGTTCACTCTGTTTATAAATATCATATTCTTGATATTAAGCTGTTTCTGCGAGTCCTTAAAATTGATTCGCAATAGAGGCTAAAATATTATAACTTTAATTTCTACGATTTAAATTCTCAAAACATTGACACTCGAAATATTATGACTTTAATCCTGTAATTTTACATTTATAATTTTTAACGTGGCACTAAAATGCTGTAGTACTTTAAAGTGATAGTTCACCCAAAAATAAAAATTCTGTCATTAAAGGAGAAGTCCACTTCCAAAACAAAGGTTCACATATAATGTACTCACCCCCTTGTCATCAAAGATGTTCATGTCTCTTTCTTCAGTCGTAAAATTATATTTTTTGAGGGAAACATTTCAGCATTTTTCTCCATATAATGGTGCCCTGATTTTGAACTTCCAAAATGCAGTTTAAATGCGGCTTCAAACAATCCCAAATGCGGTTGTAAACGATCTCAGCCGAGGAAGAAGGGTCTTTTCTAACGAAACTATCGGTTATTTTCACAAAAATAATACAATTTATATACTTTTTAATCTCAAACGGTCGTCTTGTATTGCTCTCCCTGAACTGTGTGTATCCTGGCTCAAGACAGTTAGGGTATGTCGAAAAACTCAATTGTATTTTCTCCTCCAAGATCAAAAATCATTTCAAAATCATCCTACATCGCTGCAGAAGTACTGACCCAGTCTTTGCAAAGTAAACATGCAAAAAGAAGATCAAATGTCTTTAACAAAAAAGGTAAAACAGCGATATAGGGCAATTTCGAAGTTGAGGGAGAACATGAGATGGTAGTTTTTCGACATACCCTAACTGTCATGAACCGGAAAAGAACAGTCCAGGCAGAGTAAGACAAGATGAGCGTTTGAGATTAAAAAGTATATAAACTGTATTATCTTTATGAAAATAACCAATCTTTACGTTAGATAAAACCCTTCTTTTCTCAGCTGGGATCATTTACAACTGCATTTGGGATCGTTTGAAGCTGCATTTAAACTGCATTTTGGAAGTTCAAAATCAGGGCACCAATGAAGTCCATTATATGGAGAAAAATCCTTAAATGTTTTCCACAAAAAACAATTTCTTTACGACTGAAGAAAGAAAGACATGAACATCTTGGATGACAAGGGGGTGAGTACATTACACGTGAATCTTTGTTTTGGAAGTGGACGTCTCCTTTAATTTCTCATCTTCAAAACTAAAATTATTTTTGATACAGCTTTCTGACCCTGCATAGACAACAACGCAACTACCACGTTTAAGGCCTAGAAAGGTAGTAAGGACATTGTTAAAATAGTTAATGTGACATCATAACTTTAATGTTATATTATGAAGCTACAAGAATACTTTGTGCGCAAAGAAAACAAAAATAACGACTTTAACAATTTCTTCTCTTCTGTGTCAGTCTTTCCATGTCTAAACTATTTCAACAATGTCTTTACTACATTTCTGGACCTTGAACGTGGTAGTTGTGTTGCTGTCTATGCAGGGTCAGAAAGCTCTCAGATTTCATCAAAAATATCTTAATTTGTGTTCTGAAGATGAACAAAGGTCTTACAGTTTTGGAACGACATAAGGGCGAGTACTTAATGACAGAATTTTCATTTTTGGGTGAACTATCCCTTTAAGCCTCTTTATTATTTAAAAAGGCCTAGCTTATTAAAATAGCTCATAGTTGCAGTAAAGTCTTCCACATTCGTGTGTTATAATTCTGTATAAATGTATCCTTTTAATGACATCCATTTGTAGGTATGTTATAAAATATCAAGAAGTGTTCTTTAGGTTTGTGTGCTTGTATCAGGCAGGTTTAAAGGGCACAGCAAACCTCTGGGGCCCAGAGAGAGGCAGCACAAACAACATAATACACCTCCTCGTCTTTTAAGAGCTTAGCAGGGTTTTCAGAGGAGCGGGCCGTTTACAATCCCGTCTTTGTGTGAGCAGGGGGACTGTTTGTCAAGTGGCCACTTACCCAGTTCATCTGCAGGTTCTGAAACTCCAGACCAAAATAATCGCTCTCAATGAGATTGATCCGTCTGAACACTTCAGAGTAAAGAGTTTGCCCATCCGCTTTTGACTATAAGAGAGAGAGGAAAAACAACACATTCAATTAATACATTTCTATCATGACAACTCAAGGAAGATTTTTGCATGGTAATGGATATGACAATGTTAATGTATTTGGTCTTGGTGGAATAGATCTGCTATGCTGCTGCTGTTGGTTATTGCTCTTGTTGTAGATTATGCTGCTGCTGCAAAGCAAGTACAGGAACTTGCTACTGCCAATACATACACTGATAGAGTGCTGTAAGTATTTCAGACATCCTGTTGTTGTACAAATAGCATTTTTAAGTAGCAAATCTATACAGGTGGAGCTGGGGAAGTGGAGGGTTTAAGATGAACTCTGAACTCTGAAAGCATGCTGTGTAAAGCTCTAGTGAATGCCAATCAGCCTTTTGAATGTAGAGCAGCAAGCTCATTGGCTGTGTATGCAACATGAACCAGTGCCAAGTAGTTTAACACTGTGAATATCATCAGTTTGTGTTAAGGACCAATCAGTCTGTGCCATCTGGAGTTTCTTGACAGAATTTGGCATTTATTTGAAAAAAAATAAAAAATAAATATATTTATATATTTATATTTGAGTTTGGCTAATATATTTGAGTGTACTGCGTGCTGTTATGTATATATAAATACACAAATTAATGTATATATTTAAGAGAAATATGTTATGTACAAAAAATATTTATTCTAATAAATTCCAATAAATACACATACTTGTAAATATTTCTTAAATATATACATGTATGTGTTTGTATTTATATATACACATAATAATTACACACAGTACACAGACATATATTAGGCAAACTCAAACTTTTATTTTGTATGTGATTACTCATGATTAATCTTTTGACAGCCCTATTAGTTTTATTTTATTTTATTTTATTTTATTTATTTATTTTTGGCTAATTAAATTTGCAGTTTTTTTTTTTTTTTAAGAACCAACCCAACCTAATTTGAATATAATGGTAATATAATATTGATTATTATTTTTGTAATGAATATCAGAATATTATGCATTAGTAATACATTTCAGAAAGGATTCATAAACCACACAAAACTTTACAATAAAGTTCATTAGTTAACATTAGTTAACTACATTTGTTAACATGAACCAAAAATGAACAACTTTTACAACATTTATTAATCTTAGTTAATGTTAATTTCATCATTTACTAACGCATTGTTAAAATCACAAGTTGTTTGTTAACATTACTTAATGCACTGTGAACCAACATGAACAATGAATGACTGTATTTTATTAGCTAACATTAACAATGATTAATAAATAGTGTAATAAATGTATTGTTCATTTATTTGTTCATGTTAGTTAATACATTAACTAATGCAAACAAATGACACTATTGTAAAGCACTGCCAACTTTGTTAATATGTAAAACTTGATATCAGTTATAACTGCAATTCAATCAAATAACTGAGTGAACGTCTAACTTATTCTAAGTTCAAAGGGGTAACTCATTTGATACAAAGTGGTCTACATTTCTTCATATTTCTTTTCTGTTCTTTCTTTTTTTTTTTTTTTTTGAAGATTATGGGGTTGCGAGGGGTAAAATATTTAAATATTTCTGTGGAAAAGCAGCTGCGTCTGCTATGAAGCCGTTGGATATTTGAGGCTGATGGGTGTCAGCGGGAAATATCTGTGGGCTATCTAAGTAATTCTCCACAGCGTGCAGCCGGGCCAAAACCAGACACAAGGCCACAACAGAGTCAATCTCTGAGATCAGCTGGACTGTCTGTTGTAAACATATAACTGTGAAAGACTAGGAGAACATCTGAGGACATTTCAGGGCAGACAAGCGGTTAAACCTGCTTAAAGGGAAAAGGGTTTTCCCTGAAAAAGGACTCAGGAGTTTGTCATTACAAAATGAAGGACTAATTACTATGTACTCAGAACACACTGCGCTTAGGTTTTGCCATTCGAGCCTGTTACTTTCTGGGAAAATTATACAGCAGACAGCTGTTTGTAATGTGAAATGTATTTTTAAAGACCATAAAAACAGCCTGACTTGAATTAGGGCGGCCAGAATGTTACCCTCCAGTTCTTTGGTGCATTCTAAACTTGACTGATTCTTTCGGCCTTTAATACAGTTTCTTAAGTAAAAAAAATGTACTCTCCGTGCCAAGCAGGGCAGGTAAGCACCTTCCAAATGGCTTCCTCTAGGCTCTGCCAAAACCCGCATCAACATGTACAACACAATCAGTGCAAGTGGAGGAGACGGACCACTCACAGAGAAATCATAACTTGTTTCTTAATTTCATTTGGGGATATTTCAGTTATAATGTCATTTATAATCTTGACGCTATTCTCTATCCTCTAATGCTGCAAAATTACACAGGGCAGTGTTTTTAAAACTTTTTTTTTTAACTATTCTTCAAAAGAACTAGCCCAAGGTTATCCATTTCAGGAATCTGAAAAGCCACATTGGATGTGCTTGATATACCTAGGGCCATATGATTTCCATGATGCAGAAAATGCTGCCAGAATCACAGAATCCAGTCATAAAAATGGAATTTACTGTATAATGCCATGGAATCTGACACATTTTGGATGAATAAATCAAAAGTAGATCAGCACTCTTAAATCAAAACAAGATATGAACTAGTGTCTGTAAATATTAACCTGCAAAAATACAATGTAAATATGAATCCTAAATTAATCATAAATCCTAAATGATGCTCGCTGTGCTTTCTGCTTTTGCTGCCTCAAATATGAGTACATGAACACAAATATAATCTCTAGAACTGCTCTGAGAGTTATTTTCTGAGCATTTTACTGTTTCTTGCAAGAAAAACTATCGACATGTCATATACAAACAGAAATTAAAAACATTATTAAAGTATTAAAACATTATTATTATTATTATGGAATATTTTCAAGAAAATTTACCAGAATTTATTTACCAAAAAAAATAATTTTTTTGATTTACTGATGATTTATTTGAATGATCATGGGCTATTTGTTTTTTTATCATTTGTTTTATTATAAAAACATTAGTGTTTCTGAAAACAACAACAACAACAGTAGTAATATATATATAGTTATTGCACAATTATTTAGAGATTTATAAATGGAATCCAGAACATTAATGGGAAACAGAACTTTGAAAAAATAAAACAGAATTTAAAACAGAATTTTATTTATTTATTATATGGATTTCATAGGGCATTTCATGGGGCCTTTTGTTAAATGTTTTTGTTAACACTTTAATAAATTGCTGTTAAATTGTGTACGTTTCATGATTTCATAGGGCATTTCATAGGGCCTTTTGTTAAATGTTTTTGTTAACACTTCAATAAATTGCTGTTAAATTGTGTACGTTTCATGATTTCAAATAATTAGACATGCTTTTTGATTCATTAAATTTTAATTTAACCATTGAAACAAAATTAAATTTAACCACCGAAAACATTTAAATTGAATCCAGAACACTGATAGAAAACTGAATTTGGAGAAAATAAAACTGAATTTGGGAAAAAAATACAATGGATTTCATAGGGCCCTATACATCTGATTTCTAAAGACTGATTTCTGGTAAAGAATGATTTATTTTACTGCTAAATTAAATATGGGATCGCTCGAGATCACAATTAACGTGTGGGGAAAAAAAATAAATAAATAAATTCAAAATTCACCCAGCCCTAAAATATACTGTTGAAATGTAATCTGACAAAAAAAAAAATGGCGATTTCTTTTCCCACTGAAGAAGATATACTACCAAAGCTAGGGGTAAGATTTTTTGTGAAAGAAAGAAGTTATTCCTTTTATCTAGCAAGGATGCTTTAAGTTGATCAAAACTGACAGGAAATAAATTTATAATGTCATAAAAGATTTCTATATAAAAAAAAATAATAATAATAAAATAAAAAAATAAAACTATGATTTCATTAAAAATGTCCCACATAAGCATATTTTCTTGAGCACCAAATCAGCATTTTAAAATGTTAAAATAGAAAACTGTTATTTTAAATTGTAATAATATGTAACACTTTTAAACATTTTTTTTTAAATCTACAAAGAATATGTTTTTAAACTGAAGGATTTTGATGTATAATCACTTAATTCTAAAGGCGCTACCACAAAAACAATGAAAACCCACTGCTGATATGAACGCATCTTTGACGTTCTCACATATTAGACGCATCTCATGCTTGGGCGCGAATTCTACAACCTCTCAGTTCACATACTTCAGCGATAATTGGATTACGTTTCTTTTCTACAGCTTTCTCAAGCACCCTAAACTACAAGCTCATTAGAAGTACAGCATAACAAAACTAAGCTGTGGCTCAACTCGGTGGTGTTGACTGCAACAAGGAAATACCACCCAGAGCATATTTTCCACGTGTCACAGAGCAGCGCCCGCTGAACCCTCGAAGCACATAGACGCTATCCAGCGTGTAGGAGTTTCCCTGTTACAGTTGTGGTGTCAGCTGGGCAGGTTTATGGGTCAACAGTGGCTGGGATTACTGAGCAGCAGATGTTCACAGTCTGGGGAATCTTTCTGGTATTCAGCAAGCCAACTTGTCAGACTACACTGGCAACCGCTGAATCCAAACTAATAGTACTGTGTAAGCTTTTTCATTTAGTCTCTCTGTGAACAGAATCTATGTGATCATGTGTGTGAGCGCTGACTGTGTTTGGGCATGTTGAGATCTCAGCAAAAGGCCTTTCTTTTTCACAAGCAGGTAGCAGCTTTTGCTGTTTTGCAACGATTCTAGCCACACCTTGACACCAAGCGATAAAAAACCGTTGTAAATCATTAACATGGCAGGTACAAGAATAGATTACAGTGTTTCCTATGCTGTGGCTGCTGAATCTTCAGTGCCACTTGCCCTCAGAAAAATAAATCATATTATATAAAAGATAGATAATACATAAAAACAAACACAGCTCAAGTGGCTTAGTCTGAATGACGAGCCAACGACTCCTCTAAATGGTTTGTTTGATGAACTGTTCAGAGGATTCAGTTTAGTCATTTGAATCAAATCCTTAAAGGAGAAGTCCACTTCCAGAACGACAATTTACAGATAATGTACTCACCCCCTTGTTCAAACTCGGGGCACCATATCAGTCCATTATATAAAGAAAAATCCTGAAATGTTTTCCTCAAAAAACTATTTCTTTACGACTGAAGAAAGAAAGACATGAACATCTTGGATGACAAGAGGGGGAGTACATTATTTGTAAACTGTTGTTCTTGAAGTGGACTTTTTCTTTAACTAAATGAACTCACTGAATCAAAATATGGCAGGGGCGTGATTCTATGCATTGGTTGCTGTGTGCAGCCCGTCACGAATCCAAATCCGAACACATTACAATAACTTACAGTTTTACAATTCATTTTTGTTTTTACATTAATTTAAAAATGTACTAAAGAAATATAAACTATAATGTTTTTATATGAAATTATTTTGTTTTTCATATATTATTTTCAGACACAAGCAGACCTATGTATTCATGTAGCCTAATTACACATTTAACGAACATATACAAGTGTGCGCTTAATGATTAAATTAAACAATATTTAAATCAAAAAGCATGCGTTTTATAATTTTACATTGCCATGCAAACTTAAAACTGTAGATGCCAATAAAATCAGCTTTATTTTTTCCCAAATTCCATTTATTTTCATTTTTTAAATTCTATTTTTTAATTTGAATTTTTCTAGACTGTTTTAATGATTAAATGAAACAATATTAACTCAAAAAGCATGTGTAATTAATTGAAATCATGAAACGTACACAATTTAAAAGCTATTTATTAAAAGTTAAAAGTATTAAAAGTATACAAAAAAATTTTCAAGGCCCTATGAAATATTATATATATATACAGGGGTTGGACAATGAAACTGAAACACTCGCCAATATAGTATTGGAGGTTTCATGGCTATATTTGCGCTGTCTGGTGCCCAATCTTCACTTATTGTACATTACACCAGTTAGAGCAGAGTGTAAAGTTTCATTATGTGCACCCAATGGTTCAAACATTGTACCTTGAAGGTAGTGCTCTGTATCAGGATAATAATGCACCAATACACACAGCAAGACTGGTGACAGACTGGTTTAATGAACATGAAAATTAAGTTGAACATCTCCCATGGCCTGCATAGTCACCAGATCTGAATATTATTGAGCCACTTTGGGGTGTTTTGGAGGAGCGAGTCAGGAAACGTTTTCCCACATCAGCATCACATAGTGACCTGGCCACTGTTCTGCAAGAGGAAAATGGCTCAAAATCCCTCTGGCTGCTTTGCAGGACTTGTATTTGTCACTCCCACGATGAAATGATGTTGTATTAGCTGCAAAAGGAGGCCCAATATCATACTAATTGTGATCTAAAACCAGGTGTTTCAGTTTCATTGTCCAACCCCTGTGTGTATATATATATATATATATATATATATATATATATATATATATATATATATATATATATATATATATATATATATATATATATATATATATATATATATATATAAATAATTGTATCCCCCCCCCCCTCATATACAGTTTTATTTTTATCAAATTCTGTGTTGTCTATTAATAATCTGGATTTCATTTTAATGGTTTCATTACATTTTAATATGCATTCCCAAATAAAATAATTTTATAAAGAATTAATTAATTATTTTAATTATTATCATTAAAGTGTTTTTTCTGGTAAATAAATTCTGGTAAATATTTTTGTCTTATAAATATTCCTTAAAAAGAATGTTTTAATAATAATTTTATTAGTAGTAGTAGCAATGCTACTTACATTAAGTAATTTTGTCAAAGTTACTTCAAGTTGAAGAGAACTTTTATTTTGACTTTATTTTGGCTGCTGTGTAGACCTTTAAGTTTCTGTATGTACAGTATATGATATTCTTTCTCAAAAGAAATGGTTAAACGCTCATGAAGTGACTCATGTACTCTTATATTAAAGCGGCAGAGACTGAAAACGCCGCGAGTGTCACACAGTATGTGTGTAGTAAACAAAACCGTGCGCCTACGCCAATTATTCACACAGACACACAGAACATGTAGGACTCATATTTAAATAGTATTTTTGTGGCTTAATATTTTACAGACACTAGTGAAGCATACTGACAAGTGTACTGACCTTCTTTTGATTTGATCCAAAATTTGGCAAATTCTGCGTTATACAGTAAATTACATTATTATAAGTGGATTCCGCGATTCCATCAGTGTTTTCCACACCTTGGAAATCGTAGGGCCCTAAAACTGTAATTTACTTCCACTGACATCCATCTTAAAATAAAGCAAGTTTTGTGTACTCAAATATTGTGGAATGTTGTTCATGTGAATCAACTCAATTTACACAAAAAGTCACAGAAAAAAAAAAAGCCAAATGATTTCATGAATGTAACAGCCAACGCATGACTGTACATATTAGATTAACTATTTAGTTCAATATTCAGCTCAAAGTAAGAGGAAAATCTCTAAGAAAAAGTGCTGCGGACGGCTACATTTCCCGACTTTTCATCACCATGGTAAGACCATACACGCAGAACAAACAAAAAAAGTAATTGTAGCTGACCCTACTCTGAGGTTCTTGACCGTGGACTTGTTTAAAAGCACAGATTAACACTCTGCCTCACTCAATACTCTCATTGTTACAGGCATCAACTTAATGCTTCAGGAATCTGACCCCTAAGATAAACAGAGCCAAGCCATTGCATTATAAATCTGAATTCTTACTGTATACATCAAACTGACTGACTGACTCCCATATGCGACGTGTGACCGTGTCTAGCATCTCAGCAGACAGCTGGACATAAAGAGTTTGTCAGCAGTTAAAATGGGAGTTAATAAGGATCAGAGAAGGGTTTAAGTGTACCTGGCATTACTGACCAACTGCTCCAGTGTGCTGCGTCACCCAAGCAGTTAAACGCCTCGCTAAAGCCTGCCTTATAAACCAAACTCCCAGAGTGGTTTTAACGTCAACAGTACACATCGGGTTTGGTGCTCATTCAACAGGCACAACACAGAGCCACGCATTATCTAGTTGTAGATGTAATGTGATTTAGTCAAATTTAATCAAATATCTCATGCGTAAACAAGTTCCCAGGAATTACACTATCATTCGCTCTCTTATTACCACAGTTTTTGCTAGGCCTATTGCTAAGCAGAGCCCTAATTTTCTGTAAAAGGTTCTTGTAAGATTGTAAAATTGACTGGAGATCATTCTTACATGTGCTGGGATGAATTGTGACCATTCAAAGCATTTGTCTCTGTGGTTTTTCGTTTAAAGAAATGTTCAGTCACACAATAATGTAAGCACTACTTATTGGAACTTTGTTTGTCTACAAGCTGGACTGGAATGCGGATAAAGAAAATATACTTCAGGCTGTAAAGTCGACTGAAAACAAAAAAAATGCCTCGTTTAAAAGCATTTACAAATATCCAAGATATCCAACATTCAAGAAGTTCATGTCTTTCTTTCTTCAATCGAAAAAAAAAAAATAAATAAAAAAATTAAGGTTTTTGATAAAAACATCTTGGATGACGTGGGGGGTGAGTAAAATCATAAGGAAATTTTAATTCAGGACTGAACTAATCCTTGAATTTATATTCATTTAGTATTTAGCCTAATATATTATCTACTCTGAATCTAGAACTACAAACCAAGTCTCTTAGAATCTCAACAATACTGTACTGTTAATAGAAATTAAATGAAGTCTCTCTGGAAAGGCTCTATAGTGAACTTGATCTGTGCTTCAGCAAATCCCCCGATTTAAGGTCAAAGCCAGCAACGGCAGCCAACAGGGCTGAACCAATGAAAAGCCCAATCTGTCACGCTTCAACACCCTCAAATTATATCAGAGTGAGAGATGGCAAAAGTTGTCATCCGAGTTGGGGGCGGCGGGGGCTTGAAGCAATCAAGAGACGCTGGCCTCTAGGATTTTCCTCATGGCCAGCTCTCTCAAAGCAGTCACTAATTTGTTGCACTAATTGCATCATATGGTGGACGTTAAGCAGGCCAAATGAGAGAGCGTGTAAGGCTTCCTAGTACAGACTGTACTGATAGGACAGATCACTCGTCCTGTGAAAGCAGTTTTCCCATTGTTGATAAGCTGCACAAGATCGTAACTAAATATCTAAGCATGTGTGTACATCTCAATCTTTATAATTAAAATATATCAGCTTACCTTACACTTACGCCAGCCACTAGAACTCCAATCTCTGTGAACGCGTGTACGGCAGTTAGCAGAAGTTAGAGATTATGGTTTATAAAGTTTTAAATACAGATATTATTCTTACACAAATTCACTTCAGAAGGCCTTTATTAACCCCCTAGAGCCATGTGGAGAATACTTTATGATGGATGGATGCAGTTTATTGGACTTCGAAACCTCAACAGCCATTCACTGCCATTATAAAGCTTGGACATTTTTTAATATAACTCAGATTGTATTTGTCTAAAAGAAGAAAGTCAAATTCACATATGATTGCTTGAGGGTAAGTTAATTATGCGGTAATTTTTATTTTAGGGTGAACTATCCCTTTAATAGAGTGTTACTAAATTATTCCTGTTTTTTAGGATCATGAAGCCTAAAACAATATTGTAACTTTTGCCATCCCTAATATCACTTGTACCTCACATTATCAGCCAACAGTCACTGTACTCTTTAGTTATATAAAAAAATAAAAATAAATAAATAAAGCTGCAGGCAGCATTGAAAGGGCCTCACGCCTGTGCTCACTGCCACCCGGTGACTTTAGGAAAACAGCAAGCGCTCAGCAATATGCATTTAAAGTGGTACATATAGGAGGAATATGTCAAAGTCATTTATATGTGCCAAACTTCCTGCTACCAGCTGGTGGTGCTATGACTATAACTGAATATTGGCATGTAGATGTCTTCAAGCCAGGACTTTGATCAAACATATGACGTTTGCTGCAGACTGAACATGGTATGTTTGAGTTTTTGTAAGACATGACATATCCTGTTGCCAACAGGGGGCGCTATGATTATAACTGGATATTGGCCTTTAGATGTCTTCATGCCAGAACTCTTACCAAACATGTGAAGTCTACTGCAGATTGGACACTGCATGTTTAATTTAGTGTAAAACAAGTCATTTCTTGTTGCCAGCAGGTGACGCTATGATTATAACAGAATATTGGCCTTTAGATGCGTTCAGGCTCTTTAACAAAAACTCAAGATCTTCACATTTTAACATTGCAAAGACCTTTAGAGTAGACCAACCAAATATAATGTTGATGTCATTAAATCTCTAAGAGTTGTTCGTTAGAGAATAAGACATGCCACTTCCTGTTGTCAGCAGGTGGCACTATGGCTAAGTGAATATGGACATGGGGATGTGCTCAGCACAGGACTCATCAAATATGTGAAGTTTGGGGCAGATCAGACCTTTGTATGCCTTATAACAACTTTCTGTTTAATTTGTAAAACATCGAAGTTTGTCGTCGCAATTTAACGTCACAAAGGGCTTTAGATTACACTGACCAAATTTGGTGTTGATCTGAAGAAAAATCTCTTTTTTAAGAGTTTGTTTAAATACCACACCTGAAAATGGCAAAAACAGCACAAACCCTGCAGAGAAAATTAAAATAACAAACTTCCTTTTGGGTTTCAGACTTCATTCTAGAAGACGTTTTTTTATAGGTATCGGTGTGTTATATGCGTCTACCAAAATTCACACATGTATGTGAAACATAGTTCAAGGGGCACCTTATTGAAGTTTTATAGGTGGCGCTATCAAGCCATTTTTCCACAGCCACTTCTGAAACCCATATCAGATGTAAATGTTCACCACTTCTGGGGTGTGTGCAAAGTTTCATGAGTTTTTGTGCAAGTTTAGGCCCTTAAAAATGTGATTCATTTTGGAAAAGAAAAAAATTCCAATAGGGTCCTCGCACCAACAACCAATCAACCAATTCTCAAACTAGCTAAAATAAGACAAAAAAAAGGGTCAGGTCGTTGTATGTTATGCAGTAATTCATTGAGAGAAATATATCGTTTAAACGCTAAGTGATCCACATTACAGCAACAAAGCTGAACTGCAGTTATTTTCAAACGGTGTTTGCCATTATTAGTGAGGACTCTCCATTTAAAGTTATTTGACAGAAACTCACAATCAAACTCATCTATTGGTCTTTCAAGTGAAGGCTTGTCCAAAGACTGGACTTTAAAGTCCTACTGCTTAAGCTACCACAATACTCATGCCACACCAACATATCCACCTAATACTCAACTGTCTACTCCCACCCACCCCATTCCTCCCACTCGCCCCTCTTTAGCCTGTCAACCGAACTATTTATGAGCTTGTTTGCTCATGCTGGATAAGTCCTGCTTCACTCCCTCCTCCGAAATCCCATCAGCCAGCCCCTCTGTCTCAACTGTTCCGCATTCCCCAGTGATCGAAGCAGCCCCCTCACTGCACTGACCCTCACTCCACAAAGACTCATCTGTGCCTCACACAAACAAAACACATTCACATATATTCATTAAAACACACAAACACACACTTTAATCACTCTGCATGTCTGTCTTAACACAAAACAGGGAGTGAACGCCAGTGTTTTTTTCTCTCTGCTGTTGTAATGAGCTGAATAAAAAGGCTCTGTGTTATTGAGCTTCCTGGTGCTGTGAGGTGTGGGCGGAGCCCTAAGCATGCTGACCAATCACATTCAAACCCCTTTACCTGGTGTCGCTGTGACTCCAATACTGTCAGTTGCAGTTGTTTTGATTCTGAAAGCACAGTCGAAAATGGCTCCAACATTAACAAAGGAAAGAATCAGGGTACAACGTCTACATAAACAAAGTGGGAATGTCTACTTTGGGTCTTTGCGCAGCCTTACACAACACACATTATAAGAGAGGAATTTTGCCAGTAAGGATAAAGTTGGCTCATGGAGCTAGCATTCTTGAAAGCCATGTTTTACTTATTGTTGTGCCATTAATGTCATTTATGTACAGGAAATGTCTTTTAATGTGACCGTTTCCAGGTCTGTGTAGGTTCAAAGACCATTTCTGGCCACTGGACATTCTCAGTGGTCCAGCTTTGAAAAGACAGCCTGTTTTTTCAAGGACTGAGCCAGTTCAAACATCCAACGCAGCAATTAGTGTCTATTTTTACTTGCACATCAATGGAGAACAAGCCCAAGATTGAATTACAAGTGTGTAAAGTCAGGACAGATCAGTTTTATGATCCACAGTCGTGAAGTAATGTTTATCACAAGTTTATGTAAACATTCAAAGCGAATGATAAAAGGGTCAAATGACAAGAGTCTGCATGATAAAGAAAATGAAAAAAAAAAAAAAAATTCCTGTAAAAAAAATACGGTACACTTTGAACACATGTATGTAGACATGTTACGGTAAAAATAATTACCTTTATAGGGAGTCACATTTTGCAATCTGAACTAACCTTGCTATTCCATAAAGTCAAATTCTGAGAATTTAAAGACACTGACCATAAAACAGTCCTCTCTATGAAGTCAGTTCTTGTTTTCTGTTTTTCACAATTAAAATAAATAAATAAATAAATAAATAGTTTAATTCCGGGTTTACACAGACCTCATGGACCTTTCAAGCAACACATTTTTGATTTTTAAGGATTCAATCAGACATCTCACTTAATATCTTCTCTTTTAAATTCTAAAAAAGATAAATAACTAATAAATAATTTATTAATAAAAAATTGCAAAATTCTAAACTCAGAACTCCACTTCCAGAACAATTTACAAATAATTTACTCACCCTCTTGTCAAGATGTTCATGTCTTTCTGTCTTCAGTTGTAAAGAAATTATGGTTATTGAGAAAAGCATTTCAGGATTTTTCTTCATATAATGGACTTCATTGGAGCCCTGATTTTGAACTTCCAAAATGCAGTTTAAATGCAGCTTCAAAGGGCTCTAAACGATCCCAGCAGAGGAAGTAGGGTCTTATCTAACAGAACGATCTGTCTTTTTTTATTTTATTTATTTATTTTTTTTTCAAAAAAAAAATTTTTTTTATACTTTTTAAGCACAAAAGCTTGTGAAGCACAGGCTCTGGGATGCGCATCCACGATGTTACGAATTAGTGATGGGTCGTTTGAACGAATCTTTAATGTGACTCGGGAAGAACGAGTCGTCTTGGAAAGGGATTCGTTCAGTCGCGCATGCACAACATCCTATTAGGTTCTGTACTGGAATTGGTTCACCTGTTTCGAGTCTTCGGGTTTTGAGTCGTTCGTTCATCTTATGGGGCTGTCACGTGACGAACGAACGACTCAAACTCAAACTTGTCAGATAAGAGGTGAGGTGAGCTAATCATAGACTAAAGACTAAAGGTAAACAATGAGTTAATCTTTTCTGTTTCTTATAGCATTATAGTTTTGTCTTGTTTGTAGTGTGATCAACGTTTGTGTAAGCAGTAGATGTGTTAGGGAAGCAACATGTAACATTTTAATTATATTCTGCTAAAATGAACGAAATGACTCGAAAAAAAGATTCGTTCATTTTGCAGAACGAGACTCAAAGGTCACTACTACGAATCACGTCTAAGTTCATCGTCTCTGTATTTCAGCTCAAAAAAGTAGAGTATGGGTAATAACTCCATCTTATTTTCTCCTACAACTTCAGAATCGTCCGACATCGTTGTACCTTTATGTTTGTAAACAGTGTTTGACTTACTTGGACTTTCTTAGTCTTTGCGCGCTCGATTTGTAAAGTTCCTCCTACGTCCCGTGTGACCTTTTGATGTGATTCAGTAGTACGCAACATCGTCAACACACATCCTAGAGCCTGTGCTACACAAGCTTTTGTGCTTAATGTATACAAATTTTTATTTTCTGGAAAAAATGACAAATCGTTTCGCTAGATAAGACCCTTCTTCCTCGGCTGGGATCGTTTAGAGCCCTTTGATGCTGCATTTAAATGACATTTTGGAAGTTCAAAATCGGGCCACCAATGAAGTCCATTATATGGAGAAAAAGCCTGAAATGTTTTCCGCAAAAAACATAATTTCTTCACGACTGAAGACAGAAAGACATGAACATCTCGGATGACAAGGAGGTGAGTAAATAATTTGTGAAGTGTTGTTCTGGAAGTGGAGTTCTCCTTTAAGTGCTTAAAACAGGTAAAATTATCTGCCAACAGGGTAAATAAAGTACTATTAAAACAAGATTTTTTTTTTTTTTTCCCCCCTCACTCCACTGGTGGACAATTTTACTTATTTTAAGCAAAATGCTCTTAATTTAAATTTCCTTTCCCCCAAGAAACAAGACTAAATATCTTACGTCTTTCTCCTTATCTAGTAAATGCATCTTGATTTAAGACTTTTTAGATATTCTGACTACAAACAAAACAAAAAAAGCAGTGCTTAAAAAATTTAAATACAGAAATTAAAAAAAAAAAAAGGAGAGCTACATCATTGACCCAGAAGTCACTGTTGCAACTGTAAGTTTAACATTTTGATGTATCATCACTAAAACTCGCAGCCTGCCGATAAATTTGTAGACTTGTATAAAAAGTATTTGTCTAGACAAAGAGGACATTATCACCCGGCTGAGGTGTATTTATATCTGTTGCATAGTGTCATTGAGCAGATGAAGGGGACTCTCTACTCTCTCTCTCTCTCTCCACAAGCAGCTGTGAACAGACCCTCATTGGAGAGTATTTGGCAAGGGTCCTGGTCCTGGCACAGACTCAGCTCAGTAAGAGAAGCAGTGTGACATGCTACCACACACAACCTCTTCTGCCTCCATTTAGAACTGAAAGCAGGGGCTCTCCCAAAATGCAGTAAACTCAGGCTCTGGGTTGTACGAGATGTCTTTTCAGTCTCCGTTTAATGGCATCTATTTCTGCCGTTCCCCCCGCAGAGCCCCAGCGCTCCAGTAGATTCCTCAGAAGGTCACAGTAGGGCTTGAATGGCGTGCTGCGTGCACTGGTCAAATTCCATGCAAATGTGCATGTGTGCATGTTCTCTCTTTGTTTCAAGAGCTGAGACAGCATATGGTTTATAAACTAAATTATAAAAACCGATGGTCTAAGATGAGACCACTCCATCACAGCTGCTGGAGTCATTGTTATGACTACAAATTTAGGTCAGTGTTGTAGTTTCGCATGCCTTGCAATGGCAATGTACTGAACAGATTTGGAACCAGGGTTAGAGTTCAACTAAAACCATTCAAAAACATTTTTATTACTTGAAATAAAATGAACTGAAATAAAAACATTTGTTTGCTTTCAGAAATCCGAGAGCTTTCTGACCCTGCATAAATAAACGCAACTACCACATTCAAGGCCCAGTACTAGTAGTTCAGCTGTACTTTTATCAAGCTAAGAGAATGCTTTGTGTGCACAAGGAAAACAAAAATAACGACTTATTCAGCAATTTCTTCTCTACTGTGTCAGTCTTCGATGCACGTTCACTTAAGTACCACAATGGGTTTGGAACGACATAAGGATGAGTAATTGATGACAAAATTAAATTACTAAAATAAACTGTAAACTGATTAAAATATATATTAAAATATATTTAAAAAAAAAATGAAAATGAATTAAAAATTTAACTAAACCTTACTAAAATATCACTATGTAGAACAAATTCACGAGAACTCACACACATGTAAATTAAAGCCTGTCGGTGACTTTGACTGACAACTATGATTATTTAAGAGAGCGAGCAGAGGCCTGCATCGTCCCATGGGTGTGGACAGGACAGGAAGTTCAAGCTGTTGTAGCGGCTTCCTCATCACTTCCTATTGGCCTAGTGAACCAAAACTCATGGGGAGCCAGACGTCTGACAGTCTTGAGTGTTCCAAGCCTGTTTATACTGGAAATGTCAAAACTGCAAATCATCTCAGAATATGCCCTGACACAGAACAATTAGCTGTAAGCTTGATAACAGACACTTCACTATCCCATTATGCAATGGGAGTTAAAGAGCCATCAAACTCAAAAAGTAAAAAAAAGGAAAAAGCAGCTTTTTTCTATCAAAGCATTACAGACACCAAGAAAGTTGCTTCTTACAGGCTACCAAACACTTTGCAACAAGAGTCAAGTAAATTATTTGTGTTGCTGTTGCATGCGTCATAGTCAAAGAACACATTGCCAAAATGGCAGATGCAGTATGTTAAAAAGTTCCTGACGTGGATTTTTAATTATTTTAATATGTTCCCTGAGGTTTACTTATAATGTTAAGAAAGTTTTTTGCACAAGAAGAAAACTAAAATATGTGAAAAAAATGTTCATTTTCAACCCTCATTCTGATCCTCCATCTAAAATGACCTGTTTTTAAAGAGCGGGTCCTTTAAGGCTTCCTCAGTAGTCGGCCACTGTTATAATTGGCTAACATCATTGCAAAAGAAACTGTATCAACTCCCCCTCGCTAGTGCATGTGAGTGTTTGACAACATAATCAAAATAAAATGGTCACTTATAGACAAAGCATTATGAAATCCTTTACTTACAGTTTGTGATGCAGCTGCAGCCAGATCTAATATCTTCATCTTTCAGCAAATGTTTTTGTAAACTCTCCATGACACTGTTACCTCGCTTACAAAACAACAAACTCTGAACAATCCTCTGACATGACCCAGGATGCCATTAAAAATAAATTATCCACTTGT
Organism: Cirrhinus mrigala; assembly: GCA_036247105.1. Taxonomy (NCBI): domain Eukaryota; kingdom Metazoa; phylum Chordata; class Actinopteri; order Cypriniformes; family Cyprinidae; genus Cirrhinus; species Cirrhinus mrigala. The sequence goes on along the minus strand of CM070012.1, from coordinate 16,649,781 downwards.
TTCTTACGCCAGAATCCTGATTTCTGTACAAAGACGCAGAGGAGCTGTTTAAACCAAACGCGTCAAAGCAAAGTTCTTTCACTCCATTTATGCTATTGACAACAGACTCAAGCATGTGGACTCTCAGAAAGCGAATGCACATCTGTATACTGTAACCAGTGTACACAAGGTTTTGACGCAACGTGACACTCACATTCATTGTAATCAAGTGTCACCTGTTAGCGGCTGAATGCCAGTGGCCGGGGCTTATGGTGAGAAGACTATTCGTCGATGTCTTGCTCTGGAGGATGTACTAAAGCATGAGTTTACTTCCAGAACAAATTTTTACAGATAATTTACTCACCCCCTTGTCATCTAGGATGCTCATGTCTTTCTTTCTTCAGTCGTAAAGAAATTGTGTTTTTTGAGGAAAACATTTCAAGATTGCTCTCCATATAGTAGACTTCTATGGTGCCCGTGAGTTTGAACTTCCAAAATGCAGTTTAAATGCATCTTCAAAGGGCTCTAATGATCCCAGTTGAGGAAGAAGGGTCTTACCTAGCGCAACGATCAGTTATTTTCTAAAAATAAATTGACAATTTATATACTTTTTAACCTCAAATGTTTGTCTTGTATAGCTCTGCGTGAACTCTGTGTATTATGGTTCAATACAGTTAGGGTGTGTCAAAAAACTCCCATCTCATTTTCTCCTCAAATTTCAAAATAGTCCTACATCGCTGCAGAAGTACTGACCCAGTGTTTACAAAGTGAACATGCAAAGAAGGTCAAAGGCACTTCACAAAAAAAAAAAAGTTAAAACAGTGATGTAGGACGATTTTGAAGTTGGAGAAGAAAATGAGATGGGAGTTTTTTGACATACCCTAACTGTCATGAACTGGAATACAAAGAGTTCATGCAGAGCTAGACAAGATGAGCATCTGAGGTTAAAAAGTATATAAATTGTACTTTTTTTGTTTTTAGAAAATAAAGCGTTTCTCTAGATAAGATCCTTCTTCCTCTTCCTTCTTCCTTGCATTTAAACTGCATTTTGAAAGTTCATAGAAGTACATTATATGAAGAGAAATCCTGAAATGTTTTCCTCAAAAAAACTATTTCTTTACAACTGAAGAGAGAAAGACATGAACATCTTGGATGACAAGGGGGAGAGTAAATTATTTGTAAATTTTTGTTCTGGAAGTTAACTCCTTTAAGCATGTCAAAAGATCAAGGGAAATCTGGTTTCTCATGTCATGACCCCTTTAAAGAATGTATTTACACCCCATAGCTAAAAAAAAACCCACACACTTCAATCAACTGTTTCCGTATACAATACATTCTCTGTGTACTAAGTATCCAGAAATCCACTGCATAAAAATTGATTGTACAGTAATTACTATAATATTTTTAGTATTACTACAACCACACTACAATTTCAAAGTTTGAGGTCAGTAAGACTTTCACAATCTGTATTTGATGTTACAGTCAGAGATATGTTTAAACTGATACAATTAATAGCTGTAAATTCCTAGTAAAACTCTGTAATTTAGACAAATGATGAAAATAACTGTCTGGAGTAATCAGCAGTGTGTCAAAAATAGAGACATGGTGTCGTGTCAACTGACGGTACATTACCACACACCACGGACACATTGCTTACATCTGACCGTGTAGACTGTATAACAGATCCTTCGCAAGATCAAAGACACAAAAAGAAGAGAGCGGCGTCCGCACTGATGAGACAATATCACACAATTTAGACAACACACACAAATTACACTTGGCCAGATGCATCAGGAATACCGTACGTCTCAAACTACCTCCTAAAATGGTTCGAGTGATCAGATGGTAATCTATCTCGAGCGCATTTCATTCGCACCTGGTCTTTTCATGATCAGATCAGCTATGCGATCAGTGCAAACAAATGAAGTGGCCAAGTGTAAACAGGCCCAGATATTCACAAATTGGCTACAAATCCCAAAAAGAAAGTTGAAGATATCCACATAATCCAGCTACAGGGGTGAAAGTCCATAAATACATTTTCCCTGATTTCAAAGTCGGAGAAAATTATAACTCTGGCAGACGCTGTGGAGCAGAGAACAAACCCATATCCATAAATACATGCTGAGGCTGGGATTGCTGCAGGCCTTCAGCGTTTAGATGGCAGCACAAATTACAAGTTGGCGAGGCAGAGGAGCGGCGTGCAGATGAAGAGAGCAGGTCAGTGGGTTTCCGGGTGAACTGGGAATAAGGTTAGAGGCATAACAAACTGACTGGTGCCCAATATGCACGTGCATAAGCATTCATTCCCACATGGCAAATCATTACAGACTGTGTGGGCCTGCCAGTTCCCAAAAATCAAACAGCTGTAAGTTTTATGCCAACTTGGGCTTATTAAAAAAAAAAAAATTACATTAAATTATCAGTAGACACCTTATTTAAGCTAATTTAGAGTTATTTTGAACTATTATAATATTTTTTAATTTTCTGATTTTATTTTTAAACTTAGTTTGGGTAAAACATAAGTTTTGTAGGTTATTGTTTTGAAAATTTGCTTAGTTTCTTTTTTCAGTTTTTCAATTTTTATTGCCTTTATTTGGACAGTGAGAGTGAAAATAATTGGAGAGAAGAGGGGAAAATGATGCAGCACTCAGAGTTGAATTTCAGTTAAAATAATAATAATAATAATAATTATAATATATTATCATTATTTGGATTAATGAGAGACGTTCAGAAGTACATTTTCTGACATTGTAAATAAATAAATAAATAAATAAATAAACATCCTATTTGAATTGTGCCCTAAGAAATGCATCTGATATGAGTATAATGGCCATGCACATACACCAGGATAATACAGAGTTTTTTAAACTGATACTTGACCCAAAAATGAAAATTAGCCCATTATTTTCTCACCCTCCAGGCATCCTAGGTGTATATGACTTTCTTCTTTCAGGCGATTCCAATGAGAGTTATATTAAAAATTATCCTGGCACTAATAATAATAATAATAATTAATAATAATACATGAACACGCATCTCTATTTTCTCAGTAAAAACACAGACAGGATCGCACGTCAATTCAAAAAAACGGAATTTACTCTGTAGTGCGGAATGCCAAGAAATTCAACAATTTTTGGATAAATAAGTTGGTCTGTCACTTAATTCGCATTGCAATATGCACTGGTGTCTGTGAATATTCAAACTCAAAAAGACTGTTTAAATATGAATCCTCCATGTTCCGTTTGCCTCTGTATGTATGAATGGCAGTGACGCGGTTTTGTTTACTACATAAATACTGAAGCACGCGTGACACTCGCAGTGATTTTCGGCCTCTGCGTCTCAATATATGACGACATTAACACATAAACTTGCTGTGAGAGTCACTTAATGTGAATTTTACCGATTCATTTGAGGAAACTAGCATCATATCATACTGTATACAAACAGAAACTAAACTGCAACCCGTCAAAATAAAAGTACAGTTTAACATGTAACAGAAATATACAAGTCTTGTATTACTTTTGTACAGTAAAATGTAGGTCTTTATATATTCCTCTTTCTGCCAAATTTAAATGAAACAATTAAATGATAAAAATAAATATTACTACAAGATTAACCACTTAATTGTAGAAAAAAAAATACAATTATTATTAAAACTTTTTGAACTGAATATTCACACAATTTTTCTTCCATGTTTTAACAGTAAAGCGGCACCAGCAGTATAGTGTCCCCATCATTAACACCTCTTCCACCTCTTCTTATTTTTATTTTCTGTGTGTTGTTTTCTCTGGGCACTGGAAGCCTGTGACACTAAAACAAATTCCTTGTATGCGCAAGCATACTAGGCAATAAAGCTGTTCTGATTCTGATTCCAGCAGCAACCTTGTTTTCCCAGGAGGTCTCCCATCCAGGTACTGACCAGGCTCAACCCGGCTTAGCTTCAGTGGGCAACCAGTCTTGGGCTGCAGGGTGATATGGCTGCTCCAAAAAAAAAAAAAAAAAAAAAATTAAAATGGCATGGGCAGGTGTTTCTCTTCATCAGTCCGAAACAAGTCCAATAAAATGCATCCATCCATAACAAAAAGTGCTCACACGGCTCCAGGAGGTGAATAAAGGCCTCCAGTAGTGAATCGATGCATTTTCGTAAGAAAAATATCCATATCTAAAACACAATAATCGCTTTAATCTAGCTTGTGCTAACAGTTTTACATGGAAACCGTATTCCAGGCGGATGATGTAATACGTTGGCGTAACGCATGCACCGGTGAGTCTCGTGAAAACCAACGTTTGTTTACAGGAGCAAAGGAAGCAAAGTATCCTGACTTTAGCAGAGGAATACCAGTCTCCTCTTGGTTTATATCGAAATCCTCCCACAATTTTTCTTTATAAATCCTCGATTTTCTAATTTGTGATGTTGTTTTGTTTCTTCATGGCGCATTCCTCACTTCTAAGCGGCGCATGCGCAACGCCAACATCATACATCATCTGCCCAAAGCTGCTTCTGTGTACGACCAGTTGGCACAGGCTAGATTAAAGTGATTATTACGTTTTAGATATGGATATTTTTTATACAAAAATGCATCGATTCACTACAGGAGGCCTTTATTCACCCCCTGGAGCCATGTGAGGCACTTTTTATTATGGATGGATGCACTTTATTGGACTTGTTTTGGACTGATGATGAGAAACACCCACCTATTGCCATTCTAAAGCTTGGAAGTGCCAGGATAGTTTTTAACACAACTCCAATTGGATTTGTCTAAAAGAAGGAAGTCATATACACCTAGGATGCCTGGAGGGTGAGTAAATAATGGGCTATTTTTCATTTTTGGGTGAACTATCCCTTTAAGACTGCTCAGTTGTTCAGGAACCCACCGGCTTGTTGATTATGAAAATCTGTAAAAATGTCTGTATTTGAACAATGAACAAACCTGGGGTTTTAAACATGTACATTTGGAAAAGTTAATCAAAACAGTCTCATCACAACCATATCCAGACAATGCATACTTTTCTGTATGTTTAGACTAACAAGAACAGTAGTTCAGCACATCTGTCTTTATTTCTTTGGTCTGGTAGTTTAGTCCTGAGGGTCAATTTGGGATATTTTCCCACAGCTTTCACACTTGTGTACCTGGGTGTGCATACGAGAACACAGTCCCATCTTGGAAACAGATGTGGCAACATGACATCAGACTTACAAAGCAGTGAGCACACAAATGCACGTGCATGCACACACACACACTCCTGCTGAGAATAAACAAACCCATTTCATGAGCAACACCAGACTGGTTTGTGCATCATGGAACAGATCACAAAACCATGTTGCCTTATGAATCACTACACACGGCCTGCCTAATAAAACATCCACATCATCTGACAACAGATCAATCAATACCACATTTCAATCACACTAAGCAGTGCTAAATTAAGTGTAATGGAAAACAAGTCCCAGTGCACTCCTGAGGAACCCTAGAAAGAGTAATAAATCTTTGAACCAGAACTGACCCCATTGTTCTTCCATTATCTAGACGTAATATGAACAGTCATTTACCTCCAGCAGGGTTTCCCTGCTACAGTACAGCATGTTTGGTGGTACCACCACATTCCAGAGTCCTGTAGCCTAATAAAGCTGGATAATGACCATTTTCCACTCTCCCGTGTTTGATCTTTGTAACAGGGGAATTCAAAGCGCATTGTTATCTGAACTAATCATGGGAAGTTCTCATCCTCCACCTAAACACTTAGATTGTTTTATAATACAACATCTAACATCATTTAGATAATCTTCCATGTCAACCCAGAGAGACGTTAAAGGAATAGTTCACTCAAAAATTTGGAGAAATTTAGCTTTAGATCACTTGACCACCTGTGGATCTTCCAGTGAATGAGTGCTGCCCGAATGACAGCCCAAACGGCTGATAAAAACATTATTATAATCCACACAACTTCAGTCCACCAATTAAGGTCTTGTAGCTTCATAAAACCACTGATGTTACATGGACTATTTTAACAATGTCCTTATTACCTTTCTGAAACTTGAACTTGCATTGCTGTCTATGCAGGGTCAGAAAGCTCTTGGATTTCATTAAACGTATATTATTTCTGTTCCGAAGATGAACAAAGGACTTACGGGTTTGGAACGACATGAGAGTGAGTAAAAAAAATGACAGAATTTTCATTTTTTGGGTGAACTATTCCTATAAGCAATGCTTCTTTACTGAAAACCTTAGCTTTATCATTTTTACCAGTCGTGATAAAAACAAAACATCAAGGCAGAAAACGCATATGCCAGATGTGTGACTACAGCCAGGCTACCACTTAGAAAGTGACTTCAGGCCTCGGGTGTAAAACTGACTTAAAGACGCAGGATTTAAGCGCTAAAGCCATGTGGCAGCTGTCATCCACCACAACTCGGCACGCAAAGCAAGGCTGCCAGAGGTCTCCAGAGAGACAGTCGTTTACATTCTCAAGCACAGCCGCAAATGGACAAAACCAAACAAAGTGTGCTGGCTACAGTGTGAGCTTATTTTTAAATAAACTTTGAGTAGCTTTGCAAACATAATAGAAAATGTACAATATTTGTGCAGCGGAATCAAACAAACAAAACATCCAGGCAAACAATTAACCAGAAGTACGGTCAGAGTATAGGAATGTGTGAAATGCATCATTTCAACAGTTCAACCAGCCATTGTAGTTTCAAAAATAGATTCAAAATGTTCAATTTGGATTAATTAAAAAGGTAAACTACAATAAAAATCTAGTTAAAAAAATAAATCAATGCCTGTTTTTCCACACTGTTTTAGCTAAATGAATACAGGAAGGTGTTATATTTAATTATTATGCATCTTATAGAGTGCACAAATATAATAAGCAATATAAAACATGAAAAACGCCACATGGAGACTTCTTTGATGAATGACAATAAAAACAAAGCTGGATCAAAGTTTTGAATTGATTCATTGAACAGTCACTAAATAGGCAATCACTAAAAAGACAGTTGGAAATTATTCATAATGAATCAAACTTCCCAACTCTAATATATCTTAAGAATCATTAAAGAGATAGTTCAACCAAAAATGAAAATTTTGTCATTAAGTACTCACCCTCATGTTGTTCCAAACCCGTAAGACCTTCGTTTATCTTCAGAACACAAATTAAATGTTTTTGAGGAAAACCGAGAGCTTTCTGACCCTCCATAGACAGCAAGGGTCCTACCATGGTTGTTATTTTTGTTTTCTTTGCGCACAAAATGTGTTCTCATGGTTTCATAAAATTACGATTGAACCACTGATGTCACATGGACCATTTTAACAATGCCTTTACTACGTTTCTGTGCCCCTTGACCCTTGCTGTCTATGGAGGGTCAGAATGCTCTCGGGTTTCATTAAAATATCTTAATTTGTGTTCCAAAGATGAACAAAGGTCTTACGGGTTTGAAATGACATGAAGCTGAGTAATTAATGACAGATTTTTTTTTTTTTGAGTGAACTATCCCTTTAAACTAGTCTATTGACATGACCTTTAGGAAATAGGTTACCATTTAAAAGTCTGGGGTCAGGAAAATTAACATTTTTTGACACTGAAGAGTTTTGCCACCACAGGAATAAGTTACATCTTAAAATACATTAAATTAGAAAAGCTATATTGAGCTAAAAACATTTCACACATCATTTTATTGTTTTTACTGTATTTTTGATTAAACACATGTAGTACAAAAAATCTTAACAATCCCAAGCTTTTAAACAGTAGTGTACCCTATCCAAATAAAGAGCCTATTAAAAGACACTATTTTATATTTGTGACAAATTCATTACAATTTGATCAAAAATTCAGGATCTCTGACACAGACCTTTATGGAAATGAACAGACACAGAAAACCAAAGTAACTCACGTCAAGCTCATAGAACTCCTGAGCATCATCCAGGCCCTGGACGCGGATCTGCAGGCCCTTGTTGTGGCCTTTCCCTCCTGCTCCCATAGCCGAACTTAGGCTCTGCCCAGGCTCCAGGGTGCTGATGCCAGTGTTGTACTGAGCTCCGAGCCGTGTCCCTGCAGGGGTCTGCAAGGAGCGGTAGGTGCCCTCGATCTCACCCATAGCTGCTCCCAATGCAGCCTCCCCCTTCTCTCACACACATATACACACCCCTGCCTGGAGACAACAGAACAATCAAAGAAATCACACAATGATATGAAATCTCAAGCCAGTTCTACAGGAATTGATATAATGGCAGAATCCAGGATTCAAAGACAAATCTATTATGAAAACAAATGAAACCGGATCTGCAGAGATAGCAATTAGATTCCAGAATCAAGTTTTTTTTAAAAGAAAGAAAAAAAATATAATTTAAACTACCATTCAAAAAGATTGTTAATGTTTTTGAAGAAGTCTCTTCTGCTTACCTAGCCTGCATTTAGTTGATCCAAAGTACAGTAAAAAATATTTCTACTTTTTAAAATAACTGTTTTCTCTTTGAATATATTTTAAAATGTAATTTATTTTAGTGATTTCAAAGCTGAATTTTTAGTATCATAACTTCTCTCACATGATCCTTCAGAAATCATTATAATATTCTGATTTACTCAAAAAAAGAAGTCGTATAAATCGTTTGCAACATTATAAATATCTTTATCATCCCTTTTGATAAATTTAAAGCATCCTTGCTAAATAAAAGTATTAATTTCTATAATTTCTTCTCTTACTCAACTATACTCAACTGTACTCAAATGTACACTGTTTTAAATATTAATAATTATAATAAATGTTTCTTGAACAGAAAATCACCATATTAGAATGATTTCTGAAGGATCATGTGACACTGAAGACAAGTAATGATGCTGAAAATTTTACTTTGATCACAGGAATAAATTACATTTTAAATATATTCAAATAGAAAACAGCTATTTTAAATAGTAAAAAATAAATAAAATAACAATATTACTGCTTTTGCTCTATTTTGGATCAAATAAATGCAGGCTTGGTGAGCAGAAGAGAATTCTTTAAAAAACATTAAAAAAAAAAACTTTTGACTGGTATGTCCAGTACCATATTCATGTTATGACAGTCAATACATGGATATTAATTATTATTATACTCCTGCTACTAAACACGATAATAACCACTCCTCCAGAAGACAAACACTGGTCTAATTTCACTGGTAAATATTAAATAACCAACATCCAGTTAAGTTGAAACGTAAAAATATCATTAAAATATAAGTCATTAAAAGCTATACAATAATTTAAAACAAACCATGCATGGATGAATCATTCACAATTAGATCAATGTCAATATTTCAATGACATGCCAACTTTAAAAGACAGGCATGAGTCAATCAGAGCTGATGCACTTATTGTCAACCCTGATTGAAGGCAAATAATCACAATTTTATGACACAATTAATATATTTACACTAAAACAGTGTGACTCAATTCCCTTTCTTTCATATGACACTTCATAAAGTTCCTGTTACCAATGGCCAGCACCACAGCAGTGACATGACCACAAGACACAAGCCCACATTAGCCATTACAAAATACTAATGTACTGCCCAAAATTAGCAGTGACTTTGCATGAGGTCTGATTAACACTGGCAACACCAGAGGCATCAATGCAACACGACCAACTAAACAAGCTCCACTTTAACTCTCTTGATCTCTAAAGCAACGGGGACAACTGAGAATAACATTCATTAAATCCAACATCATTCAGCATGTTTTTGGCTCTTCAATGCAACAGGTTTGCTTAAGTAATTTGACTGGAATGCCTTCAAAGCACAGGCTGTGATCCAAACTGACCTATTTCCCTTCATAGGAATGAAGTTAGCATTTGAGACTGAATACTTTATCCAAGAGTTTGAGCAATTCCTACAGCTGAATCAGCCAATGATCGGTGACCATTAATCTTTTTTGTTTTAGTAATGACAAGAACACTCTCCTTGCAAGATGAACTTGATAATGCAAAAAAAAAAAAAAAAAAGATTAAATGAAAAGCCGAAATAAACAGTGGAGTTGTGTTAAGAGATAAAGCTGCATGGAACCAAGATAAAAATCTCTGCAATAGCTTAACCCCTGACGACAAACTTATTTCACTCGTCGTATTTCATTAACACCGACAAAAACATCCTCAGACTCGACGAAAAATAAAAGCACACATTTTGCTGTTTGTCATTACAGATGAAACAAAGACTGAGAAAGTTTAGTCAAACCAAACAAACATGCGAAGAGACCATAAAACTCTACCGTATGCTTCACTGAGACACATTTAAATAAGCTGGTGCCACAATAACTAGTTTACATTTGCTTTTAATCTCTATTTTGTGATAAATCGACACCATACCTTTTATTTTTCGCCTGGTATTTCTTCAACTCTATATGAGTTACACGTCCGACCGTCGTTGTAGGCGAACTGCGGCCAAAGCTGCGCTCTGATTGGACGATTTCGGATAGATCCTGTCTTCTATTGGTTGAGATTCAGACTGAAATGGTCGGCAGCTATTGGCTAAGCGGCGTACCTGCGGATTAATTTGATTGGTTTCGAAACGCCATGTAGCTTGTTTATATAATATAATAAAATAATTTAAAACTTAACAAATTAAACATTTACATTAAATCGTATTTAACAAATACGAAAACAAAAGTCAAACTATTGTTTTCCGTTGGAGTGCTGCCTAAAATACCGTATAAGCTAGTTACGGAGATAAAAAAAAACTCTAGTTTTTATTCAAAACTCTTGTGTCTGAACTCTAGATGTGTCTCCGCACTGTATCGTACTTCCAGGAAATGTAAAATTACAGGAATGCCAAATACTGAAATATTGTTTGTTCACATGCAAAATAAGGGAAACTTTAAGCTTCACATGTAAGGTGTCATTCAAAACAGTGAATATATAAGCAAATTGGTGTGGAAAGTTGAGGTGTCAAATGAACAAAAACTGACCAAAAGTGAAAAGACGGATATGGATTATCATTACAAAATTGATTTAAACAGAATGGAAAATAACAGAAGGGAATACACATGACCTGCACAGTAAAACAAATACAGCAACTCCACATTTGCAAGCTGGAGCAAGAGTAAGCACTGACCACATTTTACACATTCTTCGTTGTAAAATATATATAGTAGTTTCAGCGTTTCTTAAATCACATGTAAAGACGTTTGAAGTCGTTCTGTTAAACCAGACACAATATATAAACCAAGACCAAAAGTCCAGTTTACCAACTGACGATTGTTCAGTTGAATTATACAGATTATGTTATATAATAAATATATGTATATGTGACCCTTGACCACAAAACCAGTCATAAGGGTCAAGTTTTTAAAATTGAGATTTATACATCATCTGAAAACTAAATAAATAAGCTTTTCATTGATGTATGGTTCGTTAGGATGAGGCAATATTTGGTCTATCTGAATATATGGAATCTGAGGGTGCAAAAAATCTAAATCGCCTTTAAAGTCCAAATGAAGTTCTTTGTAATGCATATTATTAATCAGAAATTAAGTTTTGATATATTTACGTTAGGAAATCTACAAAACATCTTCATGGAACATGATCTTTACTTACTATCCTAATCATTTTTGGCATAAAAAAAGAAAAATCCATCATTTTGACCCATACAATGTATACAAATATACCCGTGCTACTAAGGTTTTGTGGTCCAGGGTCACATTTATAGATATTTACTAATTTATTTCAAGTCAGTAAGTGAAAAAATGCAAATGTAGATAGTCTCTCATTTAAAGCTTTTAGTGGTTCGTTGCTCAAAGCCCCCACTGCGTTGTTTCAGCAGGCGTGTGGCTGTCTGTAGGACATGATACCGCTGCCGAAGGTGACGTCTTTGCACATGTTCATTGGTGATCTCTACCACGCACGCAGAGGAGAACCATCCCCGTTGTCCATCCTGTACCCTGCGGCCTTCCAGAAACCCTACAAAAGAACAGAGAGTAGATGCAAATTCTCAAAAACACTCACTGATTTTAGGCTTATTTAATTATGAATGACAGGGTTGTGTTGCAACAGTACCATCTGTAGTCTTCTGCATGACGTTAATCATATCTCCCAGCTGTAGACTAAGCTCTCCTCGTTGTTGTCCACTGTACACCTCTATACATCGCACCTGAGGACAGTCTTAGACACAGTGCCTACATGATTATAAATTTGTACATTGTTTATCTTTTATTCACAACTCTTTAACAGTTCTAAAGAGAATATCCACACTGCATTTAATTGTTTGCTCTGACTAAGAACAGATGTTTTCCATTTTTGGAAAATTCATTGACACTTTTGCCCCCTAGTGGACAACGTGTAGCTGCACAAGCTGTTATATATGGTATAATATTAAATATTATTTATAGAACTGCCTAAGTTAAAATATTTTGTAGACACTGCAGTTGAAATAACACCTATAAGTAAAACACATGATCACACATATATCGTCATATAGGTATGTGGTATTAAGAGGTAACCTAACTGACCTCAAATCAGCGTTAGCCATTTATATAATATAATACATAATAATATGAAGAAAATGGTTATTATAATACATTATATAACTCAGTGGAAAAGCTAACAGTTAAATGGTTAATTAAAGGATAAAACTGAAATATTTTCCATTATATTGCTCAGTTAAAGCGATGAGTCAAAAAACAAAGATGGTGTAATTGTGTCATATGTATAACAAGAATTGTTTTGGTTTCTGTTGAACTCATTCAAACAAACACACTTAAAAACTGGTATTGCATAGTGATTCATTCTTACCCCACTCTTCATACACGGTGTCCTGTCTATCTCTCCGCCCACCCAGGAGCTCCACCCATGCGTCCTTCTCAGCTCTAAGCAACAAGAAGACACGTTTATTAAGGGAAACATTGTAGCATTTTATATGTTTTGTAATCATTAGCTTTGATCTTGCCATAAGGACTATGTTGTGTCTGACGGTTTGACAGTTTTCTGCATTGTACTGACTCTGAATTTGTTTGCAGCAGAAGATGAGAGGTGGCGTTCCGGTGATTATGCAAAAGGACGAGCCTAAATATCCGGTTCAGCTCACATCCCTCCAGCTTCTCCTCCAGATCTTTGCCCTCAGTCACTTCTATCAGAGAGCGGTGCGCGTAGTCATGAACTACAAACCGATCCAACCTGCATTCATAAAAGATATTAACACCTTAGAATGGGCATGCAAAAATGACCATCTACTGCATCTATACTGTTCAGAAGTTTGGGTCAGTAAGATTTTTTATTTTATTATTGTTATTATTCAGCAAGTGTGTATTAAAGGATCAGTTCACTTCAAGAATAAAAATTTCCTGAAATTTACTCACCCCCATGTCATCCGAGATATGTTTTTCTTTCTTCAATCGAAAAGAAATTAAGGTTTTAAGGAAAACATTCCAGGATTTTTCTCCATATAGTGAACTTCAGTGGTGGCCAGTGGGTTGAAGGTCCAAACTGCAGTTTCAATGCAGCTTCAAAGGGCTCTACACAATCCCAGCCAAAAAATAAAGGTCTTATCTAACGAAACGATTGGTCATTTTCTAAAAGAAAAAAATTTAAATTGCTATACTTTTTAACCACAAATGCTCATCTTTCACTAGCTCTGTGATGCGTGTCCGCTACTTCACGTATTACGCAATCACGTTGGAAAGGTCACACGTGGTAGAGTAGGGTGAAAAACTCAAATTTTCTCCTCCAACTTCAAAATCGTCCAATATTGTTGTTGCCTTAGCACGTACGCTTTGTAAACACTGGGTTGGTACTTCCGCCAATGTCATGTGTGACCTTTCCATTGTGACTATGTAATGCGTCATGGATGCAGAGCTAGTGCAAGATGAGCATTTGTGGTTAAAAAGTTTGGAAATTAGGGCAAATGATTAATCGTGATTAATCGCATACAAAATAAAATTTTGAGTTTGCCTAATATATGTGTGTGTACTGTGTATAATTATTATGTATATATAAATACAAACACATTCATTTATATATTTAAGAAATATTCACAAGTATATGTATTTATTATAATTTTTATATAATTTATATTATATATAAATAAAAATATTTTGTACATAACATATTTCTCAAATATATTAATACATAATTTGTGTGTTTTTATATATACATAATAATTAAACACAGTACACACACATATATTAGGCAAACTCAAACTTTTATTTTGTATGCGATTGATCGCGATTAATTATTTGGCAGCCCTAATTGTCAGGATTCTGGACTTTGTGTTCCATGTTTTTGCCCCAACCTTAGCTCCTGTTTCCCTTTATGGTCATGTTTCCTGTTCTTTTCTAGTTGATTTGATCTCAGGTGTGTCTTGTTAATTCCCTCGTTTGTAATGCATTTAAGGCCAGTGTTTCCAGTGTCCTGTGTTCTGCGTTATATGTCTTTAGATGTTTTACTGTGCTCCTAGTAATCCTGCCTTCCCTGTATTGCCTTTTGTTTTATTAAAAGTATATTATTTTGTCAAGTTTATTCCTTCGTCTCCTCGTCCCTCTCTCCTTCTCAACACACCGTGACATAACACCGAATCTAACCAAAATGTTCTGGGCTGAGGAATTTCTTTTGGATATCCAGCAGGAGGTAAGGCAATAGGAGCAGTATGTAGAGGAATTTCTGAGTGTATTACATCTGGTGAGCTGGACAATTCTATGATTAACGCTTGCTTTCAGATGGGACTAAAAGATGATTGTTTGTTTTGTTTCTTGTCTCCTGACGAGTGCTGCACACCCATAGCGGATTTTATTATTATGTCCTTGATCTAAGTAATTCTGAGTTTTGTTAATGTGGTGGATTCCAAATCCTCCTCCCATCCGAAAGCACATGGATGCTTCAGCTCACCGCTAGCCAGCGTCCTCCACCTGCTGCTCCAATGAGCTCGCTCCCTCCGTTCCTCCCATGCTTCCCTAAGTCCTCCAGAGCTCCTCCCTCATCCTCAGCCCAGAACCCCTGGCCCGGATGGCCGCCTCGACTGAGTCCCCGGCCAACAATGGAGGTTGCAAATATTATGGACATGGTCCTCCCCCTGGAGTTTACTGCCCCTATCCTCTCTCCTTCGTTTCCTGAGTCTCCTATGTCTCCGCTGGTCCCGTCCACCCCTCCTGAGCCTCCTACGTCTCTGCTGGTCCCCTCCTGAGTGCCCTCCAGTGCCCGCGGCTCCTGAGCGCCCTCCAGAGGAGGGGGGGTGGGGTGGGGTGGGGGCAGTGGGGTGGTGGGCCATATGTCCGTGGCCAGAACTGCCTGATCCACCATGGCTCCTTGAACTGTCTACTCCACCATGGATCCCCGATCTCCCTGATCCACCCTGGAGGCCCTCCATGTCTCGCTCTGTTACCGGCCTCCAGGGCGCCCACCCCCCCTCCCTGGTTATGTTACGGTGTGAGAAGTACTGTCAGGTACTGTCAGGATTCTGGACTTTGTGTTCCATGTTTTTGCCCCAGCCTTAGTTCCTGTTTTTTCTTATGGTCATGTTTCCTGTTCTTGTCTAGTTAATTTGATCCCAGGTGTGTCTTGTTAATTCCCTCATTTGTAATGTATTTAAGCCCAGTGTTTCCAGTGTCCTGTGTTCGGAGTTATACATCTTTAGACATATTATTAAAAGTATATTATTTTGTCCTTCATCTCCTCATCCCTCTCTCCTCCTCAACACACCATGACACTAATAGAAATTGTTTTGTTTTTTTTTTGAAAAAGAGAGATCATTTTTCTAGATGAGACCCTTATTCCTCAGCTGGAATTGAGTAGACCCCATTGACGCTATAATAATACCGCAATTTGGACCTTCAACCGTTAGCTCCCATTGAAGTCCACTATATGGAAAAAATCATGGAATGTTTTCGTCAAAAACCATCACTTCGACTGAAGAAAGAAAGACATGAACATCTTGGATGACATGGGGGTGGGTACATTATCAGGAAATTTTTATTCTGGAAGTGAATTAATCCTTTAAACTGATCAGAAGTGACAGTAAAGAAATCAACGTTACAAAATATTTCAATTTCAAATAGATGCTGTTCTTCTGAAGGTTCTATTCATCACAGAATACTAAAAAAAAAAAAAATCACAAAAAATATTAAGCAGGACAAATGTTTTCAACATTGATATGAATGTTTCTTGAGCACCAAATCAGCATATCAGAATGATTTCTGAAGGATCACGTGACACTGAAAACATGTCTGCTGAAAATTCAGCTTTGCCATCACAGTAATAAATTCATTTTTAAATATTTTTAAAAAGACAGTTATTTAAATTGTAATTTTATTTCATTATATTGCTGTTTTTACTGTATTTTTCATTTATTTATTTATTTATTTTGGAGATGCTTACAAGCATCTTACAACCCCAAAATTTCTAATATTGTAAAAATGTCAATTTGGTGTAAAGTTGCTTTGCAACGATATTTATCGTGAAAAGCGCTATACAAATAAATCTGAATTGAATTTGAATTGAATTGAATTATAGTACATTTCTGTCTAATCATTCATAAAGACTATCTATAAAACAGGAATTAGCAATAAAATGCACAATATTTAAAATCCTATTTTATAAATAGCCTTTATGGATAAATAGATTGAAATGCACTATACCATATCACTTATTGGCCAATGTTAGAGGTTTCTTTATTTACCACTGAACATTTGTAAATATTGGATATTTATTGTGATTATCCCCAATTTTAACATTTAGATGACATGTACTGCCATCTAATGCTCAATAAAGTCACTCTTTAAAAAGATTAAAGCAAATCTCAAAATAAATATGCATTTTTGTACTGCACATTATTACTGGTTGATGGTTAAATCAATTTAATTTCAAACAATTGATTTATTCATTTATTTGTATAAAACAGCTCAGAATTTAAATATTGGCCATTTGTTAGTTATTGGCCATAACATAGAAGCACATTTTAATATCAGTGCAAACTAGGTAGGCAAAGAGTTGAATCTGTAGCTTCTAAAAATGGAGACATCCTAAATGTGAATTTCTGGGTGCCTACAGGCTGTCATGATCTCCAGTTGGAGTGCACGTAAGATCCTCTAGAGGGCACTTCATCCCAGATCTTTGCCATTATTTAACGAACTATATTTCCCATAACACCCCATGCCATGGAACTGATTGCATACACCTGTTTCCTGTCTGGAGGACTATGTAGGCGGCACACAAACACTCACACGTGGCAAAGTCTTGTTTTTAGCTGTTAGTGGTCATTACTGAACTTTTATTGAAAGCTCACATTTAGATCTTCATTGTCACAATCCAGTCTGTTACACAAGCACAGGATATAGACATTTATAAGATATAAGATACCTAGAAGGAACTAATGATTAGTTCCTTCTAGGTATCTTCTATCTTATAGATGTCTCAATCCTCCTTCCTAGAAACTAAAACCTAATGAAAATCGAAGAAACTTCTCACTATGTAAACATTAAAATCAGTTCATTTGACTAACTAATTGATTTGGCTCCTACCCTTTCCTGGTGGCCACCAGCAGCAGATCATTAAAGAGGAACAGAAGTACAGGACACAGTTTTCTCTGGCCAAACATGTTTTCCTTCAAAGAGATTTGCACCAAATCTCCCTGCTTCACAAGCCAGCGGGAGGAAGAAACAAGAGGCAGGGCCTGAGAGAGACAGAGAGACCAAAAAAACAGACAGACATTGATGAAAAGAGTGAATTACACATACAATATACATTTATATGAAAACAGTTTACCTACCTTGCACGCAAACTCAATCTTGTTAGCAATCTGCACTATTTCTTCCATCTGTTTCATTCTGCCCACCTGCCAATTGCAAGCTTCTAATAGCTGTAGGTGAAGACAGCACAAATAATAAACATAATGTAACAAACTGATTTTTATACAATAGCACTCATTCAGAAAATGTTGAGCAGTTTGACATTCATACCCTGGAGATCTCATTCAGAGCTCTCAATGCTGAGGCCTCACAATTTGACCCTGGAACGGCCTTCTTCTGGATATTCTGCATTGCATCAATATGTTTGACATATTGAGTGATGTAACATTTAAAAACAATTAAACATTCTCATGCTAATTATGCTAGTGCATCTCATCACTCGCCTCCATTAGAATTTTAAGCCGTGTGATTCTCTGAAATGGCAGTGAAAGGTAAGATTTGAGGGGTAGACGGTTGCATCGAGGGTCTTCCTGTAGTTTATCCAAGATCTCCACAATCTGAGGACTTTCTTTTCTGACCAAAGTACAATATATATTATAAATATGTTAGATTTTTTAAAAAGCTGACAGTTCATTCATAATCCTTGTCTCTATCTCTGTAGAATACAATACAAACAGTTTGAATTTCTAATATTCATGATAAATAAACATCAAGCACTATTCTTTTACCCAAGGTTGTGTAACGTCTGCTCCTGATAGGGCATATTACGGATGTAATTTATATAAGCATCAAAGGGTCCAAGAGCATATTGGTGTACAACATCACAGATTATGTCGCAGAATACACTTGAGGCCAGCTCCAGCAGCATCGCATCCATGAAACTAAAAAAAGAGTTTGCATATAGATAGGTATTCAGACCATTTTGGACACTTAATGAAATTTATGTCATTAATTATTCACCCTCATTGGGTTCCAAACCCATAAGAGCTTTGTTCACCTTCAGAACAAAAATTGTAATATTTTTGATTCCGTCTTCTGCCTTTATACTTTACAGTACCTCATGTACGCGCATGCGTCGTGGTACTCTCAATAATGGCAGAATACGTGATTAGGAGGAGAAGAGTTATTGAATATAGTCGTTATTTTTGTTTTCTTTGCGCACAAAAAGTATTCTTGTAGCTTCGTAAAATTGCAGTTGAACCACTGATGTCACATAGGCTGCGTCCGAAAGCCTAGTCTCGTTAGTCTGCTCACTAACGAGAGCAGAAAGTGTGCGACTTGACAGCTGTATTATAATTTTAAGTTGTAGATTTTGGAGAAAAACGATCTCATACAGTTATGTATAAATGCTTTAATAACACATAAAAACCTCAGTGTCATTACCCACCGAAGGTCTATGCATCGGAGAAGACGACTGAGAATGGCAGCTATACTTTTTGCTTAAAAAAAATAAAAGCACTGATGCAAGTAGTATTTCAGAACAAGTAATTGTTATTAGTGGCTGTTCCGTTATTATTGGCAGTATACTGTAAATATTACTCTTATTTACTACTCATTTGAACCCTTTTAACATTTTTTTTATTAAATACTGTTATTACAAATAATATTGTTTATTGTTTTTTTTACATTATTACGATTCATAAAGTTTATCATGGTCAAGATCTCATCTATTATATAAAGTAACAAGTCTAATATCACCAGAATATCTTTATTTATATAGCCTATATGACACACACGCACAGGATTATGGGAAATCGAAGGCAGCGAGGGATACATCTATGCTGCCTTCAAAATTCGATCAGAAGAAGGTACCTCCGGGGACAGGAAGTGAAGCAGAATTTGAATTCGGACGTGCCTTGATGCCTTCCTGCCTTGGAATGCTGCCTCCGAAGGCAGTATTTAATTTTAGAGCTTTCAGACGCAGCCATAGACTGTAAAATATCTTAATTTGTGTTGCAAAGATAAACAAAGGTCTTTGTCTTACAGGTTTGGAATGACATTAGGGTGAGTGGCATATGCAAATGCAAATTTTTTCACAACTAACTACACTGAGGCACTTTTTAAATTATTTTTTTTTTTAAAGGTCATTTTTCATGGATGTATCTATGTGGAAGTGTCCTAGCACAGTAGTGTATTTCAGCAAACTGACATATGAACATGTTCCACCAGATAAGTTAACCAGGAAGTGTCCAAGACTTTTTGTCTTAATTTTTTTGGACAGTCTATTTGAAAAACTTGAAAACTTGATTTAAAAAACTGTTTATTCTATATTTAAAGTAAGTGGCACTTGTTTTGATATATTGTTATATGATGCAAAAAACATACATTTATAATTTTTTTGTTATTGTCTCTTAAGTGTCCAATTTTTGGAGCCACTGTGTAAGAAATAATACCATTATTACACCACTGTTCAAAAGTTTGGGGTTGGTAAGATTTTTTTTTTTTTAATAAATCTCTAATGCTACCCAAGGTTGCATATTTATTTAATTTTGTGAAATATTATAATTTTAAGAAACTCTTTTTAATTTTATTCCTGTGATGGCAAAATTACAGCCATTAATCCAGTCTTCCATGTCACATAATTCTTCAGAAATGATTCTAATATGTTTATTTTGGGCTCAAGAAACATTTCTCTATTATTATCAATGTTACCATTGTGCTGCTTAATGTGTTTCTGGAAATCATAGGTATCTTTTATAAGCTTTTTTTTTTAAATCTCACTTTTTTTGTAACAGTATTAAAGTCATTGCTCACTATGTTGATCAATTTATCACATTTCTTCTGAATAAAAGTATCTTTATGAACCCAAACTTTGTTTGAATGGTAGTGTAAATAAGAAATAATAATAATAATTATTGTAATATATGTAATAATTATACACAGGTCCAACATTAGGATTAGTTCACTTTCAGAATAAAAATTCCCTGATAATTTAATTGTCAGTGATTCTGGACTTTATGTTCCATGTTTTTGCCCCAGCCTTAGTTCCTGTTTTCCTTATTTGGTCATGTTTCTTTCCTTATTAAGTTAATTAATTATTCCCTGCACCTGGTTCTTGTTTGTTATCCTCATTAGTCCTCCTTTGTTTAGTATTTATAGCCCTACCTTTCCTCAGTTTCTTTGTCCTGTCACTGTTGCATTATGTCGCTGTTTTTGTCTTGTTAACACTTTTGGATTTATTAAAACGCTCTCCTGGCTCCTTCAAGTTTCTCCTCTCCAACAACACGTGACATTACTCACCCCTATGTCATCCAAAATGTTCATATCTTCAGTTGAAAAGAAATTAGAATTCCAAGATTTTTCTCCATATAGTAGACTTCAGTGGTGGCCAGTGGGTTGAAGGTCCAAATTGCAGTTTCAGTGCAGCTTCAAAGGCCTCTACATGATTACAGCCAAGGAATAAGGGTCCTATCTAGTGAAACGAACAGTAATTTTCTAAAAAAAAAAAAAAAAAAAAATCACATTTATAAACTTTTAATCTCAAATGCTCGACCTCACACATTACATAATCTTGCACGTGTGAAGTAGGTGGAAGTACCAGCCCAGTATTTACAAAGTGAACATGCAAAAGAAAAATAAAGAAAAACGAACATGCAATGTCAAACGCCCTTTACAAAAAAAGGTAAAACCATGATGTCTGACAATTCTGAAGTTGCAGGAGAAAAAGAGGTTTTTGCACTGCCCTACCACACGTGATTTTTCCGTTGTGATTATGCAATGCGTAAAGATGTGCATACACATTGCAGACCTATAGTGCAAGATGGGCATTTGTAGTTGTTGAAGACTGTGTAGAGCCCTTTGAAACTGCAATTTGGACCTTCAACCTGTTGATCCCCACTGAAGTCCACCATATGGAGGATAATCCTAAAATGTTTTCCTCAAAACATTCATTTCTTTTCGACTTTAGAACAAAAGACATAAACATCTTTGATGACATGGGGGTAAGTAAATTATCAGGAAATTTTATTCTGCAAGTGAGCTAATCCTTGAACATAACAATGAACAATGAACACATGAAGGAATCAGATCTAAATGTTTTTTCCTCAAGACATTTATTCACTGTAAAGTCTTGCAAAACAGACTTTCTACTGTAAAGTCTTGCAAAACAGACTTTCTACTGTGTACACAATGTCTGGTTCTTACCTTTGACTGATCTCTTTGATCTTTGCGATGCTAGAAAACAATGACTTTCTGTCTCTTGGTGCCAAAGCATCTTTCAGCATTGAAGATTCCTGAAAATGTTCTACAGCCACCGTCAAGCTCTGAAGATAAGACTGCTCAGATGTGACAACCTCATACAGGTGCTGGAGAAGAGAGAAGGATTGAGAAGAGGTCATGACTAAAAGGTTATGAATGTGAAAAACAGGTCAAGGTAGGCCTACCTCTTGAAGCTTTAGCTGGTCCTTACTGAGACGACTTAGTATTCCACTGTCTCTTACAATGTTGCGGTCTTGCCATAAGTTCTCCAGTGACTTTGTTTTAGTATCAGCACACATACAGTTCCAGTCTCTCTTAGTGTGGCTTTCAATCCGTTTGTCCACCAAACCAGGAAGAGGCAGCATTGTTGGAGTTCTTTGAGAAGTTTCAAGTAAGTTCTTAGAGAGACTCTCCCCATCTGTTTCTTGGTATTTTATCACATCCTCTGGACTGTCCCCATTGGAAAGACCTGAGATGGATACATTTTGACATAGTCTTTCTCCATCAGTCAGTTTTTTGGTGTGGAAGAGCAATGAGCACATTTCGAATTGAGAGTTACAAAACATTTTGGAAGAGCAATCTCCTTTAGCCTTTAATACTTTGGTGCTACAATCTCTTTCTTTAATTGCTTCTGAGAATCTTACGTGTAGCTCAGAAACCAAACTTTCCTTGACAGGGTTGCTAAGCGATCCAACTTCCTTGTGCTCAAGGGTAATTTTGGTTTTATCCCGGACCCTGAAAGCAGGAATTGGTTTTGACAGAGATAAATGAGGAAGGGGTTTGGCAGTGGGACAAACCTCAGTACCTGGAGAGAACAAGAGAATCATTAGAAAGTAAGATTCAATGATGAAAGACTACTACATAGTGATTATGATGATGGATTTAGAGTACCTGATTGTCTGCAGGGCAGCACTGGTGAGCTGGAGCATTCAGATTGGACTGGTGTTGAGTCTACATCTACATAAACTCCCTCATCAATATCATTCATAGGTGCTTTTTCAACAGAAATAAATAACACAAAGTCCTCCATTCAAATTGCTGACACAGATTCTCATAAGAAACTTGAAAGGGCATATGCTTTTTACTCATATGCTGTCTTCAGGTTTGGAGCCACAGAGACCCTAGTAATTTATGTTTAACAACAATTTTAAAAAAATGTTGTTATTTTTTCTTGCAACTCCTAAATTTATGCATTTGGCAGATTTTTCTACAAAGCGTTTTTATGAGGTACAAAGGGCCTTGGGGTTTTAGACCCAAAACATTAAGGCTAAAAATGGCTTGCTATATGATACTTGGTGGATGTTTGGCTCGGGAGATGCCTGTAAGTCTCAAAGCACTGAGAAATAAATTCAAACACTCACCCGTCATGGAGATCATTTGCTCTGGCTCTTTGGGAAGAGGTCTGGGAGGTACAGGTATGCTCGGAGGGACTCGTTTTGCTTTATGTGAGGTAGTTTTTGGATGACTCTTCCAGTTTTCCAAATGAGTGCCATTATTCTTTCCATCTGTAGAAACAGATTGGTGAATCTTTGCCAGTGGTTCACGGATTAACTCACATCTGCTGTCATGACAGTAGGATGTTGTCCATGCAGGACTGGTTTGGCTCAAAGAGTTCATGTTTAGACATTGAAATAAGACATTCTCTAAAAAGTAAAATATGTGTACCTGAACAAGCTGGGTCTGATGCAGGTGCAACATAATTCACATTGATATTATTGATATTATAGACAGGCTGTGATTGGTTTACATGGAACTGTGTCTTCAGCAGACGAGGTTTTGGGATTGGTTTCATCTTTGGGGGAACGACCAGACCATGAGTGGCAATTTCTTGGTGTGGATTTTGTGCCGCTGTGGAGTTCTGGGTGGCCTGGCGTTGGTGGTCCTTCTCTTGGACATCTCTCCTCAAAATAAAGTCTGTCGCTCTGCGCCATTTCTCACCCTTAAGCGGAGGTTTAGGGGGACAGTAGGTTTTAAATGCAGGAAAGTTTTGGCATGGACACGCTTCTCTGTATCCATCTGGCCCTGGCATGGCCTTCGGATGCCTGTAAGGAAGAGCAGATGGGAGCAGAATGATATTAATTGTCAGTGTAAATGTTGGCAGATGATTATAAAAAATGTCTGCTGGAAAAGAAAGATCTTTTGATTGAAGTAATTGTTAAATTAATGGATTGCACAAGTATATTTTTAAGTACATTATTTCCATAAGAATTTTTTATAAGTACACCATGTACTACTACTTCTCAAGAGAAAGTAACTGTATTCCACTACCCAGTCATGACCACAGCTGGCTACAAATGCAAATATCATCCCCATCACAGTTATAATATCACTCTTGGTTTGAGTCAAACATGTGCAAAAATGGCCAGCCCATCTCATTGTGATGCCACTAGCAAAAAATAATGCATTAATCGCATAATATCAATACATTTTAGTGTGAAATTATAGATGAATCATGATTTTGTGAGAAAAGTACAGTGGAAAATCTGTATGCTGATATTATGCACAAATGCGTGCAGTTTGTGGGCTGCTGATTTCAGAAGTACATACTAGCATATTAATCTTACTATTTCTGAAAAAGATATTGTAAGAAAAGTAAGAATAATATTGGTAGTAGACTATTCTGCATTGCTGGTTGTTAGCAGTTGAGAACGCGAAGAAGACGACAAACTTAAACAGTCTTTAATTAATCCAGACAAAAGGTAATCCACAGAACGCAGGCAGGTAACACACACAACACAGCATTAACTCTGACACCTAATGAGGAAACACAGGACAGACTAGAACTAAATAGTTCGATTTCACCCATTCACACCCAGAGCAGTGGGCAGCCAATTATGCGGCGCCCAAGGACCACCGAACCGGTGCCTTGTTTAAGAGTCTCACCTCAGTTTTGGTTTTGAGGGTGGAGAGAGCATTGGAGATTCACTTCCCCCACCTACAGTCCCTGCCGGACCTGAGACTCGAACCCACAACTTTTGGGTACAAGTCCGACTCTCTAACCATTAGGTTAGAGTGCCCCCCACACACCTGAGACAAGAGGGAAAACTAGGTCACAAAGCACATGGGGAAGGAAAACACAACAAAACAGGTACATGAGTCTGACAGTTCGCCCCCCTTCTGCAGAGACAAAGGGAGAGACGGAGGGGGACTTAGGAGAAGGACAGAGAAGTGGATGTGGGATGGTGACGGGATGGCGAAGGGCTGGCAGGAAGGCAGGCGGGCAACTCAGGCGGAGCCAACGTAGGGAGGAACCATACTGGAGGAAGGGCTGATGACTCCAGGGGGCCAACCGACGGCAGCAGAGCAGGTGGTGGTGGAACCCCGAGGTGGAGACCGAGAGCCAACGAGCCAGGGTGACGCCAAGGATCAGGAAGGCCAAGGTGGAGTAGATGGCTCTGGCGACCAAGGCGGAGGCGGGGATTTCGAGGGCCGCGGTGACAGAGGACCAAGGTGGAGCCAGATGGGAAGGAGGAACCTGACAGAGCCGAAGGGACTAGGCACAACCAGAGGAGTGGAGTCTCGAGGTGGTGGATGGTCGACATATTAATCTTACATTTTCTGAAAAAGAAATCGCAAAATGTAAGAATAGTATTGGTAGTAGACTATTCTGCATTGTTGGTTGTCAGCAGTGTGGTCTATAATGAGCACACAAAGAAGAAGATGAACGTAAACAGACTTTAATTAATCCACACAGAAGGTAATCCACAGAAGGCAGGCAGGTAACACATGCAACACAAGTTAACTTTAACACTGGACAAGGGAACACAGGACAGACTAGAACTAAATACATTGGCGAATGAGGATGATTAATAAGACACACCTGAACCAAATGACATAATCAGACAAGAGGGAAAACTAGGTCACAGAGCACATGGGAAAGCAAAACAGAACAAAACAGGTTCATGAGTCTGACAGTTTGCTCTCCTCCCTTAAAGGTGTGACCTCGTGGCACAGAGACAGAGAAAGCAGGGGGACTTAGGAGGACGACAAAGAAGTGGATGTGGGATGGTGACGGGGGATGGCGAAGGGTGGCAGAAGGGCAGGCGGACAACTCAGGTGGAGGTTCAGGTGGAGGACGGATACCCGGACAATGAACTAGGGCAGATTAGACGGAGAAACGAGCCAGGGAGAAGACAGGAGGCACTTAGAGCAGGAGAAGAGAAGTGGGACCCAGGCTGCAGCCATGATGGGACCCATGGTGGAGCCGACGGAGAGAGGAGCCATGGTGGAGGAAGAGCCGATGACACCAGGGGGCCAACCGACAGTGGCGGAGCAGGTGGTGGTGGAGCCCCGAGGCGGAGACAGAGAGCTGATGAGCCAGGGTGACGTTGAGGATCCGGAGGGCCAAGGTGGAGGAGATGGCTCCGGCGACCAAGGTGGAGGCAGGATTCTGAAGGCTGCGGTGGAGGCGGAGCGACAGAGGACCAAGGTGGAGCCGGAGGGAAGGAGGAGCCTTACAGAGCCAGAGGGACGAGAAGCAGCCAGAAGAGTGGAGTCCCGAGGCAGCAGATGGTCGATGACTAACGAAGCCGGAGCCGGAGGGACAAGGGAGCCCAGCAGAGCTGGTGGACTGACGGGCCATGGTGGAGAGGAAGGAGCTAGGAGACATGATGGAGCTGCTGGGTCAACGGGCTGAGGCGGAGTCCAGAACTCAGAGGCTGGTGGTGGAGACAAGGGATCCTCCAGCCACGACGCCGATGGAGACTGGCAGACCTGCAGGGATCCCACCGCACAGATGGCGGGCTGAGGGTGAGCAGAGGGGCTGCCAGGAGACAGCGGTGGTGACAGTGAGGACTGGTGTAGAGGTGGTGGGAGAGGGAGGCTGGGCGGGAGTTCAGGATGATTAGGTGCTTAGGAGGGCCACTCCCATCACCGGGAGCACCTGCGATAAGGGAATAACCTCCGTGGTCATTTCAGGATAGGCAGACAGTTCAGGGCATACAGATATTTCATAAATGGCCTCCATGGCCAAAACGGCTCTCGCCCCTGGTCTGACGTTACAGGCTCTGGCTCCGGGCGATCCTCAGCTCTGTCGCTCGGTCGCGGCGGGCTCTGGCTTTCTGTCAGGAGTGAGCTCAGGTTCTTGCTCCGCGCAGCGGGGTGATGGTGGGCTGGGCTCTGGGTCTTGTCATGTTCTGGATTGGGGTAGGATGCTCTCCAGACACCGAAACATGGCCTCCCTCCAGTTCAGTCCAGTGGTCTCTGGGAGGTCCAGGAACAGGGACTTAATGGTCTCATCACAAGGCAAATGACATCAGGTCGTGGCTCTCCCGGGCCGCAACACAACGTTAACTTTAACGCTGGACGAAGGAACACAGGACAGTCTAGAACTAAATACATTGGGCAAATGAGGATGATTAACGAGACATACCTGAACTAAATGACATAATCAGACAAGAGGGAAAACTAGGTCACAGAGCACATGGGGAAGGAAAACACAACAAAACAGGTCCATGAGTCCATTTTCAGTGGAGACTTCCGGTGACACGAACGACAGTGACCATTGGCGACAGAATGTAGCCATGGTAAATTTGCTAGATTGTGTTTTATTAATGTCTACACCTACCCAAACCTTAACCTACCCCTTACAATGCAAGTAGATTGATTACTGTTGTTCATCGTGACAAAAATGATGCAATATTGATGTGCACATGTCCAGTAAGACCTGTTTGCTGTAGCTGTGTCCCTTAAAATTAGAGTATACCTCACAAGGAATAATAGTTTTATTAGTTACTTTTTTTAAATAAGACATCTTTGATAATGTACGCAGCCAACCAATGCGACCTCCGAAGCGTTGTAGCCTCCAAAATGAGATGCAGCTTAGGCTTTTCTTTTATGTTTTGAGATTGTGGTTTAAAAATAACTGGTATCTGGGTTTGATAATTGATGACATTTTATAGTAAGGAATTAATCATTTGTACTGAAGTACATTTGGTTATTACCACACTGTGGTCTGTATGTTATTGCTACGTTATCGGATAGCATACATTACTACATTCTATCATCGTTTATGCACCCTCATGTTATTTCAAACTTGTACAACGTTCTTTCTTCTGTTTTGGTTCCCACTGACTTTCAAAATATGGAAAAAATAAAATTAAAAAACCCACAGTGCAAGTCGATAGGGACTAAAACTGTTAGGTTACCCATCATCTTTCAAAATATCTTCTTTTGTGCTCTGCAGAGGAAAGAAATTCAAACAGGTTTAAAACAACATGAGGGTATGTTTTGGGTGAATTAACCCCATGTAAAGGTCCAGACAGAGAGAGTGTGATCTGATCTGGCTGCACATCAGAGCTCAGACAATTTTGCCTCTGAAAGTAATGTCTGTGCTCTCTGAAAGTGATGATTCAGCATATTGGCCCAGGTGGACTTTGAATGATCTCATTTGTTGAGAAACAAAGAGTAAAATATGAAAGTAAAATATGTGCTAATACATACCATACACTGAAAGTAAAATACATACCTACAAATTCTCATATTGTGCACTGATTAACAGTTTTCTTTAAGTACTCAGTGGCTGACTTATGTGAACAGGAATGTTTTACCTACAACTCACCACACACACACAAGCCCACAAGCCCATCAATAATTTCGTTTTTGTGGGCACAGCTGGATCATGCAGTGAAAAGAGCTGTTGTCGGGATTTCCCACTCTTCCCATCTCAGGAGATCCGGTCACACATGTCTCTGCTTGCTGTCAACTCAGTTATACTGTATCATCTAAGACATTCCTACCAAATTGAGTCAAGCAGGTAATAATTTATCCTTAGGCTTTCTGCTAACTAAGTCACCTTTGTAATGGAATTTGGAAATTTCCCACTTTTCACAAATTGATTAAGTAGAAAAATCCAACATGCCCTGTGATGAACTAATTGTTTTTATATGGGTAGGAAGGGCAAGATGAGCTTATGGGTTAAGTTCAGCCACTGCCTCTATATATTACCTTCTATATATTAGAATTTACCTCAGTTTGTAGAAAAGTTACAGATGTAGCTTTCTCATTACCACCTGTGATTTTGGTAGATTGTCAGTGTATTATAGAAAAACAAATTTTACTTCAGTAGTCTGATGTATTTGCATCACAGTATATCAGTTAATAGTCATCTACACTCTAAATGCTGGGTTCAGCTTGTTGGGTCATTTTATTCGGTTAATTTAAAAAAAAAAATAAAAAACATGTTTTACCAGGTGCTAGGTTATTTTTTTCTACCCAACCACTGGGTAGATTCTGAATTACAGTCAGAGTGTGGCTTTTTGCATCCTCTACTGGTGAGAGCAGAAAATAAAGGTTTGTACAAATTTTTATTTTATTTATAACGTTTTTACTGTGCTGTAAATTATATTATTTTATGCAACGCAACATGTCAGTCAGCTGCGTCAGCAGCAGTTGTTTCAAATGATTGAAATGCCTTTTGCCTTGCATAACATAAACAGATTTTATTCGTTTCAATACTAAATTTAATTTAATTTGATGTTTAAATATGTTCTCTGATCTCAGTACTGTTTGTTTATGGGTAGTTACGGTCAGTCGCTACATCTTTCATCTACGAATGAAACGTGAGGTGGCGGTCTGAAGTTCATATTCCTCTGGCGAACAGCAGCTCATTACTAGCTCAGATTTCTGCTACACTGGTACAAGAATTAACGCTATTTTGATGAAAAGTGATTACAGAGAGCGGTTGAATACACTTTAATTGAAATGCTACATTTAAATTTTAAATGTATTTTTCTAAAATGCTTGTTAAATGAGTTTAAATGTATGTAATATTGTAAACTATGTTGTATTCACCCAAATAAATTCAATTTGTCTTATATTTTGTCTATGGGTGTTCTTGCTTAATGATAAATGTTTATCTTTTGAATATTGCTGAGCTACTATAATTCTGTTTGAGATTTTTAATTTCCAGCCCATTTTAAGCCAGCAATTTAATAATTTTGAAACACTAGTTGACTTTATATAAAACAACTCAGCATGTTGGGTAGATCATTTTAAACAACGAGCTGGGTCAGCATGTGTTCTGTCCAGTATTTACCCAGCGCTGGGTTGCCAAATAACCCAAGTTGGGTTGTTTCCAACCCAACATTTTTTAGAGTGTAGTAACTAGTAATTTGTCTTGAGACAACTGAATATAACACCTTAGTCTACTTTCTCTTGCAATGAAATGGTCGTGAGAAAACAATGCAGACAGTGTGCCCAAAACACATAGCAATCCTTGTAAAATCTCTTTTTCTACAACTTCAAGACACAACAGATGGAAGATAAGAAAGATGCATCTTTGAATGTGAATATGGGATGAAGGGCCAGACAGTATAATGTTACACAAATATATGATGATTTAAACATTTAAAATGGCTTTATCATCCAAAAAGTATTATGCATATACTTTATGTATTTATTTAATATAAACATTTTACATCCATCCCTTTCACATTATTGTTTCTCATCTCTTAATCCTCATCATTTCAATTTTGAATCAATGTTTCTGTAAATACTCTTGGTACTGGACATTAACCATATAGTAGATGCATCATTGTATTACAATAAAATATACAAATAAACAAATATATATTTGTATATTATATTAAAATAATTACTAAAACTAATATAAAGTAGAGAAAAACTTACACTTACCTCAGTTTGTATTCACTGCTTTTAATTGTGAAATGTTGTCCACCTCTTGATGCTTTGCAAAATCAATAAACTGATATTCTCAGCCAACTCTCACTGATTCTACCTAACAGTGAATGCCATGTGATTCCATCACACAACTCTCTTCCTAGTAATTGTTGAATTCAGTCTAGACTTCAAATGTAGAGCGAGGGGAGGGAAAAAAGAAGACCCGTCCCAACACGCCGGTGTAAAGTCACTGGAATCCACTCATTATGCATCATATTTAAAGAAAAAAACAAATTTTGTTATAAAATCATAAAATAAAACTAGTCACACCATCAGATTTTGGCTGGGCTGGAATGGCATTCAGTTATATTTCACACGTACCTCCCATTTGCATAATTTTAGTGTACTTGTGTTGTTTAATAAGAAACACCAGGTGTAATTATAGAGGTAAGGTGGTTTCTTTTCAGTATTTTGCACATCTCATCCATATGTTGTTTTCCAGAAAAACACATGTTCTTATGAAACTAGCATATTCCAAATTATCAACTGTCTGCTCAGACTGCAGAGGTGTTTGATTGCATTTGAAATGACTACACTAATTATTCATGACTCAGTGTCATCAGTGCAAACACCTCAGAAGTCATTAAATCATTCACATTTAAACTTCAATAGTACAGAAAAGCTCATAACAGTATTTTTTTTCTCAGAATTTAACACTAAAATATATTTTTAATTGCTTTAACAGCTAATAAAATCACATATACCTTCACACACAAAACAGAATGCAATATGTAAACACACTAAAGTTGCCCAATTTGTGTTGATTGTTGCATGAAACAATTTTAAATCAAGTTCATACATGTAATGCATACATATAATCTTCTTTATTATTTTCTTAGAAAAGTCCCATAGCAGTATGAAGGCCTATACCTTGAAAGTCAAAGTCAACTTTTGTCAGCAACGCATGGCAATGGATAAAAACAAAACAGTTCCTTCAGGAAACAACAGTGACATGTTGTAGACAGTCATGAAGACTAAGTTAATATGAGACAACAGTAAGTAGCACAAGGTACACAGAGTAAAAACAGAATACACAGTTAGATATGTAGGTACATAAAGTTTAGCAGCAGCGGGATATGACTGATTTGTAAGCACTACGTGAATGTACTGTATGAAGTTATTTATATCACTTAGTGAATATAACATATACCATATTGCATGTTAGTGATGTAATAAAAATGATCCTTTTGAATTAAGTTGTTACATCTTGGTTTGTAGGTCAGTCTTAGTCAGTGCACTATCATCTTGCACTGTTTGAAAGATATTAGGCTTTTAGTACAAGCTGGGGAAAGAGGTTCTCATTCTTTATTTCTGACCAAAAAGTCACAGCAGTTGAAAGGACTGAAAGAATCTGTCCCCACCTTGTGGATGAAACATTGCACTACTGCAACTAGTTGATCTTTACATTGCAAATCTGCAATAAACATATGAACCTCAATACCTGAAATGCATATGGCCAAAAACATGACTATACTCTATAATAAATAGCATATAACTAAAGATTTATTGCTGAATTATTAGATCCCTCTGAATTTACACCTCTAAAATAAAAACTAGAATTATTTTCTTTTAATCTTCATAACCAGGGCTCTAAAGTCTCACGCATTCGCCGTGAGACACACGCATTTCAACCAGTTCACACGCTCTCACGCCATACCTTGTATCTCTCACGCTAAAAAGTAAGGGATAACGTCCCGCTATATACTGTTAATGGACGAGGCACAGGCTTGCAGGGGGAGTTCAAAGCTGTCTTGACAGTTAAATGCCACCTACTAGCAAATATCAGAAATTTTTGTTTTCGGGTAAATTACGTGATCCCGCTTCAGTCACCTTCGTCGCTCGGCAACATGGACGCGCACACACGGGACGAGGCAAGCGGTGCAATCGTCGATCGCATGGCTGCCGCTTTCTCTCGCAGTGAAAGCGTTTTGTGCAGTTGAAGCGGTGGTCGCGTTGCGGTCACGGAGCGGACGTTGCCATTTGTATTTACTGAAAATTAACAAAACAAATGCAGTAGGTAACACATTCTTCTGTTTTTTTTCTCCCGGTAAAACCACCTCATGCAAAATTATTAGCTCTCCAACAGCTTTAACTAAGTTTTGCCTACTGTAAACTAAGTAAAGGACTAGATAATTGGTAAATCTGATAAAAACAGACAAATTATCCAAATTGATTACTTTTCTAAATTTCTAACTAATGTTTTCAACTGTTAATCCTTTTGAAAGTTTTAAAGCATGCAGGGTTAACCTTACAGTAGCACTCAACACTGATTACTGTCAGACTTACCTTCACTTGACTTAAAGGGGTCATGGGATGCTAAGTTCACTTTTTCATGTTGTTTGAACATTAATGTTTAGATTAAAAATCTACCCTATAATGATAAAAACCCATGCAGTGGTTTTTAATTAATCTGTAAAAATAATATCCCCTTTTTCAAATCGAGCCATTCTCAGATGCCTGTTGGTGTGCCGCCACGATAGTTGATTGACATGAGCTCTTACCTTAGACCAGCTGTCACAGTCCAGTAACTTTCCATGTTTTGATGCCAGAGAGGGATGTAAGTTAGACAAGAATATCTTCGATTGAGCGATTGAGGTGTTGCTGGATGTAATAATGAACATAGTGGTCGTCATTTACTCCTGACATCTGAGCCGCTGAAGATGCAGTAGATTAGGTTTGTTTGTGAAGGGAATGCGCCTCCTGGTCTACATATATCCGTCTATGTTCACGCGAATCATTCATGATCCAGCTTCACTTACAGCAGAAGTGAGTATAAGCGTTTTTTATGAATCTTTGCGATCGCCTTTCCTTATAACGTGGTAGTTATGAAGTTTAGTGGCTAAATGCGGCTAATGTAAACAAGACTGTTTTTCCACAGAGAGAAGAAAGGGGCGGGGTGAGCAGAGCTCATTTGCATTTAAAGGAACAACCCCTTAGAATGAGATGATTTTTGCAGAGCTCATTTTGACAAGGTAAAAAGGGTGTTGTTTTCAAAACCATTGAGAATTTTTAATCAAAGTATATTAGAGACTTTTCATTAAGACCCTAAAGAATCATATCAACTTGAGGAAAATGGGCATCCGATGACCCCTTTAAGAATATAATAATAATAATCTAATTTTAAAGCACAACCACCACAAAATCAGACTTTAGCACCTAGGTTAGGTTAAATACAGATTTAAAATCAGAAGATATAGTTTAGTAGCTATGATACCATTTTTATAATCAAATTCTTGCATAGACTGGAAACACTGGCATCTAACAATGCCTTGGGGGGTTAATCTTAAAAAAATAAAGCATATACATAAACCCAAATATGGAAATAAATCAGTTATTGAATAAGCATTTGTTCTATTTTGTGTCCTAAACTTCTGAAACATTTTGTTTCATATTTTAGAGCAGTCAATGCTATTTGGGAAAGAAATGAATCAAATCTGTGTGAAAATGTTCAGATGTAACCACTTTGTGATTTTCATAAGTAACTAATTTAACTATACATTGTTTCTCAGCAACTGTAACCAATTAGTTACAATTATTTTGTAATTAAATGATGTAATTCCATTACATGTAACTAGTTACTAGTTAAGTTTGAGCCCCTACCACTGTCATCAAGGCATCAATATGTGCAACAAACACTTGCAATACAAAATGCCATTCATAAGCTGAAATATGTGCTTTCTCTCACACACACACACAGCTTGACATACTCAGGGCAAGTTCTGCAATACTGTATGTGTAGGCCTACGGTATATACTTTGAGCACTGCTGTTTATTGGCTCATTTGGGGCCAAATTTCTTTTGATTTTTGATACATTTGTATTTTTGAAATATATTTTATTTTTTATGAATTTGACTTTAATCAAACTTACCAGTTGTTATATTTTCTATTTTGTGCTGGTCAATTATGACCAATAGATAAAATTTAACTTCTAGCAAAAACTGGAGAGAATTGCGTGGGGCCGAGGGGCTCCTCTCCTAACAGATATAATCTCACTCCAAACTTTTTCTAAAACTTGAGAGCCCTGTTTATAACTCTGCCCTTTCCTGAGGAGAGCTACAGTTACCGCTCAACAACGACAAACAGAATTGTATGTGTGAGCATCGCAGACATGTACAGTGCCCTCCATAAGTATTGGAACAGTAAAGACAGTTCTGTTTGCTGTGGGGTCAAGACATCTGTAAATATGATTAAAAGATGAATATGAGACAAAACGTTACATTTTATTGGGTGATTCAACACATACACGTTTCATCAGCTAAGAAGATCAGCACTTTTAAAGTTTCATCCCCCTATCTGATCTGAGCATAAGTATTGGAAAAGTTGCCTCACAGGTCTTTCTAACTGATCAGCCGTGTCCTGTTGCATTGAAGGAGAAGTCCACTTCCAAAACAAAGATTCACATATAAAGTACTCCCTTGTCATCTAAGATGTTTGTCTTTCTTTCTTTAGTTGTAAAGAAATTATGTTTTTTGAGGAAAACATTTCAGCATTTTTCTCCATATAATGGACTGATATGGGGCCCTGATTTTGAACTTTCAAAATGCAATTTACATGCATCTTCAAACGATCCCAAATGCAGTTGTAAACTATCCCAGCCGAGGAAGAAGGGTCTTATCTAGCGAAACGACCGGTTATTTTCCTTAAAAAAAATACAATTTAAATACTTTTTAATCTCAAACGCTCGTTTTACCTTTCTCTCCCTGAACTCTTGTGTATTCTGGCTCAAGACAGTTAGGGTATGTTGAAAAACTCTGACCGTATTTTTTCCCTCAACTTCAAAAATCATTTCAAAATCATCCTACATCGCTGCGGAAGTACCAACCCAGTCTTTGCAAAGAAGATCAAACACCCTTAACAAAAAAGGTAAAATAACGACATAGTACAATTTTGAAGTTGAGGGAGAACATGAGATGGGAGTTTTTTGACATACCCTAACTGTCATGAACCGGAACAAAAACAGTCCAGGCAGAGTAAGGCAAGACGAGCGTTTGGTATTAAAAAGTATATAAATTGTATTATTTTTATTATTTTTATTATTACGCTACATAAGACCCTTCTTTCTACAACGACATTTGGGATCGTTTGAAGCCGCATTTAAACTGCATTTAGGAAGTTCAAAATCGGGCCACCATACCCGTCCATTATATGGAGAAAAATGCTGAAATGTTTTCCCCAAAAAAACATAATTTCTTAACATTGTAGATGACGAGGGGATGAGCAAATTATGTGTAAATTGTTGTTCTGGAAGTGGACTTCTCCTTTAATCCTTCAGATATTAAAAACAGGGAATGTGTCGTATCAGTTATATCCATTGCTTTTGCATTCTAAGTCTTGCATTCGCTGATGACATGCACAAACCAGGATGAAGACGAGGGAGCTGACTTTGAGAGAAAACGATTGAACATGAATTTTACCAGCTGAAGAGGAGACTAAAAGCAGAAACTCCCCAAAACAAGCAACAGTTGGAATTGGCTGCATTAAAGAAAAAAATCATATTTGCAAATGTCTTGACTCTACAGCAGAGAAAGCAATTTTGTCTTTACTGTTCCAATACTTATGGAGGGCACTGTATAAAAAAAAAAAAAAAAAAAACACTTTAAATCTAACAGCAATTATCATTCCCTAGAAAATGTTTTCTGTCTTATTCCAGAACTCATTTAATGCTGCTAAATCAGTAAGGAAGAAGGACTGGCCACTCAGGTTTGAAGATTTTCCCCTTTCTGTGTTTTAAATCCCATAAGCCATACAGTTTATATCCTCAGAAAAAAGCTCTATTATCGCTATTTTGCATTTATCTTAAACAAAAACAACTGAATGCATGAAATGGAAATGCATGATTTTGTAGCATTATGTTTCCACTGTATTATGTTTTCCAAATGATGATGAAACTGCTTCACTGAAAGTGTAGTATCTCCAAGTAGTATTTCCCACAATACCTCACAGGAGCAAATGATAGGTTGCAGTCACCATGTCACCTACTCTTCTGAGACTAGAATAATGACATGGGGCAGACAGAGTGGATGTTGTGTGCTCACGCAATAACGCTGGTAGATCCACACAGTTACAGAAAGTACAGGTTTGTATGATTGACTCATGGTGGTCTTATTAATGTCTTACTATATTATAACTGATCTATTCACTGGAGCATATAAATAGTGCTATTTTATAGGACTTTGTATGCTTTCACTGTCCATGCAGTGGTTTTGTTTCAGAACCAGATTTCACATTTGGCTGTTAAATAGTGACCCAAAACTGTACAAAAAAATTCAAATCAAAATTTGAAATTGAAACTCTGTAGGAGTTTAATTTTACAATACGTAAAAGCTGAATAAAAAAGACATTCCTGTAAACTATAAACAGCAGCTTTGAGGTGATTTACCTAATCCCCTAATGTAGTCTGTGTTTTATTTTATTTAACTTGCATATATTTTGTATGGTTGTGGAGGATAAGTGTATGTTTGATTTGGTTGATAATCCTATTTTGCTAGTCTAACTAGGCATTAGCATTTAGCTTTGTTAACATTTAGCTTTATTTTTTATTGATGTCATCAGAACAAGCATGTGACCAAATGAAAATCACCAATCTAATGACATGACTTCAAGTTTTCATAGGTTTAGAGGGGGAAAAACACAACAAGCAGCCAATATGCCACAGTAATTTAAAATTAATTTCTGTTCTTATCAGTGTGTGACAATCATGATTGCATTATGTGACAATTTAAATCTTTTAAATACAAAGTGATGTAATTAGCTACAAGACAAACTGTTGTCTTGTAAACAGATGAATGGAATGTAATGGCCATAAGACAGAAAAACATTTTATTATTTATGATGACATTTCATGGCTTTAGGTAATTAAACATTACCAGTGATTACCTCTGTGTTACCAGTGTTTTTGCTTTATTATATATAAGTGTGTATGTGTGTGTGTGTGTGTGTGTATACATCAAAGATCCCCCTCGAGGGCCTCAGTGAACTCTACCTAGCCCACCAATCTCTACCCACAGGGGCCCCAAAGCAATAAAAACTACAAGGGCCCCAGAAACCATATCAATGCCCCTTCACTACGTTATTTTAAATCTGTGCAATGTAAGTGATAATGTACATCCCAGCCGGTTGATAAAGCCCGACAGGCTTTCTGAAGGGCTTTATTCTGTGCTAACAACTGGCTGGATGTATATTATCCTGCTTATTACACAGCTGCTTGCCACAAATGGAATAATTAGACAAAACATTGATCTGAGCTGAAATATTTGAACGCAAAGCTAGCAAATTTAAACTAGATGGACATTTATGCGCTATGCGGCAGTCATTGCACTTATTACACAACATTTCACCATATTCAACAGTTATGGCGATAAAAGACATTGATTTAAGGTGAAAATGGCAGCAGCTGCGTTTGAATGAAACGAGAGATCGAGTCCATGATACCAGGATGACATAATTAAATAATTATGGTGATAGAAGATATTGATTTAAGGTGAGAAAGTTTCGAAATCTTACCAATTTGTTAGTTATCTTATAATCCATTACAGTGTACAAAACAACTGTCGCAAAATGGCAGCAGCTGCGTTTGTATGAAATGAAAGAGCGAGTCCATGATACCAGGGTGACATAATTAAATAATTATACATACTATATTAAATTGAGTTTAAATATTTTATTACCTAACCAAACGCAGAAAAGAAAAAAAAAATGCTCCCAACAAGCAAACAGTGCCGACAGCAGACAGTTATCAGGAAAAGCCTGTGTTATTAGTTTTTACCAGTTGTTATCTGGGAATAACATACCTTGGAATGTGGTGACTGACCAATCAGAATCGAGTGTTCTGTGTAGCTGTGTAATAATATTGTTTAACCATGTTATGTGATCACAAACACCAAACACGGTTAGTGAACGAATCAACCAATCATATTTTGAAGGGGGCCCCCGTTAAAAAAAACGTGTTTCGGGGGATAAAATATATGTTTTTTTTGTTGGGGTTCCCATTAAAGCAAGTTAAAGCGACATTATTGGGGTCGC
The DNA here is from genome assembly GCA_036247105.1 of Cirrhinus mrigala. Classification (NCBI taxonomy): domain Eukaryota; kingdom Metazoa; phylum Chordata; class Actinopteri; order Cypriniformes; family Cyprinidae; genus Cirrhinus; species Cirrhinus mrigala. The sequence continues at coordinate 16,611,263 of CM070012.1, read as the reverse complement.
TTTAACTCGCGTACATCAAAACCTACCTGCGGCAACAGTGTTAAAGTAGCCCAATTCCATTTGAAACCCATGGACTTGGCAACACTGCTCAAAATCCCCACCAATACATTTTTTTTAAGTAAATTTAAGAAAAAAAAAAAAAAACGGGGACTAGCAACCATTTGGTTACCAACGTTCTTCAGAATATCTTTTATGTTCAGCAGAAGAAAGCAACACATACAGGTTTGTAACAACTTTAGGGTGAGTAAAGGTTGACAGAATTAAATTTTTCAGCTAACCGTCCCTTTAAGTTCTTAGTATATTTGTTCATACATCTTAAATGACAGAAGGCCTGTGGTTAGTTTTGACTTCGGTTGGTGTTTATAAAGATGAATAACTGGTGGTGTTTATTATCTAACTATTTAATAACTGATTTGACTGATTCAAAATACACAAAAGACAAAAGTCACCTACAGAGGAATGAATCAGTGTCAGTGAACGAATGAATCAGTGAATTTAAAAGATTTGAGTTACAAAAATGAATCCAAATTTCTACCAATACATTTTAGTTACTTAATAGATAAACGCGTTTTCTATATTTGTAAATACGTTTTAATAAATGACTCTTGATAAATGTTTTAATAAAATATGAGTTGTTTTGACTTGCTCGTTGTTTATTAAATAATTCAGTGACTGAATCATTATAAACAGTGCATTGAATTATCGCCACCTACTGCTGATGTAACCTGCGGTAAGAACGAACGAGTGAAAAAAATTCAAAAGATTTCTTGTGAAAATATCCAAAATTTTCTCACTGAGATGAATCCCCCCCACCACCACTACATGTTACAGCCGTTCATTTTCAGAAAGACATGTATGATCTGTACGGGCAATATGACGTGAGGAAATGTGATTGGAGGACGCTTGAGCTATATAACTCACAGACTGCTGCTCCTCCCTTTCGCCAGTGGAGTTTCACTACGAGCTTCTGCACCACACAGGGCAGACGGGAACACAAACACAAGTAAGTCACTCTTCATTCCGCAAATCAATCTATATACATTACACATCCGAAAATCTGCTTTGCTTCTTCTTGACCTGTGATACACGTACATCGTTCTGAATGTTTTGGCATGAAAATGTGCTCTGGCTCGACTCCATGACAATTTCTCCCTACTGTTTCACCCTTTGCTCTAATGCCTACGTGGACTTTGTGTGGACAGTCACTAATGCTGATCTTGACTTGAACATTCACATTCGTCCATTAGCAAAGGCCGCGTTTTCAGTGAACACTTGTGAGATGCTGTCATTCTCGGGATGTTAGGTTTATAAAGGATCAATAAGAGTAAAGTTTTCCTAATCAAGTGTGTGTTAGCGCTCACGCTAGCTGGTGTACGTGTCACTATCGCGCACGCGCACCTCAAAGTTTACTGGAGTTGGTGTCGAGCCAGAACAAGTTTATCATCGCCGCAAACCAAAAAAACTGTCGTATTTTTCAACAACACACGTTAATAATTCGATTAAATACGTATCCATCCACCCCTCTCGGAATTCAAATATTTTCAAGTGTAAAATTATGAAGTGTTAAACGAGAAATCCGTCTTTCCTACTCCCGTTAGCCGTTAGCATGGCGTGTCATGAGTTGACGTAGCGCGCATGTATACAACAGGGTAAAAAATGTACATACAAAACTCGTTTTTACACACGGAAAACATTTCTTAATTACATTTGTTAAACTATTTCCCCAGCTGCTTTTTTGTGTCATTCTAAGACCAAATGTAACCTAAATCCGCCATATTTAAATCTGACATACGCAGGAATGGCCACGTTAGCAAGTCGAGAGAGCCGCTGGGCCATTTCAGCACTTAAAGAAACACATTTGTTTTTTGTTTAGTTTTGCATGTTTCACAGTCATTATATATTTCTTTTTTTATTTTTTTTTTATCTCAATGTGTCTTTTTAAGCAAGTTGATGATTTAATATTTTAAAACTCTTGTGTATCACTAACATGTTGGTGACTGAACTGAATCTGTCTTGTGAGTTAGTTCCTATTTCTAATTTTATTTAATGAGTCACATTTGCATATATTTAAAAACGAATTATGCAAAGTCAAAGGAAATGCCACGTGTAACTAAGTTCTGCCAACCTAAAGTGGTTTTGCATCATTGGTGACTGATTTTTCTTCTTCTTTTTTTTTTTTTTTGTCTCTCCCCTTTTCTTGGTTTTGTTTTTTAGGCAAAAGCTGGCAGGCTGACACGTACGGGCAGCTTTACAGGACGGATTATCTGGTAACTGACCATTTAGCTGGTAAGATTATTGACCATTGTCTTTGTTTCTACTAGATTAATTTGCTGACTAGCCCAGTGTTTGCTTTGAACCACAAGATCTGTGTTTGTCTTGTGTTTGTGCCCATGGGTCACAAGTTGTTTAACCAAGATCAAATCACATCTTATGAGTGATCATATGATTTAAATGTGTTATAAAAATGCTAGTCATTTGAGCATCTGAAGGATTTTTAGTGTTCGGTTAGTGGATCGATTTATTTGGAGTGCTTTTGATCTGCCTTGAGGAGCTGTATGTATGTGTCTGAAGTGTTTAGCCTCTGGGTCCTAGTCTTTAGGAGGCCTGCAGAGGAAGAGGCCCTGGCAGGGGCATGCAGAGAAACACATTAAAACAGCCTTGTACTGTGAAGGAGAGGTTTGGAGTTTGCATTTGGGGGGTTGAGGGGCCAGATTGTCAGAGGGAACTGGAAGGAATGTTGTATGACTTAATACAAGAGTTATAGTTAATTACTGCAAGAGTTACTTCATCTGTAGAAGATAATCTTCCATTTTACTGTATCATTCTGCACCCCACTTTTGCTACGTACTTTGTGTGATTTTTAAAGTGCTGTGTTAGTCTCTGATGTTGGAATTTCTACAGCGAATGAGTGGTCTTTCAGGACTCAAGGCTGCATGGTTGTAACAGTAGCCTCAGCATTTATAATCTTGTCTTTCTCACAGTCCTGTGCTGGGTGTAGGGGAGCAGTCTGCCAAGTAGATATTTCGCTGAGGTGTGGCATGCATGTTTTCAATTAAATGCGAGTCGTGCTTTGTGGAACTTTTGTTTACGAAGTAGAAATGTATTCTTTTTGCTGCTCTACATACTAGGGGTACAGCAAGTAAGGGTTAGTGGGGAAATCCTCTTAGCTTTAGAGCTCGCTCAACTAACTCCATGGCTTAGAATTAGCCCATGGCCAAAGTAACAGACGGGCAATTTTGACCTTCCACAAAATGGATCAGTCGCATTAAAATTGCTTCTACTGATTGTGTTCTCTTATATGATTTAGAACAAACCACACTGTTTTGTGACCGTTATTTTACACAATTTTGCTTATTTTTCTCCCTTTACTTTAAAAAGTAATGGTAGAACCATTGGTTCTTGGTTGGATGGTAGATTTTAAGAATAGGCTGGGGTTTAAGCGAACTAAATACTTGAAGAAGTCTGTAATTTCACCACTGTCAACATTGTGAGGTAAAAAATACAATTTGAACTGACGTATATGAATTGTTTACAGGAAGATTAATAATGTGCAAATGGAAAATAGATGCAGTGAATTACTATATTATTATTATAATTATTATAATTTTTTGTTTTTCAAAAAGGTTTCAGCTCCGCCCATGTTGATAAATGGTTTATGTCTTAACTGCCAGTGTGTATTTTCTTTTATCTCTGTCGTAATTTCACTGATACGGCAAACACTGTTCCTTTGTGCAGTAATCACGTGCTATCTTCTTTTCGTAGTGGCACACTCGGACTCCGTGTAAACGTGGGATTTCGACCATGAGCTCAGTCGCTGTACTTACGCAAGAAAGCTTTAATGAGCATCGCAGTGGCCTCCTGCCAGAGCAGGTCAAAGGTACATGGCACCTTTCAGCCATTTCTGTCTTGCCGTTAACCATTTTTTGGCAAAGTGAATGTTGAATATTGTATATTCTCTTCCCTTTAGGTGCTGTGGCAGGTCCTAGCGGTGCTGAAGATGAGGATAGCCTTCCCACCTACAAGGATGCCTTTCCCCCTCTGCCTGAAAAGCCTTTACCAGAGGGGGTACAGGAGACTGGAAATGCCTGGACGTCTAAGATCAAACCTCTCAAGTCATCAATAATCACCCAGGTGCAGCGATCGAGCTGTTGCAGTTAGAGTCACCTATCGTACCTGGGGAGTATTGATTTCAAGGGTTTGACTGGTTTCTGCTTTGATGAATACAGGTTTTCCATGTGCCTCTGGAAGAGCGCAAGTACAAGGACATGAACCAGTTTGGAGAAGGAGACCAGGCGAAAGTATGTCTTGACATTATGCACAAGACTGGAGCCCACCTGGAACTCTCCATGGCTAAAGACCAAGGCCTCTCCATTATGGTCTCTGGGAAGCATGACGCAGTCATGAAAGCCCGCAAAGAGATTGTGTCCCGACTGCAGACTCAGGTAATATGAAATACTGTTAAAAATTCTAGCAATTATGTTTTTAACATGGTATGTTTTGGGTAACTTGCAGGAAAGCACAATATATTGGTACTATTTTGGTTAGCAGCCAATATTGGTTTTTACTTATTTTATAATTGGTATTAGTCCATATTGGATATTTGTGTACCCTCATTTGTAGTATTTTTTTTTTTTTAATTAAGTTACCATTACCATAATCTAACACTCACTTGAAGTTAATTGTGACCCTGGACCACAAAACCAGTCTTAAGTAGCATGGGTATATTTGTAGTAATAGCCAAAAATACATTGTATGGGTCAAAATGATGCCAAAAATCATTAGGATATAAAGTATAGACCATGTTCCATTTAAGATTTTTTTTTTGTTTTTTTTTTGTCAATTTCCTTCCGTAAATAAATAAACTTAATATGCATTGCTAGAAACCTCATTTGGACAACTTCAAATGCGATTTTTCTCAATATTTTGATTTGTTTTGCACCCTCAGATTCCAGATTCTCAAATAGTTGTATCTCAGCTAAATATTGTCCTATCCTAACAAACCATACATCGGTGGAAAGCTTATTTATTCAGCTGTATAAATTAAAAAAAAAAAAATCCTTATGACTGGTTTGTGGTCCAGGGTCACAACTGTTAAAACAAATGTAATAAAATTGTTAAAAAATTAATCTTTCGCTAATCACAAAATTAACATCAAATTCACTTGTACCATTTAAAACACTTTATTTGTTTATTTATTTATTTATTTTAAATTGAAATAATTATTATTTTTATTTATTTATTTATTTATTTTTTTTTTTTACTTCAGCGTTTATCGCTATTGGTCATGAAAATAATATGAAAATGCTTTTCTGTATCAGCCAGAATTATAATATTTGTATATCCTTGGTGTCTTCTAATATTACTTGACTACAGGCTTCAGCTACTGTGGCCATCCCCAAGGAACATCATCGTTTTGTCATCGGCAAGAGTGGGGAGAAGCTACAGGAGCTCGAGCTGAAGACTGCCACCAAGATCCAGATCCCTAGACCCGAAGACCCCAGTAACCTCATCAAGATCTCTGGAACCAAGGAAGGCTTGGAGAAGGCCAGGCACGAGATCCTGCTCATCTCTGCTGAGCAGGTCTGGAACTTCAGTTTTAGGCTTTGTTTACTTACTGATCACACAGTTATGAATCGGATTATGTGGGATAGTGCAAATTATTTATTGGTCCCACTTTATATTACATGGCTTTAACTAATATGTACTTGCATCAAAAAAATAAGTACAATGTACTTATTGTGTTCGTATTGTATTGCAAAACACTTTTGTTGCTATTGACGTGTGGATACGGGTAAGGTTAGGGACGGGTTTAGTGGTATGAGTGATTTAAAGTGTAAGGGATGTGTCAACAGTGTAATTACAAATGTAATTACAGATGTAATTACATGCAGGTGTTTTTAAAATGTGTACAATGTAAAAACATGCATGTACAGTAAGTGCATTGTATCAAATGATTCATTTAAATGTAAGTACATAGTAGTTAAGGCCACCTACTATGAATTGGGACCTATTTATTTAAATGCTTATTAAACAATCTAGTAAATAAAGGTTTCATTAAATCATTGCAGGATAAGCGTGCTGTGGAGAGAATGAACATCGAAAAGGTGTATCACCCCTTCATCACTGGAGCTTATAACAAGCTGGTGGGGGAGTTGATGCAGGAGACAGGAGCCCGCATTAATGTCCCTCCACCAAGTGTGAACAAAACAGAGATCGTCATCACTGGGGAGAAAGAGCAGGTGGCCCTGGCCATGGCCAAGATCAAGAAGATTTATGAGGAAAAGGTGAGCCATGACAGAATAATTAATGGACTTAAGTTGACTTTTCCAAAATCCACAGTATGCTTCTGAAACTGGGCTGAATTTCCATGTGAAAGTAGTAATGATAGACCTGAAAGTGTCTGAGACGTGGCCTTTTGCTCATTTCAGAAGAAGAATGCTACCACTATTGCAGTGGAGGTGAAGAAATCTCAGCACAAGTATGTGATTGGGCCTAAGGGTAACACCCTGCAAGAGATCCTGGACAGGACCGGCGTCTCGGTCGAGATCCCACCCCTCGACAGCAGCTCAGAGACAGTAATCCTGCGTGGGGAGCCAGACCGGCTGGGCCAGGCACTCACTGAAGTGTATGCCAAGGTAAACAAGCTCGTTTTCCTCCCCCCTCCATCTTTCAGTACAAGAATTCCTTCCCTCAAGCTCTCTTTTGCACTCTTCTCCTTTAGATTTAATTTAGGGAAAGTATCGAAAATATTGCAGAAATACTATCAATTTGACTGTGTGACCTTTGAACCTTACTTTCTTTGTACAGGCCAACAGCTACACTGTGTCCTCAGTCTCTGCTCCCTCTTGGCTTCATCGTTTCATTATTGGCAAGAAAGGACAGAATCTGGCAAAGATCACGCAGCAAATGCCCAAGGCGAGTCAACTTTCCGCTAATCGCGTCAGAGTGCTAAGCCCGATTTCTCTATTGTCTTGCTCAATGAGGGGAATGTGTAGATGTGGCTTGATGGTTTTCATCAGAGTAACATGTCAAGTTGACAATACAAAGGTCATGGTAGTTGCGTCAACCAGCACAGGTATTTCAGAATGACGCTGACCTTTAGCCAAGAAGAAACACCCAAGAGCTGCACATGTGTTAGTTCATTTTATATTGGTCTACTAATATGATACACAGCCAGATGCTTGTATAAACCTTCACGTTGTTCCAAACCCATTTTTGGAACAAAAATATTTTGAATGAAACCTGAGATTTCTGTTCCTCTATTAAAAGACTATTACACCAATCTTGACGCTTTAAAAAAAGTTAATGAAGATGCAAAATTAATCCATATGAATCATTTAGTCAATATCTTCTAAAGAGACATGATGAACAGGATTAATTTAGGCTTTTATTCACATATGAACAGTTCGCATGAATGGAAGCTCAGCCGTATTTGCTTGATGCATGAAAGCACACTTGAACTTTTCATTGACTTTCAGTTGCTTGATCCTTAAGGATTACTCTTAAAATTACCCTTAAAACTTCAAGCATCAACATTTTGGTGGAATGAACTATAAATGGAGGGATGGCAATTTCTTAGGTTTAACTAAAGGAATAGTTTACCCAAAAATGAAAATTACCCCATGATTTATTCACTCTCAAGCTGTCTAAGATGTATATGACTTTCTTTTTTCAGACTAATACAATCAGAGTTGTATTTATAAAAAAAAAAAAAAAAAAAAAAAAAAAATAGATCTTCCAAGCTTTATGCCAGTGAATGGGCATTGAGATTTTCAGTAAAGAAGTCCAATAAAGTGCATCTACCCATCATAAAAAATAATCCAGACAGCTCCTGGGGGTTTTGTTCCAAAGATGAATGGAAGTCTTATAGGTTTGGAACGACATGAGGATACGTAAATGACAATTTTCATTTTTGGGGTGAGCTGACCCTTTGAAATATGATGTCATTAAGAAAACGCTTTGTGTTTTTATTCAACAGGTGCACATTGAGTTCACCGAGGGTGAGGACAAGATCACGCTGGAGGGTCCCACCAAAGATGTACAGATGGTACAGGGCCAGATTGAAGCCATTGTTACAGATCTGGTAATACTTTAACTTCCCTATTTTGCAGCAAACGCTTACGCTTGCTTTGTTATATTTAGGCATATACTGGCCTCAATGTGTCCTAAACTATTTGGTTGACTTTCATGTATTCTTTATTATAGGTTAGCCGAATGGACTACACAGAGATTAGTGTGGATCCCAAGTTCCACCGACACTTAATTGGGAAAGGCGGCGCAAACAGTGAGTATAGCAGTTTTGCTGTTAATAGCAGAGATTGTATGATTTGAATGTGAACGTGTTCATGTATCCCTCATGAACCCATATAATATTATTGTTGTTATTATTATTATTATTATTATTATTATTATTCTTATTATTTTTATTTATTTATTTATTTATTTTCCTCCACATCTAGTTAACCGCATAAAGGAGCAGCACAAAGTGTCAGTCCGCATTCCACCTGACAACGAGAAGAGCAACCTGATCCGTATAGAGGGTGACCCCCAGGGCGTGCAGGAGGCCAAGAAGGAGCTGCTGGAGCTAGCGTCACGCATGGCAAGTTGGATAGACTTGTAACTGAATAAAGAAAGCTCTGTTTACCATTCTCTCTGTACAGTGTTTTTTAGGTTCAAGTTTACCACTTGTTATGTGCTTGCATCGTTTGTGTTTGTCTTAGAAGATTTACTTTAGGTTACTGTCTGCAGTAAATTTGTTTGCGTAATACTCAAATTGGAATCAGGTGCATGTGTGGGGGGAAAAAAACATCTGCAGGCTCTACAGCCTCAGAGTATAAAGTCCTCTGGGTTATTTGCTGGAGTTGCCTGGCAACTCTTGACTGAAATTCTCTAAGAATGTCATGATTTCAACAGGAGAATGAGCGTACAAAGGACATGATCATTGAACAGCGTTTTCATCGAGCCATCATCGGACAGAAAGGGGAGAAAATTAAGGAAATTCGGGATAAGTTCCCTGAGGTAAATGTTTTAAGATGCAAGGCATATTTTTCCATTTGCACATTTGTTTATAATAATGGAGAAATATATTTTTTCCCTTTCTTGCCTTCAGGTCATCATTAACTTCCCTGACCCAACGCAGAAAAGTGACATTGTACAACTGCGTGGGCCTCGCACTGAGGTGGAAAAATGCACAAAGTTTATGCAGAAAATGGTGGCTGAAATGGTACACACACTTTTATTTTTTATTTGTTTTATTTTATTTTTTATTTTTTCCTGGATTTTCTATTGCATTCAGTCTCATTCAGCTCAATATTTGCTGATGTTGGGAATCAGTATATCAGGAACACTAATTTGGGCAAAGGCAAGGTTTTGATCCACTTAACATCTGGGCTCATCTGCTATTTATTTTTATTTTTTTTTGTCCATGATGCAATTACCTTTTTTATCATTATCGATTTATTTTATATTTTAAATGATATCCATTTATATTATATAGGATGGGCTGCAGTTCATTCATCTGCCGCTTTAAAAGCTCAATGTCTTTAAAGTTGGGTGGATTCTGAATTTTTAATCGGCTGGAAAAAGCTGTTCCGAAAGTGATTCCATTATATTTCTGTGTGCTTATTGCTGTGATGTGCTCCTCTGTTGTACTAATGTACTATTAGTAGATGTAAACACTTTTTTATTTATTTTTTTTTTTTCTCCTCTTTAAATGACACTCTACACTAGATATGAATTTCGTCATCAGCACAGCACACTTGGTACAGTGTGCACCCTGGTTATTTTGTATTATTTATTTATTTTTTTTTTTAAAGCACACATACCGTTACAGTATACTCATAACTTCTGGAGAGTCACTGGACTAGGGTGAAACTTTATATTGCGCATATGTCCACCGTTGGTGTTCGTACTTGCTATCAAATGGCGTGTACTGTAACAGGCTGTATTTGTTAAAGTATATTTTGAGCTTAACAGTGTGTGAAATTACTGTCAATTTTAGCATTTCCTAAACCGTCCTACTTCTATGTTCTTTTCCAGGTTGAGAACAGCTTTTCTGTCTCAGTCCCCATTTTCAAGCAATTCCACAAAAACATAATTGGCAAAGGAGGAGCAAATATAAAGAAGGTAAGAAGTTACTTTTTAGAATTCTTACACATTCATCTATTCTCAGCCCATTTTTAACTGGTAGTTTTTTTTTTTTTTTTTTTTTTTTTTTTTTTTTTTTTTTTTCCCTCCCTTTCTCAGATCCGCGAAGAGACTAACACTAAGATTGATCTGCCTGCGGAGAACAGCAACTCTGAAATGATTGTCATCACAGGAAAGAAGGCAAACTGTGAGGCAGCGAAAAACAGGATCCTGGCCATTCAGAAAGAACTGGTGAGTTTTTTTTTTTTTTTTTTTTTTTTTTTTTTTTTTTTGTTTATTTGATGTTGTGTTTGAAATGTCAAGTTAAAGGATTGGTTCACTTCAAGAATGAATTTCCTGAATTTTTTACTCGCTCCCATGTCATCCAAGATGTTCATGTCTTTCCTTTAGTTGAAAAGAAATTAAGGTTTTTGAGGAAAACATTACAGGATTTTTCTAAATATAGTGGACTTCAATGGGAACCAACAGGTTGAATGTCCAAATTGCAGTTTCGGTGCAACTTCAAAGCTTCTTATCTAGTGTGAAATAAAACTGCATATACTTTAACTACAAATGCTCATCTTGCACCAGCCCAACATCACGCATTGTTGTCATGTTGGAAAGGTCGCACTTGACATAGACGGAAGTAGCGACCCAGTGTTTACAAAGCAAACGTGCAAAAAAAGGTAAAAACAACAATGTTGGACTATTCTGAAGTTGGAGGAGAAAATGAGATGGAGTTTTTTGGCCTGCCCTACTTTTTTGAACCAAAGTACACTGACAGAGAACTAACTGTGTGTGACCTTTACCACGTGATGATGTAATGCGTTAAGTCGCGAATGCACATCGCAGATCTAGTGCAAGATGAGAATTTGTGGTTGGTGGTGGTGGTTGTTGTTGGGTGTGTTGTGTGTGTTTTTTTTTTTTTTTTTTTTTTTTTTTTGGTCAATCGTTTTGCTAGATAAAACCCTTATTCCTTGGCTAGGATTGTCAAGCTCTTTGAAGCTGCATTGAAACTGCATTTTGGACGTTCAAACTGTTAGGCTGATCTAAAAGTTTGATTGATTACTGAAGGATCATGTGACCCTGAAGGCTGTCGAAATGGCTTTCATATTGAATAAATATTACATTTATTGGGCCTATTTCAAAATCTTTACTCACCCCACAGTTTTGAATGGTAGTGTATATATGGAAGGGAATTTTTACAATTGTTTTTTTTTTTTTTTTTTTTTTTTTTTCCCCGAATATCTGTGCAGGCAAATATTACTGAGGTAGAGGTGTCCATCCCCTCAAAACTGCACAACTCCCTAATTGGCTCCAAGGGGCGTTTTGTGCGTTCCATCATGGAGGAGTGTGGTGGCGTGCACATACATTTCCCAACAGAGGGCTCTGGCATCGATGCAGTGACAATCAGAGGCCCAGCGGAGGAGGTAGAGAAAGCCAAGAAACAGCTGCTGTCCCTGGCAGAAGAAAAGGTATGTCTTAAGGGATGGGTTTCCTTGAAAAACTTGAAACTCAAAGCCAGTAATGCTGATGTTACGCTTGGAATGTCATCTGGGTTCCGGGTTTGTTAGTACAGGTTTTCCAACTGCTTTAAACACAAGGCCAGTCATTATCGCTCTAAAAACAATTCAGTTGTTTTAAGATTTGTGCATTCATTGTGTGACTGAATATATGTTTGTGGTTGCTTTCTATTAGCAAACTAAAAGCCACACAGTTGAGCTTCGTGCCAAACCTGAATACCACAAGTTCCTTATCGGAAAAGGAGGTGGAAATATCCGCAAGGTGCGGGACAGCACAGGCGCCAGGATCATCTTCCCTACTGCTGAGGATAAGGATCAGGAGCTGATCACAGTCATTGGTACAGAGGAAGCTGTAGCAGAAGCACAGAAGGAGCTGGAGGCACTTATTAAGAGCTTGGTTAGTAACCCCAACACTGATAATCAGGAAAAAAAAATCAAAGTATCTTCTGAATGGATTCCATTTGCTCTAATGATTCTTCAATTATATTTCTGACATCAGGATAATGTTGTAGAGGATTTCATGATTGTGGATCCCAAGCACCATCGGTTCTTCGTTGCACGTCGTGGCCAAGTCCTAAGGGATATTGCAGACGAGTATGGTGGCGTTATAGTCAGTTTCCCCCGAACTGGCTCACAGAGTGATAAGGTCACCCTAAAGGGAGCCAAAGATTGTGTGGAGGCTGCAAAGAAGCGAATGCTGGAGCTGATTGAGGATTTGGTGAGTGGATTTAACAATTCTGATCTCAGACAGCTGTAGATATTGTGCTGTTTTAAAGAGGTAATGACTACATGTTCCTTTTAAATCTGCAGGATGCACAAGTGACCATGGAGTGTGTGATCCCTCAGAAGTTTCACCGCTCCATTATGGGGCCTAAGGGCTCTCGCATACAGCAGATCACTAAAGACCACAATGTGCAGATCAAGTTTCCGGACAGAGATGACCAGCAAGGTGAATACTGATAATTGAAAGGTTCCATATCATGGAAAATCAAATGTTTCTTGATCTGTCTTTGAAATGGAAAGAGCAACCTTGACCACAAAATGACCACACTAAAGTCCCTAAGATCAAATATGCAACGTTTCTTGTTTCACTCAGCTCCATCAGCCGACGCTCCAGTTCAGGAGAATGGAGAGGCCAATGGAGAGGTGAAGGAGCCTGCTGATCCTTTAGTCCCAAAGAAGTGTGATGTCATTGTGCTCTCTGGCCGCAAAGAGAGGTGTGAAGCTGCTGCTGAAGCGCTAAAGGTGCGATTTCCTTAGTTCTTCTTATTTGTATGTTCTTGGTGTTTTGTCAAATGCTGTAACAAATATTCATTCTTTAGGCTTTGGTTCCTGTGACCATTGCGGTGGAAGTGCCTTTTGAGCTTCATCGCTACATCATTGGTCAGAAAGGAAGTGGAATCCGCAAAATGATGGACGAGTTTGAGGTTAGTCACTTCACAGCTAATGTCCGTGGAATTGTAAATCTATTTCTGCGTTTATTAACAAATGGCTGGAGATATGCATTGCATTTATAGCTAAAGCTTTTTACAGTATTAAATAGATTTTCTTGCTGCTGTCCTGACAAATATATTTTCCTCCCAGGTTAATATTCAAGTGCCTGCTCATGAGTTACAGTCTGATGTTATCTCCATTACTGGCCTGGCCTCCCACCTTGACCGCGCTAGAGAGGGTCTTCTTGAGCGTGTCAAAGAGCTACAGGCTGAACAGGAGGATCGGGTGAGTTTGTAGCCTGAAGAGCAAATTAAACTTTGTGTCAGTGGTTTCCACTCTGTAATCTGTAATCATACATTACATAAATTGTGATTTTTTTTTTTTTTTTTTTTTTTTTTAATAAATTTGTTATTTTTGTCCACAGGCTCTCAGGAGCTTCAAGCTGACCATCACTGTGGATCCCAAGTATCACCCCAAGATCATTGGACGCAAGGGTGCCATAATTTCCCAAATCCGCAATGAGCATGAGGTCAACATTCAGTTTCCAGAGAAGAATGATGAAAACCAGGTACGATGACTGGAGCCTAAAAAAAGACTTTGAAAAGTGCCTTTTTTTGGAAACGACCAAAAGCTTATGCTTTTCTTCATTTGGCCTTCTAGGATCAGATTACCATTACTGGGTATGAGCAGAATGCTGTGGCGGCCCGTGATGCTATTCAGGCTATAGTGGATGAACTGGAGGAAATGATCTCGGAGGACATCACCCTGGACAGCAGAGTCCATGCTCGCATCATAGGGGCACGTGGCAAGGGAATCCGCAAAATCATGGATGAATTTAAGGTGAGACGTATAAAGTGTCACATCTTCAAACACTCATTTCATACAAAGTATTTGACTTGTGCTCTTTAGACCTAAGGATGTATATTATCTATGACAGTGGTTCTCAACTCCAGTCCTCGGGGCCTACTGCTCCGCACATTTTGTATGTCTCCCTCATGTAACTCACTTGATTCAAATCATCAGCTCTTTAGGAGAAATATGCATGAACTGAACTGAGTGTGTCAGATTCAGAAACATACGAAATGTGCAGGGCAGTGGGCTCAGAGGACTGGAGTTAAGAACCAATGATTTATGACAATAGCGTAATTGTTGCTTAAGCGATTTGCAATTTGACATTATCATGTGTATCGCTAAAACCAAACAAAAACACAGAGTACGCATACACTGAGATGTAGGTTGGACTACTGTGCAAGCACATTTAGAGGTTACGCTTTCACTTTTTTAGATTTTAGTTTAATAATATACATTTCAAATTCCCCCAAAATTCTAGATAAGGGGCCAAAAAGGCGCTGTATGACATTTGTCTTTTATATTTATATCCTCTATATCACACAAAGAGTACAGTTGTTTATTTATTTTTTTCCCCTAAATATCAGCACAATTCTAAATGTGAGATTGATTTTATAAAACAGCTCAATAAATGAGAAGTTATTATTGACTAACATTTTAGACACAACAGCTCCTGTTTCTGCTCTATTTTGTCATCGAAAATGGTTCCAAACAAGGCCACAGCAGAAATGTTTTGTCTCTGAGCAACACATAATGGTGTTTCGTAATTGAATCGATCAGCCGTATGAACAAATCAGTTGAATGAATGACTCAATGACTCACTCATGCAGCAATTTGCTGCCAACTACCGGTGATTTTAGGTTTATATTTAAAGTGTTTTATTTCCCCCCAAAATCATCTAAAGCCTACTTTAGATCCAGATTCTGTACCACCTCTGCTAATTTTGTTGATACTGATTTCATTTGATTGGTAACAACTCTGTAGTGTCTTACTATTTATTGATTACATTTAGAAATTTGAAACAAAAGATGATGCATATGTGTAATTAGGTTGGGAAAAATTGGCCTTATGAAAAATACCCATAAAAGGTAAAAATTAATTTAGACTTACTGGAAAAGTTAATTTCTTTTACTCCTGCGATCTAACCACTGCACAGAAATATGAAGTATATCAAAAGCTTTGGAAGTCAGTTCTAAACCTGCTGAAATACCAGCACAATTACATGCTCTGCAAAATATCAGCTAATTAGCGTTATTGACACAACTCCAGAAAATATCAAGATGTGTGTGTTTTTTTTTTTTTTTTTTTTTTTTTTTTTTTTTTTTGTCTTTTTTGGTCATCGTGCACCCCCTTACTTTAGAGTTTTATTTGTTGCATACTTCTAATACTGTTTGTATATATTTCGTTTTACCTTTTTCAGGTTGATGTTCGATTCCCTCAGAGTGGAGCTGCGGATCCCAATTTGGTGACTGTGACTGGCCGTCCAGAACAGGTTGATGAAGCCATTGATCACCTTCTAAACCTGGAGGAGGAATATGTAAGGATATGCTATACTTTAGCAGAAGAAATTGAAAAGAGTATTAAATTGGCATTTTATGTATTTTATTTTTTTTCCCCATCTCTACCCTCAGATGGCTGATGTAGTTGAAAATGAAGCCAAAATGGCCTATATGAAGCCTTCTGGTTCCACTGCCTCCAGCATGGAAGAACCTCGTGGCCCATCCAAGGGCTTTGTTGTGCGAGAGGCTCCTTGGGCCACAGGCAATGAAAAGGTAAACTAATGTGTTGAGTGCCATTTATAGAGCGTTTTCACAACACGTCATCAATCGGCCATATTGGCGGCACTTAAGGTAACAGTGCCACTGAACCGAACGAAACTTGCATATTTTACTGATTACTGCTGCTGAAAATGGTCAATCATTGTCATGTTTGGAGCTGTACTAATCAGTCGGACTGGGGAAAACATTTGAAGTACTGTAGACTGCCAAAAGTTATAACAAATCAAGCAGAAAATTGCAAAAAAAAAACCTGAGGAACACAAGGCATTATGGTTGGCCATTCTTTCCACAGCAAGAATCTTGACAATATATGTTAATATCTTGATGCTGCTCGTACGTATCTTTACCACCTATTAAATTTAATTTGTCAAAATATTGCGCTCTTTCCTGCTTACCAAGTCTTTCTCTGTAAGATTTAGCAGCTACTTTATTTTTTTTCCTGTGGTTTAGACATATATTAGCAGAACATGTTTAGTACATTAAGTCATGCTACTGTTTACATCCTAGTATCGCCAATATGGCCACGCATCTGGTTAACTGACCAAAACATAACGCAAGTGCAAACCCTCTATACTGGGCTGGAAAGTTGTATTCACTCAAGAGTTAATCATTGAGATTTATGCGTAATTCTAATATTGTAATTCAACCTGTTGTCGCTTGTGTTTTGGTTTCAGGCCCCCGATATGAGCAGTTCTGAGGAGTTCCCCAGTTTTGGTGCACCTGTGACTAATGCGAGATCATCTCCATGGGGACCCAAACGTTTTTGAAATGGTGTGTCCTTCAGTGGTTATGTTGCAACCTCCTGGTTCCCCCTTACTATAATCCCTTATTTGACCCATTTGGATGTGGATGGACCACTTACCCTGACCCCCAGTATATCAGCACATCTCCTCTGCTCAAATTACTTGTGCTCATAAGGGTTTGATCATTCTCTCAACCCTTATAAACAAAACAGGTGATAAAGGAAAAAAAAAAAAATAGGTGTGGCCTCCACCAGGTGCACCTGAATTGGTGCGAAATGAGTCAACCTGTTAGCGATTTTAGAGAGAATCACAAATTGAAGGAAAGAAGTCCTGGCCATGCTTCAGGTCTGTAACGATCCAGGTTTAATTTTTGATATGACGTCATTACAAACACATTATTTCATTACAAAGGATATTTCTTGGGTTTATAAAGCTGCTCTGTCTCATAGTTGCCTTCGCAATGGGGGTTTGGGGAAAAAATATACTGTATACCTCTGAAAGAAAAAAGCTTCTTGGTTTAAGTCAGATTCGTTCATAGGAAATGGGTAACCGGCTGTACTTTTGTGTAGTTCCCTAGGGTAGCCATTTTGTTGCAGACATTTCACTCATCTCTTTCCCCATTCCCAATTCCCTAACTCTGGGAAATGATTCCACGCAGCCTTTACAGCTTTCCAACTTCAAGAGGGACTCTCACTACAGAAGTATTTTTCAAACTGCCATTTGCTTTGGAAGTCCCAGGGATGTAGTCGCTCGTCACGTAGAAGTCCCAAGGTTCCCAAAGTGTCTAAAACGTACACTAAACTGCTTATACTTTCGTTTTGTTTTTGATATTCAGAAATCATGTTTATTAAAGATTATAATATTTGGAAGGATAAAAAAAAGACCATTTTGTGCCAATGAAATGTCAAGTAATGTCATGTGTTACTCATTCTTGCTAATGGGTCAGTGTCCAGCCCCTTTTTTGTCTTCCAGTTGCTATGCAGGTTGGTCTGAAACCATAGCAATGGCCCTCTTAATAGCCTTATAAGAATTATGCAAAAATGACAAAGGAAACGATTATGGATAACACTGGAAAATAAACTGTCCAAAAACAAAAATAAAAATTGAAAATGTATCTCGACTTGTTGTGGTGTGACTGATTTCTTACACATTCACAATAACCAATCAGATGCATCGGACCCTCTTGACCTTTGTGGTGAGGGTGTTGCTAAAAACAAGCAGATATTTTCACCTGCAAAAATCATGTATGTCAAGGAAATGGACATGAATGTTTCTCCATATATTAACCAAGTAATTCAAATGACTGTAAAGCTCCTGAGCAGGTTTGTGAAGCTATTGGTCACCACCTAAACCAGGATGAGAAAATGTAAGATTGTTGTGCTTTGGCAGATGGAAAATATATATATTTTAAGTTATTGGTAAAAAGGTTAAAAAGTACTCTTAAGAAAAATCTACTCAATTGTGCATTGTCACAAACTGGCTTGTAATGTAAAGACAACATATTAATACTTAATAATTGCGAGCTTTTTTTAATCAAATTTGCGTACATTTTTGTATTTAATCTACTTTCGTATAGTTTTTGATTCAGTGTAGAATGCGATTGATTGCTAAATGTAAATGCTCTTTTTATTAAGTGTATACTACTGATTAGCGGAAACTGTGATTTATACATTTTAGTAATTTTTATGCTCATTTTTAATACATAAATCTAGTTGGTTACATTAAACACGGTTTTAAAGAAGTTTTTGTAAACGCGGCAGAGCGACACAAAATATCTTGGCCCGTACGGGGATCGAACCCGCGACCTTGGCGTTATTAGCACCACGCTCTAACCAACTGAGCTAACCGGCCATGATGTTAAGAGCTGTAAACAATGCTATACAGAGGTGCCCTAGTGATCCCTTCTCCCCTGTGCAATTTTACACTTACAGTATTTGAGCTATTTTACGGTTACAGGGTTTTTATTCAAATCTAATATAAAGGACAAATCAAAACTTCTGGACGCAGGAGTTTTGATGAATGGACGCATCATTCATAAAGACTAAGAAAGGAAATACTGGTGTGGCTCGTTGGTCTAGGGGTATGATTCTCGCTTTGGGTGCGAGAGGTCCCGGGTTCAAATCCCGGACGAGCCCACAATTTTAGTCACTTTTAGTGAAAAACCGAACGGAGGTTCATGACTTTCTTTTTAGTCCGCACTTCAAGATTAGTCCACAAGAAATAAAGACAGTACTGAAAAATTGGATTGTTTTTCCGAGTCAGATCAAAGACGGCAAATCCATGTCGTCCTCATGCGTTGGTGGTATAGTGGTTAGCATAGCTGCCTTCCAAGCAGTTGACCCGGGTTCGATTCCCGGCCAACGCAATGTCTCTTTTCTGTCATCGTAACTAATGCATTCATTTTACTTTAATGAGTGACATAAATGTCTCACAGAACCACCATTTTTTTAGAAACCTAAACCCAGTTTACATAAATTTGTAATGTATAAATGTTTATGCCCCAAGTCTAATATTCCAACACCTCTTCCATCATTTTGCACAGAATACTTTCGATTGATTAGTGTATTTAGACAAATAATTCTGGTTTAAGTTTTTGTTTCAGGACATGGAGTAAGACACAGAGAACAACAGAGAAGCAGTAAGTTCTGATATTGTCTGGTGCCTTGACTTGAAACAATAATACTCGCACCTGGTGGTTGCTTGCTTTAAAATGACAATGAATCAACTAAAAGATCTTTCTTTCTAATTTAGATCTTTCTAATTTATTAAACTTTATTTATTAGATTTTGTCCTTATATTCAAACCTTACAAAACATACACAAACACATATTCACTCACATACCATTGTCCAACAAACAATGACCTCACTATTAACAATAACATACACATACAAAAAACTAAAAAAAAAAAAAAAAAAAAAAAAACAGATAAATTGGGGAGGGGGGGGGTTCCTCAAATCTAATCTTCTTCTTAGTTTAAATGTTTTTTTGTTTCAGGGGATCACTTTATCCATTTCTATGTATATATATTCTATATATATATATTTTTTTGTAAACGATATGTTATGAGGCAATACCGTTTATATCGATATTCAGTGATTTGATGTGAAGCGGGCGCATCTGAAAAACACAGAAGACACCGAATGAACTGCTGCGGAAAAGTACATAATCCATTTTCTCCTAAACATGCTTTATAATATAAACATGCTTTATATTAAGGGCTTTAAAATAACTCCTACGATATAGCTAACACGTATAGTTTAAGGCGGCTTGCCCCATAAGATGCTCTGACAGAAAAGCTAGTGTGCTGCTAACAGCTACTTGCACTGTTTAATGCATTTCGTCTGAGATGTGGTGTTTTACAGTGAACTTACATTTCATATTCTCCAGCTGTAAATGTTAGAAAGTCAGGGAAATATTTCAATTTTGCTCTCAGGAGTGGATGAGCCTTCTTAACGCGATTCTCCGCTAAACTTCACTCGAGAGCCGCCGCGCGCATGCGCGCCAAATATACGGCGCGCAATAGAATAAAAGCGCAATAATTCTGGCCTTCACTATACAATTTGTTTAAATATTTGTAGTTGGACAGTGAATATGTCATATGTAGAATGTTAAACCTACAAATAAGTGTATTTTATTATAGCAGTAACTGTAAAGTGAATTAGTCTGTGCTTTTGTCTTTATTTTCAGTTTTGTTTAGTGAATTTAAAAGCATTATTTTTGTATTTTTGTAATGTTCCAATATTAAAATGTAATGTGATTTTAACCATTTTTGCACATAGCATAGCTTATTCAATATATTTGTTTTCAAAGCCTTTAATATGAACATTGCTTTCTTGGACAACATTGGGCAGGATGTGAAATAAAAGTTTTAAAACAAATACAGCTTTTTAAAAAACCCAAATAGAAAAAGATAGAAAATACAGAGATATACAGTAGTCAACATTTTAAGTGGATCAAAAAAGTTTATCAACTTCATTCAAGTTCGGGTATTGTTTAAGTTTTAGGACAACTTTGATTAAACGTTTTGATCCACTTCAAATGTTGACTGCTGTATACCGTAGTTCTGTCGGAATTCCACCAAAAAAGAAAAATACAAAAAAATAAATGTTTCAATGTTTTCTTATTGAGTCATATTAACGTATTTTAACGTATTTAAGTTTAAAATACAGCTGGACCAGCTGACAAGTCTATGCTTGTGTAAATGCATTAGTATCTAAAACTATAACAATTTCAACTTTCATTTCTGTAACTGCAGTAAGATAAAATACACAAAGGCACTCACACACCACCAACAACTTTGTTTTTAAAATAGGGATGTCATCATTGTTTACATTATTGTTTCCAATTGCCTTTAAGTAGTTATTTAGATTTTTAATCTTCAAAACACTTAAATTATTTAAAATTCGTCATACATTTTGTATGTTTTTGCATAATGATTCAGCGGAAATGTAATTTCTAGCCCACAGATCTACTGTAGATCAGTGCTCTTGCCTTGCCAGAGTTATGTTCCAAAACGCCACCTAGTGTCGGGCGGATGTGTGGCTGTGCGCCTGAGTAGATGCGCACGTTTGGGACCATCCTGCCAAATTTGTCTCTTCGATTTTGAGTCTCTGATCCCCTTTACACTGCTACACTTTTATGGCAGAAAAAAAAGAGATAAAGAAAATCAACTCCAGGCAACTCTGCCCCTAGCTATAAGGACAGTACTAAGTAAGTTGTCTTGTTGTGGAAGCTTTTTCACACATGAACACACCATGTATTTGAACTCATCTATGTAAATTAAACAATCAAGTCACAAAATGCTAAAAAAACATTACTCAAACCAGCTGTAAACCACTACTACCAGCCAAAGAATTGGAATGAAATAACAGTAAACAACAGCAGCGTCTGCTAATTATACAAGGACCATTTTCCAAACATCAGTGTGGTGAGTTCCTTTTTCTCATTTATCTTTCTGTACTTAGAGAACAAGGCAATTTAAGTTGCGTTTTAGAAAGCAAAACATTTACACAAACATTACTAGTTAAATGTTTAAATAGATTTGTCAGCAAATTGCATTGTTTACTAACTTCTAGCAGTGTAAACTGATGGGCAACCTTGTGCAGACTCTCTTTTGATTTAATGCTTGATGAGCCTAGCAATGTTTATTTTTTGTTATTTAGCGAAATACGCAGGTATACACATGCTAGCACACATTTGTGAAATAGTAAAGCATCTGCAAGTCTGTAGCACTGTATTTGTGTGCAAGTAGTGCTCCAGCTGCCTGTCTGTTTGTGTGTGTGTGGATTCCAGCGCTTCTAAGGTGTTCACTTACACTTTGAAGGTCTTCCCATCTTTGCTAGTACTTTTTAACGGATGCAACGGTTGCTCTCATAGGAGCTTAGAGGCATAATCATGGTACAATTAAGATAATTTCAGAACGACAGCTGGTGGGTAGAGAAGTAATTTTCACACCTCCTAATCGAGGAGGGCTGTCAGATTAAGATAGAGAGGTGATTTGAGGGAAATTGTCTTGGCCGAGTCTTTGGAGTGAGGCCCAGGTGGCCGCAGGTATCTGCTCGTCCGTGTCTACTGCTGCCCAGGAGGAAATTTGGTTTTGATTTGCCACACTGGAGAGATCATGGGAGAGCCAGACTTCCTCCACATGTCTGTTGGGATTTGTCAATTTATTACCAGCGTCTTCTGCAAGCCACTACAGCTGGGCTAGACTGAAAGCTTCCTCGGCCCCTCGCTGTTTTTGTTTTCCTTGTTGAGTTTATTCCCCCTTTTATGATATATATAAATATATATATATATATATATATATATATATATATATATATATATATATATATATATATATATATATATAGTTTTTCTGAGATTCCAAAAAAACAAGTTTTTCCATATTTATGTGTATTTTTATACAAGCACTTGCAATTATTTATTAGAACACTTTGTTCTTACGTTTAACCTGAATAATTCATTTAAATTATTCAGTAAATCTGTAACATTGACGTACAGATCAGGTGTTTGGTGTTGCTACTTAATGTGCACTAGATGGCAGTGTTACCCATACTTCGTCGATATAGGGGAAGCTGGGGCTAGTGTCGTTTTTTTTTTTTTTAAAAAAACTACAGTGAATATATCAAGGGAATGTGTTTTTGAAAGTGTGTAGATGCATACCCTAAAGTCTTGACTACAAAAAAAAAAAAAAACAGGGAACCAGCTGCAGCATTCCAAAAAAAAAACAACAACTATATATATATATAAATCCACCTTCCACAATTTGTATTTACTAAACATTATTATAAATTTAAATCGAAAAAATTAATGAATTGGAAACATACAGAAAATATAATTAACATTTGACAGAAATAGCAATTAGGAAATAGCCATTTAAGTAAAATGATTAATATTTTGCATATTTATTTATTTTTATTAAGTAATATAAATTAATATAAAACGCAGCATGTAAAACACCACTCTAATGTTATAAAATACTCGGATGTTTATGAAATTCAAGTTATTGTTCAAATTATAATTTAGCTTCATTAAATAGTTTACCAATACCTTAGAGTGTACTAGTAGGAGAGAAAAAAAAATCTTTTTTGAAGGACAGAATTTACACAAATTATTCTAATTTAAGACAGTTAACCAGCCAGTGACAACTAACTAGTTTCCCTTATACTCTATCTTTTGTTTTATCTTCTGTCTGCTCATTATATGTGACCCTGGACCACAAAACTTTTTGAAATTGAGACTTATACATCATCTGAAAGCTGAATAAATAAGCTTTCCATTGATGTATAGTTTGGCTGAGATACAACTATTTGAAAATCTGCAAAAAAATCAAAGTATTGAGAAAATCCCCTTTAAAGCTGTCCAAATGAAGTTCTTAGCAATGCATATTACTAATCAGAAATTAAGTTCTGATATATTTACGGTAGGAAATTTACAAAATATCTTAATGGAACATGATATTTACTTAATGATATTTAGCATTAATTTTTTTTTACCCATACAATGTATTGTTGGCTATTGCTACCAATGTACCATGACTAATTTTGTGGTCCAGGGTCACTTATAGTATTTTATAACAATTTGTGTGCTTCAAATTCCTAATGTATTTCATTTCAGTTTGACACATGGAGCAGTAGTGAAGGAACAAAGTTTATTTACTTAGCATATATCTTGTTATTGTAACAGTTTTCATAAAGAAAGAGTAGCAGCTTTCTCTTTCATAACAGTGCCTAATGACAGCTGACTGCACATTTTTTGGAAAATGATGACAAATCATTGATTCCACCAACAACTGCGCATCCTCAGAGTGAATTGATCCACGTCAAACATACCTGATCTCATTTACAGAGTTGTATTTATACCCGATAAACTCCACATTCGAATCTATTTCAGTAAATGGGTTTTGTGTAGTAGAATGCGCTGTCCTAATTATGTGAATTGCTTTGAATGCCCAACAACAATGAAGACCGGCGACCATTAGCGGATGGTTTCCGACCACTCGGGTAAAGCATGATCTGCACAGTCAATAACAAACACCGTCGATGTCTGAATGTACAGAGAGCAATCGAGAGAGAGAGACGACCTATTCAGAAGTGAGTCACTCCTCGGGGGCCGGTATGAAAATATGAAGTACTCTGACTGAGCTCTAGAAAAGGATTAATCATTTTAAATGCCACTGAAATTAAAAGGCCCCGAACAATAATTACTTCTGCTTGCTGTTGCCACCCACGCTTCCCATGACTTAACCTGTGGTCAAAGGGGGCAGAAGGATGTGTACAACCAATCAGTGAAGCCAACGCCTAAGCTCTGTTCTTTTCTTCCTCGTGCGCTCTCTTCTTTCCTTCCGCTTTTTAATTGATATTCCGGGTGCTTTTCATCAAAGTCCTCCTGGGTTCAACCTTTCAGAAGCAAAACTTGACAGTGATATTTCAATCAAAATCATGCCAGAGGTAACAGCTTTACTCCTGTGTTTTTTAAATTACTGTCATTTGCCTTTGGTTGTAGAGAGTGAGTCTTTTCAGATTAGTGGTTAACCAATAATTTTAGTTTTTGAGACATATTATTTTTAGTGCTGTCAAATGATTAATCGTGATTAATCGCATGCAAAATAAAAGTTTTTGTTTACATAATGTGTGTGTACTGTGTATATTTATTATGTATATATAAATACACACACATGCATGTGTATATATATATATATATATATATATATATATATATATATATATATATATATATAGAGGGCTGTCAAATGATTAATCGCAATTAATCGCATGCAAAATAAAAGTTTTTTTTTAATTAATGTGTCTACTGTGTATATTTATTATGTATATATAAATACACACACATGCATGTATATACTTAAGAAAAGTGTTATGCATATATATATATATATATATATATATATATATATATATATATATATGCATAAATAATATATACAGTATATAAGTATAAATGTAAGCACAGACTTTTATTTTGCATGCGATTAATTGTGATTAATCATTTGACAGCCCTAATAATAAAAATTATAAAAGTCTAAATAAAAAGCCTGTGTTTACATTTATTGTGTGTATATTAATTATGTATATATAAATATGCACACGTACATTTATGTATTTTAAAAATATTTATATATATAAAAATATTTATACATATAAATATTTTCTATACAAATATAACATTTTTCTTACATATATACATGCATCTGTGTGTAGTTATATATACATAATAAAAATACACACATATATTTTATGTAAAGACAAACTTTTATTTTAGATGTGATTAATCGTGATTAATATATATCTTTATCTATATATATATATATACATAAATATTTTCAAAATATATACGTGTGTGTATTATATACACAGTAGACACACATATATTATGTAAACAAAAACCTTTATTTTGGATGCGATTAATCGTTTGACAGCAATAATTATTTTACATTTGATATTCTTTCAATCCTGAATATATGGATACACCAGCACACTCTAATCAGAATTTGTATCAATTTTACATTTTAGTGAATTGGAGGCAAATTTGTATGATATCATTTGTACATTTTTGTACAGGTTTTAGGGGTGAAACCATACAAATCACCTGGTAAAATAGTTAGGTTTTCTCATGAGATTGGGTTGGATACACCCTCTCTCTTCTCTTTATTAAATGTGACGTTTGACTTTATTGTCAGAGCCCTTAAAGGAACACTCCACTTTTTTTGAAAATAGGTTCATTTTCCAACTCCCCTAGAGTTATATAGATGTGCTTTACTGTTTTTGAATCCATTCAGCCGATCGCCGGGTCTGGCGGTAGCAATTTTAGCATAGCTTAGCATAAATCATTGAATCCGATTAGACCATTAGCATCTCACTATAAAATGACTAAAGAGTTTCGATATTTTTCATATTTAAAACTTGACTCTTCCGTAGTTGCATCGTGTACTAAGACTGGGGGAAAATGAAAAGTTGCGATTTTATAGGCCGATGTGGCTAGGAACTATACTCTCATTCCGGCGTAACAATCAAGGAACCTTGCTGCCGTACCATGGGTGCAGCAGGCGCAATGATATTACGCAGCCGTCAACTCTGCCGGCTGCAACTCTGCATGCACACAAACTTAGTGCCGGTCACTTTCAGGCGCTGCGTAATATCATTGTGCCTGCTGCACCCATGGTGGGGCAGCAAAATTCCTTGATTATTACGCCGGAATGAGAGTATAGGCCATATCAGCCTAGAAAATTGCAACTTTTCATTTTCTGCCCGTCTTAGTACACGATGCAACTACAGAAGAGTCAAATTTTAAATAGGAAAAATATCGAAACTCTTTAGTCATTTTATAGTGAGATGCTAATGGTCTAATCAGATTCAATGATTTATGCTAAGCTATGCTAAAAGTGCTACCGCCAGACCCGGCGATCGGCTGAATGGTCTCAAAAATGGTAAAACACATCTGTATAACTCTAGGGGAGTTGGAAAATGAGCCTATTTAAAAAAAAAAAAGTGGAGTGTTCCTTTAACACGCTTTGACAAGTTCTGCCACGTTAATGATGGATTCATATGTTGTTGTTTGTGCTAAAAGGTCAGTGTATTTGAGATGATTGTTTTCTTTTTTCTTATCTGTGTGTGAGTACGTGTTGTTAGACAGTGAGTAATGTTTTTTTATTGCTAGCGCTTTGGTTCTGGCGCGTCTTGCTTCAGTGAGCTGTGACACAGGGGTGCCATTCAGATCCAAAGCATGTGATGAGACTGTAAACACACTGTTGTCTTTGCATTGTACCTTTTCCTTCCTGATATTTCTGGGTGATGGAGATTCAAACACCTTTCAATGGGATTGTCATGTTGTTCTCACTAGGAGGCCTCAGCAAACTTCCATGGGGGAATCAAGATTGCAGAATGAGTATAAAACAAGCATTAAATTCTTTATCCAGTAAATCACAAACAACTGGAAAAGTCTAGGGCTTTCGAATATTGTTGTGCACAATGGGGAGCTATGGAATGAAAAAGGTTAAAGGGATAGTTCATCCAAAAATGAAAATTACCCCATGACTTACTCGCCTTCAAGCCATCCTAGGTGTATATGACTTTCTTCTTTCAGACAAATACAATCATTAAAAAAATGTTCTGATGCTTCCAAGCTTTATAATGCCAGTGAATGGCTGTTGAGATTTTGAAGCCCAATAAAGTGCATCCATACATCATAAAAACTACTCCACATTGCTCCAGGGGGTTAATACAGGCCTTTTGAAGCAATTCAATGTGTTTGTGTAAGAAAAATATTCATATTCGTGGGCACCAGTAGCCTTGTGGTTAGTGCGTCGACATATAGCACAACTGCGCTTGCAGCGACCCAAGCTTGAATCCCGCCACATGGTCCTTTGCCGATCCCACTCCCTGCTCTCTCCACCCAATGCCTCCTGTCTAAATAAAGGCATAAAAAACCCAAAAATATACCTTAAAAAATCCATATTTATAACGTTATAAACCGTAATCTCCAGCTTCTGCTAACTGTCGTAGCATTTCAGCAGATGACGGAGGATGCAAGCGTAACATAAGCTCTGGTGAGAATATCCTAGTCTTCTGAGAAACAAGTTTTGTTTACAGCAAAGGAAAACCAGTCTCCTCTAGGCTTATATTGAAATCTTCTTCACAAATTCTGATTCATGACCGGCGTTTTGTTTCACTCTCACATGAACGCACATGCGACAGCAGAAAATAAAGATTACGGTTTATAAAGTTTTAAATATAGATATTTGTTATACAAATGCATCGATTTGCTTCAGTAGGCCTTTATTAACCCTTTCTTTATGATGGATGAATGCATTTCATTTTGCTATAAAGTTTGGAAGAGCCAGGACATTTTTTAATATAACTCTGATTGCATTCATCTGAAAAAAAAAAAGTCATATGCACCTAGGAAGGCTTGAGGGTGAGTAAATCATGGGGTAATTTTCATTTTTGGGTCAACTATCACTTTAAGAGCCACTCGTCTACAAGTTCATCAGCAAAACAACATGTGGATAAACAACTTCTTCCAGCAATATATATATATATATATATATATATATATATTACTTTTATTTGAAGTTCAATGTATATATATCTTAGTATACTTCTGTTTACAGTGAATGTGTATGATCAGTGGACTGATTAAAAAATAACTGGATCAGGTAGGTGAAGCAAAAGAGATAAGAAATTCACATTGTGAAACAATTACATATGAACGTAAAGTTTATTTGAATTTCTTACTGTCTGTAATGACCTCTCTGGGAAGTATTCTGCCCAATGTCATGTCTCTTCCCCATCATTTTTGTTAATGACAACTGTAAACCTGAAAGCAGCCATGCCGCTTGTGTTCACTCTCTTGCTCAGAGATAGCACATATAAGAGGTGATTCCCCATAGTCCGGCTCTGAGATCCATGGTAAACGGTTGTGAAATGGTGGGAGAAAAGGGGATTTGGTGAGACGGTCCAGCACAATGACATTGTCTGGACTACAGCCCTTCAACTCGCCTGACTTCAGTGAAAAGCCCCTTCAGTATTTCCTGTCAAACAGAGCATTTTTTTCCTTTACTTCTCCTTAAGTGTCTAGACAGTGGTTTTCTTGCTTCGTTGCTTCTCTTGGACAGGGGCCAAATCTCCTCTCTTGAAGGCGATAAGAAAGCCGTGTTATCAGGGCCTCAGAAGGGAGAACCAAGCCCAGGCGCGTGTCACTCAGGTGGGTTGTGTGATGATTTGAGGTTTCTTCCCTCCCTTTTTATGAGTGTGGCCTTGACCAGGTCCTAAGGAGACTGCATAGCCTGTGTTTTTTCATTTAAAGGCAGCATCTAAGGCTCCAGTCGTGTGCATTGGGGCTGGTATTGCAATTTATTGAACCTAACGAAGACATTTTAGAAAGTATAAATAAGTTATCTCTCCAAAAAAAATTCTTTCATTATTTACTCACCCACATATCATTCCAAACCCATAACTTCCATTTATTTTCAGAACAAAAAGACTATAGACTAAAGACTAAATATGACTACATTTACTATTAAAGGGTTCAATCTACCTCTTTAAGACCTACCTCTTCGGAACACAAATTAAGATATTTTTGATGAAATCTGAGAGCTTTCTGATCCTGCATAGAAAGCAACGGAACTGACACGTTTAACAAGACATTGTTAAAATAGTCCATATGACATCTCTACAGTGCGACCTAAACTACTGCGTGTGACTGACCCGATTAGCATATTTGTGTTTGCGCTGAGGGGAGCTTCAAAGGTTTCCACGTGTTTTTGCAACGTTGAGTAATGTATCACAGACATATCTCACAAATCCTTTCATAAACAAGGTGTAGAGAGAGTGTAAATAAGAGATTCATTGTGCAGTGTAGAGAGCTTCGGAGTTTGTAAACGAGATACTGATATAATACAAGTGTTAAATAAACAAGAAGTTAATATTAAGTGACTTACATTGTCTGACTGTAACACTATTGCGTGATTTTGCTCTATTTCATCTCAAAAATAGTTTAAAACAAGTCACAACTGTGCCGCTGCACATCTCCATTCAAACACAGCGGTGTTTAGTTTATGAATGAACATGCATTTTTAAACGAATCTAGTGAGTCGATTCAATTTCCCATTCATAAAGAGTCACTTGCTTTATTCCTGAATGAATCAGCTGTTCGAACGAATCAAATGAATGAATGACTCAGTAATTAAATCAGTGATTTACCTCCACCTACTGGCAGTTTTAGTTTCATTTTTAAAGTATCTTTTCAGTTATTTAAATCATTCAATATGTATTCAAAATTTTATATTTAAAACGTTATTCTTAACATGTATTTATGACTTTGCACTCATGTCAGCTCTGAGCCTCATTAAACATGAAAATACACCAACAAGCCACTTTTGAGTTCTTCTGTGCCACCTGTAGTACAAATTAATTATGTTAATACTGATTTCATTTGATTGGTATCTTATTCTACTTGTTCTTATTATGCTGTTTTAATTAGAAATTTTAAAAGGCTTATATAATATAATAAAAAAATATTAAAATACTTTTAATAAAGTTAGAAAAATGCCATTACAAAGGTAAAAAAAAAATTCCGCTCTAAATCACTTTAAGGAGTCAAATATCACCTCGTAATGGGAAGGCAAATTTTTGATCAGATTGTTTGATTATTGATTAGAAGGTGCTCCTAAAATTTTGACTGTGCTCCTACATTTCTTAAAGGGGTCATCGGATGCCCATTTTCCACAAGTTGATATGATTATTTACAGTCTTAATGAAAAGTCTATAATATACTATAATATACTGCAAAAATCATCTCAATCTGGTCGAGGCTGCTTTAAATGCAAATGAGCTCTGCTCGCCCCGCCCCTTCTTTTTTCTCTGCTGCTCTAAGAGATGATTTACTTTAGCCACATTTAGTGCGTTTAGCCGCTAAACTTGCTAACTAGCGCATTATTAGGAAAGGTGATCGCAAAGATTCATAAAAAACCCCTTATACTCACTTCTGCTGTAGGTGAAGCTGGATCACGAATGATTTGCGCGAGCATAGACGGATATATGTAGATCGGGAGGCGCATTCCCTTCACAAACAAACATAATCCACTACATCTTCAGCGGCTCAGATGTCAGGAGTAAATGACGACCAATAAGTTAATTATTACATCTAGCAACACCTCAATTGCTCAATCAGAGATATTCTTGAAACAAGGAGGGCGGACTGTTACAACTGATCTAAGGTAAGACGCTCATGTCAGTCAACTATGGTGGGAGCGGCCTCTGTCGGTGTGACGCCACAATGACAGGCATCTGAGAATGGCTTGATTTGAAAAAGGGGATTTTTTTTTATAGATTAATTAAAAACCACTGCATGGATTTTTATCATTATAGGGTAGATTTGTACATACACTGCCAACACACATTAATGTTCAAACAACATGTAAAAGTGAGCTTAGCATCCGATGACCCCTTTAAGTTAGGAGCACAAGTAGGAGCAGAAGCCCCTTCTGGTAGATGTTGCACTTCTGGACGAAAGCTTTTTTCTCCATTGATGGCCATTCGTAAGTACCCGTGTATTCTGACCCCAAATCAAGCAACGTAAATTGCAAGTATTTAATTATGTTTTACCAGTGACATTTCCTTTTGAAAGGCTCTTAAAAGCATGGATGGACGGTGATGAATGGACGGTGTGCTGCCTTTGACGTCACAGCTCATACGAAGGCAGGAACAAGGAGGTCTGATCTCGAGTCGGATATCTGTTAGCATTCCTATTCACCTTAGACAGCTGTCCTTCGGAAGTAACCAATCTAAAAACTGCATCAAAAATCTTTGCTCATGGGCACCAAACACCAAAATTACAAGTCACTAATCACTCTGGAGCAACAGGGAGATGATGTTATGACGATGCTGACAGACGCATAGTCCCGATTAATCCCTTCAGGCATTGTTAAAACTTCAATATATGATGAAATATTTAAATTTCTTCAAACAGAATACACAGCTACTTTTAAATGCCTGCCAATGGAGGAAAACGGTGTAATTGCGGCCTAGATGGTGTAATTGCATCATCTACTAGAAGGGGAGGGCCTAACTGGACTGCGCTAACTAGCCAAACCTTGACCACTTGGCAGAATAGTCACTTACCAAGAGCTCCCCCACCAGTTTTCAGAAGCGAATTTCAGTGGTACTGGATTTATTAAATACACATTTCCTGTAATGGTAGCATATGTTTTGTGCAATATCCTAAGTTCCTGTTTTCAATGTACTTTGTGTTGCATAGATATAAGATGCAATTGAAGGAAATGAATGGAAAATCTCCAGTCTTGGAACTGTCAGGATAGGCTTTTATTCCATAAACACTGAGGGTTTGTGTGGGTGTGATCTCTTACATTATTTCTGAGAGTGATTTTTGTTCAGTTTTACACAAGTTGTTCTCTGAGTTCAGCGTGTAAGGTAAAAAGGTATGAGCGGAACAGACAGAGAACTACAAAACAGCAGAGCAACTATGTGACGAGTCACAAAGCTACTCTCACCTCCTGGCCATTCTAATAGGGTGTATGAGAGATTGAGGTCACCCACCGAGGTCTGAAGGTGCCTCTATTCCCTTGACACAGGCCGCGAGGGTAATACATCAGCCATTCATGCCATTCACGGCTTTATGTCCATCTTCTGCAGATATTGTGTGTTTTGAAAAAGTCTGAGGTCCCTGAAGTAAAAATCAATCCGTGAATTGTGCTCCGTCCCTTGTTTGAAGTCTATTGTGGCTTAATTCCCCAGCCAGGTAACACAAGAATGCCCCCTTTCTTCTGGGCATAGTTGATCCACAATATTGGCTACTGGTCCTTAATTCCTCTCTATGCAAGGTAACTCTCCAGCTCCAAGTCATTCAGACTCCTTTCTCTCCATCTTGAAAGGACGGCCTGTGTTGTGAAACGAAAAGGATTCAATAGATGTGAATGATTTATTCAAGGGAAAGCATCAAGACTTTGGTATGAGAAGCAAAGCGCTATTCTTTCTTGAAGGACACACGTTCGTTTGCAGCAGCACAATGGGAGCATATTCTATGCCAGTTTCAATCTGTTCCCGTTTTCTTCCCCCTTCATCTTTTTTCACATACAAATGAATTGATAAGAGGCAGTTTTAGCAGAGAAAAGTTTTGCTCAAGAAATTTTATGCAACAAGTCAAATTAGATTGGCCAAAATTTCATTACCGCCACACAATGGAGTTATTTTCTGTTCCCAGGGTTATTCAAACTATACCTGAGCAAGCTGACAATTGTAAAGCGTGTTTTCATGCTTAAAGTGCCAGAAGGAGCTGTCGGCTCTGCCGTAGGTTAAGGCTGCGATGGACACGTTTTCATTTTTGCTCTTGTGCTTTTTCATAATTAAGGTGAAATATATTTTTTTATGTCTGTTCATTTATGCCCGTTCTTCACAATTCAAGCATATCAAGGGATATTCATTGCTTTTTGTGAATGCATTTGCATAGCATGTCGACGTTTCATCTCACCTCATCTTTAATCTTCTGCATTCTCTTGAAAAGCCCATTTTGCGGGCCGGTTTCTTTCGCTTTGACCTTTTGGCGTAAATTGTTTGGCTTGGGTTGTTCACACTTCGAGATGCCCTGGGAGTAATACTGCAATCAGGATTTTCTACACTTTTAGGCACTCGATAACTGATCAACAGTTTCATACTTTCTTATGACCTTTTGGCAACATGGTGGCTTGTGCATGTTGAAAGCAAGAAAAAAAACTTGTTGGGTTAAGTGTTCAAATAATTAAATTATACAGGCTTTTGAAATGCCCCATGTCCAACTTCAAAGTGTTCAACTCCAAACACAACTTCTTACCTCTACTTAAATTGTCCAATGAAACAACACTTTAGTCTTCACCATCTTGGAAAGATCACTTTTCGCTGGGATTGACTGATCTGCAGTTGGGTGTCTAATGTACCACGAGGGTACAACATAATACTACTCCAAAGTACTAATATGCACCTTTTAGGGGTAGATAAGGTACAGTGATATCCCTTTAACACTACAGCCTCAGTGTCAAGTTGTTCTACCTGTAAAGCAGGGGTTCTGAACTTTTAGGATTACTAGAAAGTTACAGACAAGTGAGTTTGATCAAGGCCAAAACTCTGCAGGAAAGTGGATATTGATGGCCAGAGATGAGAACGCCTGGTGTTCAGATATAATTTTGCAGTCCCCCCACTTCAGCAGCACCACACGTATGCATCGAGGTACTCTTGTGAATGCACATCGAAGACTGGCACAGAAGGGAAGAAACTGTTGAATGAATCATTACTTTTGTTTTCTTTGCGCACAAAAAGTATTCCCATAGCTTCATATAATTATGGTTATTTTAACAGTGTCCTTACTACCTTTCTGCTGCCATAATAAAGACCCCGCTTACAAAAATTAACCATGTTTTTACTACAAAAAAAAACAAAAACATGGTTACTATAGTTAAACCATGGTAACCACAAACTAACCATGGTTTTGCTATACGAACCATAGTATTTGCAGTAAAACTTTGGTTACTACAATAAAACCATGGTTAATTTTCGTAAGGGCCATTTCAAATGTTTACGTGATTTTCTTCTCTTTCTGCTCCCACTCCCTGTGGTGGAGCAGTTATGAAATATTGTTCTTGTAAATACCTTACAACTTTTTAGTAATAAATATGTACACAAATTACACAACACAGTTACCGTACAGTGTTCGGGAATGCTCAAAATGGGTGAAAACAGTAACTTTTTAAACGATTTCTTCTCATAAACTCAGAGATGTAGATTTGGACAGCAATTAAAGGAGAACGCCACTTCCACAACAAAGATTCACATATAATGTACTCATCCAAGATGTTCATGTCTTTCTTTCTTCAGTTGTAAAGAAATTATGTTTTTTGAGGAAAACATTTCAGCATTTTTCTCCATATGATGGACTGATATGGTGCCCCAATGTTAAACTTCCAAAATGAAGTTTAAATGCAGATTCAAACGATCCCAAATGCGGTTGTAAACGATCCCAGCCGAGAAAGAAGGGTCTTATCTAGCGTAACGTTATTTTCATAAAAATAATACAATTTATATACTTTTTAAATGTCAACCGCTCATCTTGTCTTGCTCTCCCTGCACTCTGTGTATTCTGGCTCAAGACAGTTAGAGTATGTCGAAAAACTCTGATCGTATTTTCTCCCTCAACTTCAAAAATCATTTCAAAATCATCCTACATCGCTTCAGAAGTACTGACCCAGTCTTTGTAAAGTGAACATGCAAAGAAGATCAAACACCCTTAACAAAAAAGGTAAAACAGCGATATAGGACGATTTTGAAGTTGAGGGAGACAATGGCGCCACCAGGGGGTGGCCAGGGGTGGCCACCCCATTGGCCACCCCACTGGCCAGTATAAATTTTAGTAGCATCAGTTATGCATCATCCCTAATGCACAGCCAGGCAGGCAAGCCGCTCTAGACCTTCGATCGCACACAGTAGCCAGCCCTCTCCCCCGCCCCGCCCCTCCGTCCATGCCACTGTTGCGCGCTCAGACAGCAACAGCTCAGCGCGTGCCCGTCGGTCAACAATTTCAAAAGAAGTTAAGAAAGAAGACAAAGAAGACTACCGGTAAGTAAATAAGTCAAAAATATTCTTTAGTAAAAGAAGAAGGGGAATTATGTGTCGTGACATGTGCTTTTTAAATTCCAAATGGTTACAGTATACTGTTACAGCAGCTTTTTGATGTGTTTTTGACACGTTTTGACAAGAGTTACCTAGCTAACGTCGTTATAAATAAACGTCGTTGCAATAAATGTACACCTTATGCCAAATATAATTGCAAAATAAAAAGAATTGTTGTGCAACTCAAAATGTTAACTGTACTGTTATTAGTCTATGCACATTATATCATTAGTAACATTAAATATAACACAATAAACCAAAGTATATCAGTAGGAGTTTCCTTAAGCCTTTCTGATAGTTTTCTACAGGCCGGTTTACTACAACAGTAGAATAAAATTCTGAAATTATGGTTTATAGTTTTGGTGTGCCACCCCAAGATTTTAAGTGGCCCCATCTGGCCACCCCTATGAAAAATTTCTGGAGGCGCCACTGGAGGGAGAACATGAGATGGGAGTTTGTCGATATACCCTAACTATCATGAACCGGAAAAAAACCAGGCAGAGTAAGACAAGACTAGATAAGACCCTTCTTTCTCGGCTGGGATCGTTTACAATTGCATTTGGGATCGTTTGAAGCCACATTTAAACTGCATTTTGGAAGTTCAAAATCGGGGCACATAGCAGTCCATTATATGGAGAAAAATCCTTAAATGTTTTCCTCAAAAAACATAATTTCTTTACAGCTGAAGAAAGAAAGACTTGAACATCTTGGATGACAAGGGGGTGAGTACATTATATGTGAATCTTTGTTTCGGAAGTGGACTTCTCCTTTAAATTACCACAGGACCTTGGTGTTTTTCAAAAAAAAAAAAAAAAAAACAGTAGGTAATTCGGCCAGGGATTTTTATTCAGGTGGTGAGAGAAAAACACAGACATCCTGGATTCAGACATCATTAAAATCACCAGCTACCCCCTTGTAAATGGTGAAAATCCTTTATGTCCCCCTGAGAAACAATTACCATCTGAATGGTCATTGCCATGTGACCAGCGTCAGTTGTGTCGCGTCACTGCAATTCATAAATCCTTTCCTGTGGCCTCATGGGATAGTTAAGTGTCCATCATATGCACACTTCAGAATCGTGCCGGATGTAGTAGGTTATCCAGGTACTTTTTTCCTACTCGTTTATGAGTACAGTGAATCCAGACATACTTCTTTTGTCACATACTGTTTTCCATCCGCTATATAACAATTTTCGGATCCAGCCAAAGTCTTTCTTCAGCTATGGCAGGGGTGTCCAATCGTTCTCCTGAAGGACCACTATCCTGCAGAGTTTAGTTTAAATCCTAATTAAATACACCTGAACGAGCTAATCAAGTTCTTCAGGATTACTAGATACTTCTGGGCTAGTGTGTTATAAAATGTTGGAGCTAAGCTCAGCAGAACATTGGCCCTCCAGGAACAGAATAGGACAACCCTGAGTTATGGGCACATTTGGAATGTCCAACATTGTATACACATAAGTAATAGAAAGTAATGGTTATTTCAACCCCAAAAATTGAAAATGTTTACATCTTTAAATATGAAAACAGCTTGTTGTTCACATTTTGTTTAGATTATCATAGTTTTCAAAAATAGTAACTCCTGATTTTAAGTTGGATTTTCGTTGTCTGGTACTGAGACAAAAGTAAAACAGACTATTTATGAAAAGCAACATAAATATAAGCATGGTAAATGCTTCCATTTTCAATTCCATTTTCAACTGTAATGTAACAAAATATAAAGTTAATACCCATTATACACCCATATATTGTATCTCAAGACCTTTTATACAGTTTCTCCTGATATGATGCGATGCTATCAGTTTGATGCATTATGCTTTATTTTGCTGTTCGTTTGTTCTCTTTTGCTCTGAGCAGACCCTGCTTCTTTAGAACAGAAATAGTTCTGTCAGGGGTTAAGCTGTAGAGAGCACTCCAAA
Source organism: Cirrhinus mrigala (assembly GCA_036247105.1). Taxonomy (NCBI): domain Eukaryota; kingdom Metazoa; phylum Chordata; class Actinopteri; order Cypriniformes; family Cyprinidae; genus Cirrhinus; species Cirrhinus mrigala. The sequence continues at coordinate 16,574,217 of CM070012.1, read as the reverse complement.
GATCATTATTCGAGTCCTCATTGAGCACACCTGCTGGCATTAAACTAATCACTGCCGTAATGATGGGTTCAATTGAACCTCCAAACTCACCTCGAATCACTCAGGAAATAGAGCCCATTCTGATGTTTTCTACCGCCAAACAAGGGAGACAAAAGCCGCTGCTCTTAATTCGCAGGTAAGCCTTTCACCGGTGTTGCTACAGCCTGCATTTAACTGACGGAGTGACTCAAGCTTTTGCCAGGGCTCATTTTTGGCTATATAATGGTGTCTGAAGATCCCTCCGAGTCCATTGTGACGAACGGGGGTACGTTATGATCATTTAGAGAAAAAAAACGGAAATGTCCCAGAGGGCTTTAATCTTTCTTCATTATTTCCCCATTATGGATAAATGCTCTCCGAGGGCCTCTTTCTGGTTATAAATGAAACACTTTGACTCCTTCTCCATCCCTCGTTCTCCCGCCTGCACACCTTTCACCCTTCGCTTTCATCTTTTACTTTGGGATATCTCGGAGAATGAGGCGGCCGTGTGTATTCCACTTGCAGATAGAAGGATAATTAAGTTGATAAACAGGGGTTGAATGGAGTTAAGTGTTAAGGGAGTGGGGAGAAGCTCTCTTCTCTATTACCGATGCGATATTACCACATATGCATTGAACCTGATATGTGAGTCACCCAATGTCATTTGATGATGGGACCTGTCAGAAAACAAGATCATATGGATCAACAAACCAGCTATTTGAGGGGTGGCATTGAAATGACCTCATAGGCTTTAATTTTTCACAAATCTGCCAGTGTTTCCTATCATGCATATAATATGTATTCATGTGTATAATAGTCTACTTTTACTTTATGCTTGGTAAATATAACTATGATGAATAATATTTAGAATAGTATTCATTAATGTGAAGATCTGAAACTAGTAAAATAGTGTGTTGCTTTTTAAGATTAGCCTATTCCCAGCAGGCACCAGACTTGGGTTGATGATGGACCCCAACGTCAGACAGATGTTGCATTTTGGTTGAGAATGAAAATCGGGTCGACGTCAGTATTGGATGTCAATTTGACGTTGACCTAACATTGGATTTTGGCTACACAACCTAAAAACAACAAAATATCAACGTCAGCTGATGTCGGTGTTGGACATCAATTTAACGTTGATGTTAGACGTTGAATTTACTTTGAATTTTGGTTACCCGACGTCACAACCAAAATTGACATCTGCCTGCTGGGTTATAGCATGCATTTATGGTACCGTATTGATACGTGTACATAATTTGATGCATTATTTGCTAGTACTTTACATTTTTATATTTCATTTTATTTAATGTTTCATGTTTCAGTGTGTGAGTAACAATGAAGTATTTAGGTGAACTAGCAATGCTTTTTAATTAGATATTATGGGTGGACGATCTGACAGTTCTGTATCTGTATTGTGATCAATGTTAAAAATGTCCACGATCTTCTTTTTGGATGAATCATAGAGATTGTGACCAAATATGTCCTAATTATGTTTATATGTAAACATAGCTGTGCCTCTTTCAGTCGGCAGGACTAAGTTATTATCACGTTAGAGAAATATGTCTTCTACAGGTGTTATTGTAAAGTACATTTTTCTCTCTTTTTGTAGTCAGGTATTTCCGTTCAGTTCAATACTTAAGAGCTAGGAAGAGCAGGAAGAACAATTAATACGTCTCTTTGCCAGGCTCTTCAAGTTCATTTAAATGCAGCTTTCTGAAGTTATGCTATCTATATCTCAATGCTGTTTTCTGCCATTCTCTTTTTTGGTAGATGAGAAATGGACAAAACATTCCATTCATTTCTGTTCTTATGATGACTGATTGCAAAAGGCTTTGCACGTTCTGCTGAGATGATAGTGTATTTCAGATATCTTGATGGAACTTTTTTCTTCTGTGAACTTGCACATTTTTGTCCATGGGGGCAACTGGCTGGTGTAATTTGATAAATCCATAGTGGAAGCTGTTTGAGCATTTGCAGCTATATACCTGACCGCATTTAATACACTGCTTTAATAGTTTCTCCATTCCATGGCCTTTTGAAAATGTTTTGGTTTTGGGTTCTGGTTGTAGAGATGGCATGCAAGCTGTACAAACTACAATCACCAAAAAATTTACATTTCTTCTGCTCCGTGTGTCTTTGATGTTCGTTCACGAGAGTATCATGACGCATGAGTGTGGTGCTGCTGACGCAGGAGTCAGTGTTCTGACGTACAGAACGATCATCTCTTTTAATTCATCGTCTGTATATTCTGGTTCGAATAAGTAGTGGTGGGCAAAAATGACAAGTCATCCTCTCTGTCGAAATTTTCAGACATGTTTACGAAGATTGTTTCATATAGGGATGCACCGAAATGAAAATTCTAGATGCCTTTGGTAAAAAAAAAAAAACGCTTTTTTTAAGATTTTTTTACAAGCCAATAAAATAACCACACATTTATAGAAAGTAAGACAATAAAATTGGACAGAAAATATGTGATGTGATCTTTTTTAGGTTTTGATACCATATGAAAGCTGGATTCAAACACTTTCCAAAACTATTTGGACTATTTTGTCCATAGCTTGAATGTAACAAAAGTTATGGCTATTTTTTAAGTAAAAAGCGGTTTAAAGTGAGACGGCTTTCACTTTCATTTCAACGAGAGCTGTCTATCAGAAGCGCTGTACTGCATCATTACACAAACAGACTATCATTACCCTGAAGAGGACAGTTTTATGTTGTTTATCATGGGCATAGTCTCTGAACTTTTGATCACTTCTTGTATGTTTAGACAGCACGAATAGTGTACCTTGTAGTTTACATTTAGAAAAGCGAACGCAGCGCAACTGTTCGCGCACTGTGCATGTAAAAGACTGTTATCAGACTCCTCCTCTTTAGTAACTTCATCATACAATCCTTCATCTCTGGATGTGAAATAGTCCATTTTTAGGACACTGAGATTGAGCAGATTGAGACGAGTAAGAACGTTTAAGTGAGCAGCTACTTCAGACTGCGTTGTTCTCCTGCGCTCAGTAGAATCTCATGATAATTAAAAAATAAATAAATAAATCTTTGCGTGGCACAGTTTACACAGGACTGATGGGGAATGTGCATTGATACACCTTTATTAAATATGTTATGTGGTTATTTTGATTGGTTAACTGTTTTTGTGGTGTTAAGAGAAAGCACCTCAGCAGAAAGACATTTTTCTGCACTAAACAAGTGAATTTTGCCAAGATATGTTCAGAGATGATAGACAAGATGTTATACAATAATTATTTAAAGAAAACCTAATTTTGACAAAAAAATTTACATTTAACCTATTTTTTGAATTTCCTGAAAATGTCCCAACGCAACATCTGACGGGTTTTCCCAGATCGCATCACTTATATTTATATGTATATTTAAATATCAATATATTCTTTTTATTCAGTTCTATGCAACAGAATCAGATTTAACTGACTTTTTTTAATTATCCAAATAACGTACAGTCCTACAAAGCTATTACTATGAGAGCATGTGTACAGAGCATAGCGTCAAGGAAGGGTAGTGTCACCATGTTACAACACAGTAGCACTACTGCAAACAGGTACAAGTATAGAGTCCAATGGGGCTAAAGGCACCCCCTAAGAAAAAATGTACTTTTCACTGCGCTCAAAGTGTATGATTGCTAAAAAATACATCTGTTTGTATTGAACATTTATGGAGCAACAGATTTTGTGTGAAAGTAAATCATACAAGTCGTTTATTTTGTTAAAAAATCTCATAAATGTATTAAGTGGCAAGGGGGGGGGGGCTTTTACCACATACATGGGGTAAAAGGCTCACCAACGTGAGGTAAAAGGCACACAGTATTGCTACAAATACTTTAGCAGGAATAATGTTTTTTTTTTTAATAATGTTAAAAATGTTAATACTTGTTCTATACAATCACTTTATCAAGGTTTGTACTGGTTTTTTTTTTTTTTTTTGCTTATTTTGATACTTTTGTTCAATGAATATGAACTGTCATTAACATATGCTAATATAATGTTAAAATATGTTAATATAAAACATATTTTAAAATACAGAAACAAAATAATTTTAAAATGTAAAGATTCTGAAAGCATTGAAGGAAATCCAGTAATAATTTAATATAGATTCACAGTAGTAACAACAAATGATATTTTATTGCATGATATGATTTATAGCATGTTTTTTAAATATGATGGTTTCATTCTAAACATGGTGATTATCTCTAAGATGGACACCCAACATAATATATGATATTTACCATCTGAGGCTAACAATGTCATGTCAACAAATGGAAAAGTCAGCCATCTATTAATTATAATGTTAATTATTGTGCCTTTTAGCCCCAACAGCAGGGGCACTTTTTACCCCAAATACCATCCATACTTTTACATATTCTTTCGTTATTTAAAAACTGCTTCTTTAATTATCTTAAACAAAACTGAAAATCATTAAGAAGACCTTTGTCTCAAGATATATTAAATAATTTTAGCGATTCGAAACGTTTTTAAAAACATCAAATATTAGATCAAGTAAGCACAGAATCGATCAGTCAATTTGTACGTGTATGTTGAAAAGCGCTATGCCAAGTTTTTCTACCATCTAGTGGTTTAGAGGAAATAATCTCGAATGCGCGCTGAACACTGGTGGGCAGTGTGGGGCACCATTTTATTTTTAGCTGAAATATTTTCAAAACTGAAAATTCCATTTTCAGCTGATAATTTTTGGTGGCAACATATTCAGTGCATTCCTACTTTTATGTACTACGTGCATCTTACTCTGCTTGTAAACAAGGCACAGCGCATCTGGGTTCTACGTCAGCAGCACCACATGTATGCGTCGTGGTACTCTTGTGAACGTGCGTCGAAGACTAACACAGAAGAGAAGAAAATGTTGAATGAAGTCGTTATTTTTGTTTTCTTTGCTTACAAAAAGTATTCGCATAGCTTCATAACGTTACGGTTGAACCACTGATGTCATATGAACTATTTTAACAATATTCTTACTATCTTTTTGGGCCTTGAATGTTTCGGTTGTGTTGCTGTCTATGCAGGGTCAGAAAGCTCTCAGATATCATCAAAAAAATCTTAATTTGTGTTCCGAAGATGAACGAAGGTCTTATGCATTTGGAACGACATGAGGGTGAGTAATTAATGACGGAATTTTCATTTTTGTGGGGGTCACCAAAAATTTGTGGGTAAACCACTTTAAGTTTTACAAACTGTGTTTTTATGGCTGTCATAGTGTGCTTAAGATATTAAGTTGTTAATATCAGATACAGTGTCAACTAGATAATATTTTTGCAAATTTGTTTAGTACACTAACAATATAAAGGCTAAATTTAATTGTCTTTATAATAACAAAGTTTTTATCCACCTTTTTCTTTAACGCAGAAGTAAGCCTTGAAATGACTTGAAATGACGAGAATAACAACGTGCAGTAAATGGTAAAACTGTAAACCAGTGTGTTCATAATTACGATAATACATTAAAATAATATGGTAAGACACATCAATTTGCAATATCAAGCAGCAAAACAAGCTGTTTTGTATAGCTAAAAATAGCTGTGCATAGACCCATAAAATTTACAAATGGCCATGCCCACTCATACGGGAAAAAAAGGTGGATATTTTTCTCAAAAAAAATATTTTTTAGAAAGTTGGAATGCAAAGAAATCATCACACTTGAGGTTCTTGGCATCAAAAAGTTTAAAAGCAAATTGATATTGTTGAACTAGTTGTGAGAGTGAAGTTGTGCTTGTAAAGATATGAATGAGTTGTTGTCAGAGTTCACACTCGAGGCCAACAACCTGAATAGCAGAGCAATTCTTTGTAGTGCTTTAGTCGTTTTCAACGGTAACATCAACAGAAGTGTAAAGGTGCTATAGTTTAGGGACTGAGGTGTTTTTATAGAGGTTCAGAATGTGTCTGGGAATTTTGTGTGGCTCAGCAATAGTATCTTGCTCATTCTAGCAACGGCAGATCCGCTGTTGTCTATTTATCCGGCGAGACCACAGCCGTGCCAATCAATCCCAAGAAAAGCCCAATGAAATCCTCTCTTTTTATCCTTGAAAAACTGCATAATGAAGAACAAATCAAACCCGGCTCATCTGGAAAAAAGAGAATCTGAATAACACTGGGAGATAAAAATAAAGCAAAGAAATTATTAAAACAGAATGACATGAAGTGAGTCTAGGATGTCAGAGAGAGAGCAACCGAGAGAAAAGGAACGAGAAAAAAAAAAAAACAGTTCTTTGGATTAAGCACGCATTGGGAAAAAAAAAAAAAGAAGAATCTAAATTCTCGGGTCCTAATCTCTTGCTCGAAGCGGCGCTCTGTTAAGCCCTGGTTTGGGATGACAGGTCCCCCACCTGGACAAGCTTGGACAATGTCTCTGCAATGTCTCGTTTCTGCAGGAACAGTGCGCCACAGACGGCTAATCACGTCCGGAACCAAAGGCACCTGCCCTATCTGCCTCTACATTTGGTGAGGAATCTTTAAAGAGGCTAAACCTCACTTTCATGCTTGTCTTTTATTCACGGTAAGTGCTTATCGAAACCGAGCTGTTGCCACTGCCCCGTGTTCCCTCCCACAAGCTCGGAGAATGCTTGACGTAAGTACAGCCAATCTGGGTAAATACGAATCTCTCCTTACTGTCACTGTTGGCATATTATGTCCCTGAGGGAACATTCTTTTCATAATATCATAAGCTGCTTAGCGGTGTGCTTCTATTTAAGGCATACATATTAATAGCTATAAGGAAATCATATTTGAACTGTTCCCTGCAATCAATGTCTTTAGGATTGCTGTTATACTTTGTATAAGAAGGTGCTAATAACTTGGAGGCTCTTAGACTGGGCGATCTAATCCCTTTGTACGATAAAGACTCGCCACGCCGAGACTGGTTGCCAGATCGTGGACAAGGTGCTTCACAGGGTTAGTTCTTAACGTCGTACTCCAGCTCCACGCTCACCCGTTCTTCTCTTTTTTTTTTTTTTTTTTTTTTTATCTGCCATTTTTCCCTTTTTACTTTCCAGAAACCCAGCAACATGCTGAAGGACCAGCAGTAAATGTGCTCGTTGCCCGTTGAGTGCCTCGAACAATGAATGATGACCAATGTGACTACCAGGATTTCTCCCATTGCATTACACTCAAAAAGAGCTTGGTTTTCTGTCTCAAACAAAATATTATATTTGTAAGATAGCAAGCTACATAAAAAGACAAATACAGAGTTTGCAAAGCAACGTTAATAAACCGAGATTCAGTAGAAACTTATTGGTTTGTATAAGTATTCACTAATGGCGTCCAAGTGGCTTTGACTTAAAATCATTAAAAATGCAATTTAATAATTTACTACAAATTTTTAAAATAATTACATTTTCATAGTAGGAAAAAAAAGCCTTTTTTTATGTTTAAAGTTTTTTTTTTTTGCAGCACAGAGAATTGACAAAGCAAAGTAGAAGATAAAAGTGGATGGGAAAGGGAGTTGAATTTAAATTGTCCGATGCACAACTGCCTCCAATGTTGTAATATTTTATTAATATTTCTTAGAAAAAAAATGGTTTTCAAAATTTGGTCTCACTTTTAATTCTTTTTAGGCCTCTTTTTTTTTTTTTTTTTTTTTTAAATCAAGGTCATGCGGTACAACCAACATACAAAAAGAATTATAAATAAATGGTAACACTTTACAATAAGGTTTAGTAAGGTTTAGTTAACTACTTTAGTTAATATGAAGTAAGAATGAACAATACTTCACATTTATTAGTCTTAGTTTATTAAAGCATTTACCAATGCAATGTTAAAATCAAAAGTGCTTGTTAACATTAGTTAATGCACTATGAATTAACATGAATTAATAATGAACAACTGTTTTTTTTTCCTGAACTAACATTAACGAAGACTATTAAATACTGTAATAAATGTAATGGTCATTGTTTGTTCATGTTTGTTAATAAATGGACTAACTAATGGAACCTTATTGTGAAATGTTACCAAATAAATTTAAGCAGTTCATTTTTTTTTTTTTTTTTTTTAATCAAGGTCATGTGGTGCAACCAACATACAGAAACATGCAAAAAAAATAAAAGAATAATAAATAAACTGTAACGCTTTATAACAAGGTTTATCAACATTAGTTAACTATTTCAGTTAAAATGAACTAAGGGTGAATAATACTTCGGATTTATTAATCTTAGTTAATGTTAATTTCAGCATTTACCAATGCAATATTAAAATTAAAAGTTGTGCTTGTTAACATTAATGCACTGTGAATTAACATGAATAAACAACATTTTCATGAACTAACATTAACAAAGAATAATAAATACTGTAATAAATGTAATGTCCATTGTTTGTTCATGTTAGTTAATACACAGACTAACTAATGGAACATTATTGTGAAATGCTACCAAATAAATGTAAGCAGTTTTTTAAAATCAAGGTCATGTGGTGCAACCAACATACAGAAACATGCTGAAAAAGAAAAACAGGAAGTGATATAATAGTGATGATCTGTACATACCTTCAAGACTGTGTGTCAAGGTCAGTAATTCTCATAAAATATCAGATAATTTGACTCTGGTTTATTTCAAGCTGTCATGTGGTGCAACTGTGGTGATTTTAGTAGAAAAATACCCTGGAAGAAATATATTTGAAGACTTTTTTTCCGAAAATGATTAAAATATGTACTCAAAGATGTATTCAAGGTGTAAGGAATATATTATTTCTATACACTTGAGGGTTTTTAGAGTCATTCAGTTTACACTTGTTGAAAACTTTTTCAAAAGCATATGAAACCAACATGACACAAAGCGTAAAGAGCATGATACAAAGTGCACAGACTAGATAGAAGACTATTTCCTTTTCTTAATCATAGACACTGTTGTACATTATTGATCTGCGTAACCTTGGTTCATAGTAGTAGTATTTCACATCGAGAACCGCTGTAATGCGAAGACTCACTCAACACTAAACTGTGTGTATTTGCCCTGATGACTCGAGAGCTCTTTTTACCCGGCTTAATTATCTAAAAATGTCAGATATTGTTTACCAGTCATTCTTAATACAAAGACACAGAAATATTTGGATGTGCCCTCATTTCTAATTACGATGGGCTAATTGCTACAGTAATGCGCTCATTAATTAATGCTCCAGTGTCAGGGCCTGATCGCAGATTTTACAACATCCAGTCCTTTGGCATACATATCAGTGTTAGTTGCTGATATGATTTACATATTTTCTTTTTAACACCGGAATGACTTAATACAGAGGTAATGTTGGTAAAATAACACATTTCCTTCTCCAGCATCTAAATCAAGGACACACGCTTAGTCATGTTTTATCTTCACAGATTTGTGTATAGAATGAATCTGAATATGAGATGAATACATTTCAATTTCAGCATCATATATTTCAGATCTCCAAGCCCATATCTTGCCTTTTTATTCGCATTTAAAAGGCATGCGGTGTTTAGAAATAAATGTTTTATATTCGAACGCAACTGATTTTCTGCATAGGCCTCGACGATCAGCTGGATTTGAGGTTTTGTGGGTGGCCGTCGGACTGGATGGTTTGTAGTACGTCTGTGTCACTGCACATGTCACCACCAGGAGGGGCTGGATCACAGTGTTAGGAGGCAGGACGCAGGCAGGAAGGAGTAGAAGCAGAGCAGGGGCATGGTTCTTTGAGCTTAGATGAGTGCCTCAATTGTGAGAGTATGTTCCTCTAAGCCTCTGGTTGACAGCAACACAGTACTCTTATTTAAAGCAATTTCAAACATGTCTTGTCTGACAAGTTTTAAATCCTACTTAACACCCCGTAACAGCCACGAGTTTACTGTCAGAATTAAAGAGGCGAATTCTCAGAGGGGGAGAAATTATCACTTTCATTTTGTTCTCCTCTGTTCTGCAGAAGGGACATGGCAGGGATGTTTACCTAGGGATGAATACATTACTCCCCATTTGCAACACAATGCCTTTCAGTACCATGAAAGGCTGCTGAAAAGTTTACCTTATATTTTAATTGCTGCCATTACGGATGAGGGAATGAAAGGGAGGTTCAGTCGCAGCGGATGACAGCATGTCGGGTCTTACGGGGCAAAGCAGATGTCTCTGGAGATCAAGCCCAGAGGTCTACACGAGCTCTGTCGGTAATGGCAGTAAATGATGTAAAAGAATTTTATCCTTTTGCTCATTTGAAGGCATTTCTAACCATTTTTTTTTCTTTTGTATTGAAAGAAATCCTTGAATCAAATGCAAGGTATTTCCTATATTCTTTCTCGGGGGTAAGAACTATACTTTAATTATTTTTTTTGAATTTATCAGTCCAAAAAAGTTTTGAAAACATATAGTTCACTTAAAAATAGAATTGGTAATTTCCTCATCCTCTTGTTGTTTCAAACCTTCCTTTTTTTCTGTATCCTGTAAAAAAATGTATCTTATAAACAATTTTCACTCATTGCTAGTAATTTTCACAAATACATAAATGTTAAAAAATTCTTAGTGATTATTTGTGAATTGGGGGAAATGTAGTGCAAATCAGTGATAACCAAATCTTGTTTGTTAAAATACTTTAAATTTAGCTTCTTTTAAGTGCAGCAGAAGAAAGTAAGTTACAGTTTTAAAAAAGCATGCTGTTGAGTAAATATAGAAATTAAATTTTTTTTTGTGTTAGTATATTTTCTTGTCTTTTACTTCCTCGTGTTAGTAGAATGTGTACGTTCAGAGCTAGACACGCGTTCTACCAGGATTCCATAGAGTTATGTGCATTTTTATCTGCTTGGAGAAGTAAAAACAAATCACCAAATGTAACAATCTCCTCCCTGTCCTGGTTGCACTGGCATGTGAGGAGGTGCAGAGATAAGCGCCCCGGTACGTGTCGGTGCTGTGTGAAAGACACTCGTTATCTGTTCCTAACGTGGACTCCTGCTTAGTCTAGGCAGCCACAGAAATATGTTGGGGAAATCTGATATGAGAAATCAGCCCATCTGAGCATCAGTGCGAGCGCATGCCTTGCAGGCCGATGTTTACTTTGCCCTGGTCCTGTGTTCTTGAAGGAAATATGTCAATAGCCAACGCTCCGACTGGATCCGGCACACTGGCGGGAGCTTCCTTAGTGACCTCATAGAGATGAGACGAATCATAGCTGTGCTGAAAGGGCATTTAGTGGAATGTAGCTGTTCGGTGATAAAAGGCAAACAAACTCTGTGCTATTCTATTCAATCTGAATGTTGATAAAAATGTTTTTGTTTTGTTCATTCAGTAGTTGCAATAGTACAGTAAATAGTGTAGTAGTGGAATTCACTGAATAACTCTTAACAGTATCAATGATCTCAAAGCAAACTTCAAGATTGATGTCGAATACAAGGAGTTTCATTGTCACAACAAATCCATTTGAACACTAATTGAGGTCATTTGTAAGACTGGGACAAAACAACATTGAACCCACGTTATACGGTTTGCGTTTTAATGGCTTTGAAGAACAGACAAAATGTGCTATTGTGCAAGATCGTACCTCTGAAAAAACATTAAAAAAACACATTTATGGTCAAAAAGGACAGCTGTGGTTTGCTTAAAGCGATAGTTTGACCAAAAATTAAAATTCTGTCATTAATTACTCACCCTCGTGTCGTTGCAAACCCGTAAGACCTTTATTCATCTTCATAACACAAATTCTGATATTATTGATTATATTACATATTACTGTGGTCTGTTGATTTTATGGATATCTGGATAACTGGATATCGCTTGTTTGTGTCAAGCATGGCTGATAAAATGTCCCAAAAAGAAAGTGTTGAGATTTAACAAAGCATTGCATCCCTCAGTTCTGTGCATAGGGGAAAGCTTGGTGTGTGCACACACAGGATGAATGAAGTGAAAGCATTGCTTGCTGCTGGTGATGATTTGGACTCAATAAAAAAAGGTGTGGAGACATTTTTTTGTGCCACTTAACGAATTTAAGACTGCTCACAAGCTTGTGCAAGAGCAATTACCTGTCTCAGTTGTCAAGCTGTTTTGATTTTCTGAGCAGTATGACATCATACTGCTCAGGCCCCGCCCACGACCACTGACGGACTGTCCTGTATTAGCATATTTCAACCTTCAGCCAGTTGTACGCTGTCCGTTATTTTCTCTGCGCTCGAGCTGCTGTAGAGACAACAACATCTCGTAAGCAATGCAGGTGTTTTGTAGTTGGATGTAAAAGTGAACATAAGAGTCTTCATTTTTTTTTGACATCAGAGCTACTGAGGGCGCAGTGGATTAGTTTTGTTTTTAGTAGTAACACACCACCAAATACATAAAAAACCGAAGAGGGGGTGGAGTGAGCAGTGGCTCATTATCATTTAAAGAGACATGCATCGAAATGAGTCTGTGAACATAGCTGTTTTTGACAAGGCGGAAATATACTAATACAGGACAGTCTGTCAGTGGTCGTGGGCGGGGCCTGGGCAGTATGATGTCATACTGCTCAGGCCTCGCCCGCGACCACTTACAGACTGTCCTGTATTAGCATATTTCCACCCTCAGCCAGTTGTACGCTGTCCATCATTTTCTCTGCGCTCAAGCAGCTGTAGCGAAAACAACATCTCCTAAGCAATGCAGGTGTTTTGTAGTTGGATGTAAAAGTGAACATAAGATTCTTCATTTTCTCCTGACATCAGAGCTACTGAGGGCGCAGTGGATTAGTTTTGTTTTTAGTAGTAATGCACCACCGAATACATAAAGAGGGGGTGGAGTGAGCAGTAGCTCATTATCATTTAAAGAGACATGCTCCGAAATGAGTCTGTGAACATAGCTGTTTTTGACAAGGTAAAAAGGGTGTTGTTTTACACGACCATTGAGGAATTTTTGCAAAGTATGTTTCAGATATTTCGTAAAGACTCTAAAGAACCATACCAACTTGTGGAAAATGGGTATCCAATGACCCCTTTAAAAAATGCTGAAATTTTACAGTGTAAAATTTACTATGAAAACACATTAGCAAGTTTTACCTTCTAGCTACTGTTTTAGCCTACAATAGCTTAAAACATACAGCTTTACTGCAGCTGAAAGGGAATTTTATCTGGCCAAAATAACACAGGAGGCCTTAAAGGAATAGTTCAACCAAAAATAAAAACTTTAATTATTTACTCACCCTCATATTGTTACAAGCATCTATGACTCTGGCTCTTCTGCGGAATCCAAAAGAAGCTCTTTTAAAGAATGTTGATAGTTGCTCTTGGAATAAAGATGTCAGAGCATATTGCTAAGAAACAGTGAATAGCAAAACTCTCTTGTCTCTGTACTTTTGTATGTGGAGTTATTTGATAAACGCCATAGTGCAAAAATCTGAATGGCTCTTTTTTGTAAATACAGTTTGACTTCTTTTCCTGTCAATGACAAACAGACGTCAGACACCTCAAGTTACCTAGTGCTTTGTCTCCTGGAATAACCTTATAACTGCTTTTTTAAAAGTGCCACCCAATGTCAAAGAGTAAATCTGTATTTTCATTCAGTCTTACATTTTTTACACATTGATCAGAGCAGACAAATCGCATGCGACAATGGACCGAATTTTTGTGTCGACCATTCGTGAACAGGCCTTCAGCATGTCTCTTTTTATGGAACAAGCAAACCTGTGTTACAATCACCCCTGGTCTCCACTACAGTCAGTTTCTCACCTGTCAAAACAAACCGTATCTTGTGTGTGTCTGTTACACTTGTGAGCCAGAGATGTGTGCTGTTTATTCTGCGTCTGAGGGAGCCAGAGAGAGATACAGCAGTTTTGATTACTGCTTTGCTACTTTTATGGAGGTCCGAAAGGCCGTGTCCTCACAGTGGGAAATCAGTAGCTCTGTAATTAGCCCTGTGGGGGAGCTCTGCTGTCTGCGGGCACCTCACAGAGAGAGCGTTAGCCTTGCCGTTTTGCCCTGTTCCTACTCATCTCCAACACTCTCTCATTACATGCAGAACTGCAGCGAGTCCTTACACAGGGTCAAACACACAGTACAGCCATAGAGCACGCTACCGCAAAGATCAACGTGCATTTTGCCCGAAAGAATGGACTCCAAAGCTGAATGCCGTGATAGACGTGTGGTTTGTAGGTGAAGTGTGGTTTTGCTTAAAGTTAACCCCGATCCCGTTCTTTTATGTTGCTTTGAGATTTCAAAATGAGCTATTCACTGTGAGAATGACTTCAATTTGAAATAGAACATGTCTGTGAATAGTGCAAATACTTGACTAACTTGACTCGTGCCCTGGGCTTTTGAGCAGTGCACAGGCCGATAGAAAATGTCCTGTTTATATTGGATCTTACTGGGATTTTCAAGGTTGCTCGCAGTGGAGCCAAGTTGGAATTATTGGGATGTTAAAGCTTCAAATGTATTAACTACTGAAAATGACAGTTTGATGCCATCAGTGTTTTCAGACCTGGTGTTTGAGCAATCGAAACTGGTACGGTTCTCTTGACATAATTTTGTCTTTGCTAAATTAGTTAAGCAAAATGTGTTTAGAAAGGGTATTGTAATGACAAAAAAGAGAATATTATAACGCTTCCGGATGACTGAAGAGCACAGACTTGCATGTCCTTGACTAGATATCAAACTAAAATTTCTTCTGCACAAAAAGCTGTATGCATTTAATTTTTCAATTTTTGTAAGGTACAAAAGCTTAAAATGTCACCCTGCATTTTATTTTTGGCCTTTTTGCTTTTTATTCAGAGGAAAGTAGTGACACAGAGGGGAAACAGACCTGAACCCATGTCGCTTGTATAAGCGCCGCAGCTCAATGTGTGCATCTGCTATAAAGGTAAAAAAACAAATAGTATTCAAGAGTAAAAAACCCCAAAAACAAACAATAAAATAAAATAATTAATTAAAAGCAATATGTCAAGTTCTTAGAGATATACTCTGTGTATTCATATTGGTTTCATATGGTTTTGGAAAACTGTCTTATAGGTTTTTCAAATAAAGTATACACAAAGTGTACAGTGAATTTAAACAAAAATGCCAAGGTGTTTATCAATAAAATAAGATAAACAAAATAAAATGGTAACACTTTACATTAAGGTTTCATTAGATAACATTAGTTAACTACTTTAGATAACATGAACTGAGAATGAACAATATTCTACAGCATTTATTAATCTTAACATTAACTAACAATGAACTGTATTTTCATTAACTAACATTAACAAGGATTATTAAATACTATAAATGTATTGATCACTGTTTGTGAACACCCACTTCTGAAACCCATATCAAATGTACATTTTGACCACTTGTGGCGTGTGCCAAGTTTCATGAGTTTTCGAGCATGTTTAGGCCCTCAAAAATGCAATTCATTTTGGAGAAGAAGAGTGAGCAATTCAAATTCTCGCTCCACCAGCAAGTAAATTAAATAAAAAATAAATAATAAAAAGGGTAACACTTTACAGTAAGGTTTATTAGTTCACAATAGTTAACCATTTTAGTTAACATGAACTAAGAATGAACAATGCTTCTACAGCATTTATTAAAGTGATTCTATTATGCCATTTTAAAGGTTGCTAGTATTGTTTTATGAGACTCCTAAAACAGGTTTACATGTATGCAAGGTCAAAAAACACTTTAGTTTTCTCCAAAAATAGATTTAATTTGACCTCATTTTTAAATGATTCGTAAACGACTCGTACGAAGCAGTTTGAAGAATCAGTCTCTC
Source organism: Cirrhinus mrigala (assembly GCA_036247105.1). Lineage (NCBI taxonomy): Eukaryota > Metazoa > Chordata > Actinopteri > Cypriniformes > Cyprinidae > Cirrhinus > Cirrhinus mrigala. The sequence continues at coordinate 16,558,539 of CM070012.1, read as the reverse complement.
TAAACCCCTCCTTTCCGTGAGCCCTCACTGCTGTGATTGGTCAGATGGCGCAGTCCTTTATGACTGGTCTACCGCCTATAGTGTGTCAGAAAACTAAACGCTCATTGCCATAACTGAATGACAGCCCTGGAGCTTTCATACCGAACACAGAAAGCGCTGCACTGGCCGCTGGGTTCAGTGCAGCCCTTCAGAGCGCAAAAGTTCAACTAATTTGAACTTTGAGCACTGTGTGCGCGCCGCTGCACATGCGCTTTGGTCGCCGCAGAAACAAGCCGTCCTCGCGTGGCGCAAGCAATTAAAATGAATGGGCTTCATAGCGCAGCGCTTGCCGCATTCGGTGTGAAAGCTGCTTTGTGCGCCATCCTTTATCATTACTCCAAATATTGAGACAGACAGGCAGTCAAGCTGCATCAATCACAAATTTTTAGACTGCAGTGGGCCCACAGCTGAACAACAGAACTACAGAAGCGTGAGTTAGTCGGTTAGCAACACATGTGCAGGGTTGTTACACAACTACGCATTTTGAACGATCGCTAGAAAATACAATCTTTGTGGATTCATCTTTTGGAAGTGAATATAAAACACATTTACTCAGCTTAGGATACAGCCTCTTCTGGACATCACGTAAAAAACCACATGTAAATTTTACTGTTTGTGGGTGGGCAGGTGGTTCGCGACATAGAACGTGGTACTTCGTGATGTGTGGCCTTAACAGAAAAAGATTCGAATTCCTGACGACTCGTACAGGCGATGGTTTTTGATAGACAATAACTTTATTTATCGTGCACTGTCGGCTTCACAACTTTGCAGATAGTTTATGTTCACATACAGCTACATGACACACTGCATGAACGGTCATATTTGAAAAGGCATAATAGGAGCACTTTAATTTTAGTTAATATTAATTTCAAAATGTAAAAAATGCATTATTAAAACATTAGTCAGTGAGCTAAGAACTAACATGAACTAACAATGAACAACTATTTTTATTAACAAAGATGAATAAATACTGTAATGTATTGTTATTGTTTGTTTACGTTAGTTATATAACAATAAAAAAAAACATTTTATTTTGTAACATTTTATGTTAATTATTTTCAAAAATGTTTTTCCATGTATTTTTTAAGAAAATATTATTATTATTATTATTATTATTATTATTATTATTGCTACTACTACATTTATTATATAGGAAATGATATCATACAGGACTCAAATCCTCCTTTATTAGTAAATTATTAAAATTGACAATAATGTTTTCGTGAAATATTCAATATGAAATGTCCACTAAGTGGCACTAAAAGAGTGTTCGGTTTTTTTCTCCGGAACAGATGAATGTACATACGGTACATTTTATGTGACGTTAGTTTTCATCGCAGTCCTGACTTAAAATGTCCGTTTAGTGGTGCTGTTACTCTAATGCTCTGGGATGTTTTAAAATAACGTACCATCTATACTACACCTAAACCTACCCGATAATACGAACAAAAGCGAATGTGACATAAAAACGTAATTGCAACATGCTAAATAGGCACAGCACCGGAAAGCAAAACACATGGAGCTGTAACTCGCTGTTTTAACACCTCTAGTGTTCATTTCTGTTGGAAACTGCAGTGATGTGTACTTATTGGTATGTATTTCGCATCTTGCGAAAAAGTTCCCACATGTACATTTTCATCATGAGATCAGGTAACATTATTTACTTTATGCCCTTGAAATGATTAAAAGAAATCAACTTATTTGTCACAGAGGTGGTTCAAGTTGATTTGCATTTTTATGTGTTTTTTATATGTACTGTAAAACCAGACAAAATAAGAGCATCATGTCATTGACCTGCTAACACTAGGCCACAACTCAAACCAATACATCCCCCACTTTAATAGAGAATTTAAACCAAGTTGTTTATGTGTCATGGTTTTGCCTAAATTGTCTTTACATTATATGAAAAATGTGTCACCCAATATTAAGCAAATAATCAAAGGAATTGCTAAAAGCAACGGGGGCTTTTGGATTAATAGCATTATTTACAAAGCTATAGCTGGGTATTGCAAATGTGTCTAAGTTAGCAGCTACACATTTGTTCCTAGCGCAGTAATTGCCTTTTGAAGTGCGCTGCTTTTACCCATGTTGCCTGAAACAGAAAACTGATCAGAGAACAAATAATAGAGCTAAATGAAATGTGTCTTGTTGCCGTAAGTCTACCCTGAATGTCTGAGCCTTTCCAGTCAGCTTTGATGAGCTCTAATCTCGTCCTTTCTCTAATCCGTATTGGTATGCCTTGTGTAATGTCTGTGCATTTCAGTGTCAAAAGAAGAAAACCGGTGTGTGTTTCCTTGCTGTTTATTCACACAAGGGAAGAAGAAGCCTTCATACATTGTTGCTGTTTTCAGTTCTATAGTTTCCTTTTAAACACAGTGTGTAAAGCGTTGGACCACCAGTGTCCAAATGTACATTTGTCAAGCATTAAATTAGTGAAAATAATACTACCATGATTTAAATCCTAATGTGAAAAAGATCAAACCCTCACTGAACTCCCAGTGGAAAAACATTGCATCAACGTTAAAATCACGATGATATTTTTGTAGAAATTTGTCTTTCATCAAGACAAAGAGATGATTTGTGTTCTTCTTGCTTAAAATAATAGCTAAATAATATTTAAATATTTCTCAGTTAAAAAATAGAAATCATGCAAAAGTATTTATTTATAATAATTGTTAAAAAGAAGAATTAAGCAAACTATAGTAAGTTTATTGACCAGTTAAAAATGATGGCTTTTTTAAATTACTTGTAAGTTACCTGGTTCACAAAATGCTCATCATATTATTTAAAATGTTTCGAAAGATATCTAAAGAACAACAGCTGCGTCTATGTTTGCTGCCAGTTGTATCTTTAATTTTGTTGCTTTCTCGGCTCTGGGAGGTCTCGCTCCAGACCCAACAAAGGCAGACATTTGTTACCTTCCATTTTCCACATCAACAGCAACTTTGTCTGGTTTGTCATCCAAACACAGCTGTGCAATGTGTGGATGAGGGTATTTGGAGGCGAAATAAAGCTGATGGCATCCCGGGTAAATGAGGGAAGATTCACACGGAATAATGAAGGCCGGAGCTGTTTCTCTGTGGCTGATGTATATCTAAAAGGCTCAGTAAATACAGTTTCTGAACTGAAAGTCTTATCAGCAGATATACATATCCACTGCAACCGCTGGCCCCACATGAGGGCTGTCTATCTCCTCCATCACTTTTAGTCTTTACAAGTCTTCTTTTTACCATTCTTAGGCAGGGCTGAAACATGTTCCACCTCATCTGATGCTTTACCCTTTTCCCCTGTCTGAGCCCAATTTTTTTTTTTTCAGTTTACAAGGTTTTTCTCCCCAAAGTTTATATGTAGTATTTTTTTTTTTCATTTTATTTACAAAAACATTCATTTTCATTTGCAAAAACAGATAACTCTGTTTTTAACAGTTTTTAAAAATCATGTTTTTTTATTGTGCATTTCAATTAATCTCAATCAAAATGCACTTGGGTTATTTTGATATATTGTAAAAATAACTAATAAATGCAGCTAACTAACACAAAAACATGATAACAATAAAAAACTGAGTTATATAAATTCTTATATAAAAGTATAATAAACCCTTCATATATTTCTCCATAACTTTTCAAATCAGGCCTCAGTTTCTCACTGCTCAATTGATATTTTTTTCATACTATAGGTATGCGTATTTGTACATAATTATAGTATTTTTGTATACTATAAGTATTGATATTTGAACATGGGAATATTAGTAATTCAAGCTCTTGAATATATCCTGCCTAAATGAACTATTTCAATAGAAACACAGGACAGCAAACTATAGTCTTCAAGTACATTTCTTAAGGAGATTCCATTTGGGAAGAAATTATTTTTATTTTATTTTTGTTTATTTTAATTTTTTTTTAAATATTTTAAATATTTTATTTTATTTAAATATAACTATATTTTATTTAGATTTTATTTTATATTTTTATATTTATTTATTATTATTAATATTAACTAAGATTTATAAATGCTGTAGAAGTATTGTTTATTCTTAGTTCATGTTTATTGTTAACTAATGTAACCTTATTTGTAAGTGGTTACCGTTATTTATTTTATTTTGGAAAACAATAAAAGTTAACTAATGGGATTTATTTATTTGGTTATTTTTAAAAACAATAAAAGGTATTTTGAGCTGTGATTGCACTTTATTTTCTTATCTATCCTGAAAAAGAATTAAAGTTAGCAATATTTATTTAATTATTTATTTTGGAAAAATAATAAAAATGAACTAATAATAAATTGTTAACTATTTAGACGTTTTATTTGTCTAGTTATCCTTAAAAAGAATAATGTATGTATTTATTCATTCATTCTGGAAAACAAAACATTTTATTTTTTACTCGTATATCCTGGGGAAAAAAATTAAATAAAAGCTAACAATATTTATTTTATTTATTTATTTATTTATTTATTTAAGAAATAAAAGTTAACCAATGGGATTAATTTATTTATGTGTTTATTTATGCTGGATAAGTATAAAAGCATTTATTTATTTATTTGTTTATTTATTTATGCTTGAAAACTTAACTTCTGTTATTGTGGTTTATGTATCTATTCTGAAAAAAAAAAAGAATAAAAATTAACAATATTTATTTAATTATTTATTTTGGAAAAATGATAAAAGTTAACTATTTAGACTTTTATTTGTCTAGCTATCCTTGAAAAGAATAAAAGTGTATTTATTTATTCATTCATTCATTCTGGAAAACAAAAGGTTAACTAATTGGGATTTTATTATTCAGTCATATATCCTGGGGAAAATAAATAAATAAAAGCTAACAATATTTATTTATTTTATTTTATTTATTTATTTTTTTTTAAGAAATAAAAGTTAACCAATGGGATTGATTTATTTATGTGTTTATCTTGGATAAGAATACAAGCTTATTTTTATTTATTTATTTATTTATTTATTTATGCTTGAAAACTTAACTTCTGTTATTGTGGTTTATGTATTTATCTATTCTGAAAAAAAAAAAGAATAAAAGTTAACAATATTTATTTAATTATTTATTTTGGAAACATGATAAAAGTTAACTATTTAGACTTTTTATTTGTCTAGCTATCCTTGAAAAGAATAAAAGTGTATTTATTTATTCATTCATTCATTCTGGAAAACAAAAGGTTAACTAATTGGGATTTTATTATTCAGTCATATATCCTGGGGAAAATAAATAAATAAAAGCTAACAATATTTATTTATTTTATTTATTAATTTTTTTAAGAAATAAAAGTTAACCAATGGGATTGATTTATTTATGTGTTTATCCTGGATAAGAATACAAACTTATTTTTATTTATTTATTTATTTATGCTTGAAAACTTAACTTCTGTTATTGTGATTTATGTATTTATCTATTCTGAAAAGAATAATAAAAGTTAACAATATTTCTTTAATTATTTATTTTGGAAAAATGATAAAAGTTCACTATTTAGACATTTTATTTGTCTAGCTGTCCTTGAAAGGAATAAAAGTGTATTTATTTATTTATTCATTCATTCATTCTGGAAAACAAAAGTTAGCTAATTGGGATTTTATTATTCAGTCATAAATCCTGGGGGGAAAAAATAAAATAAAAGTTAACAATATTTATCTATGTTTATTTATTTACTTAGGAAATAAAAGTTAACCAATGGGATTTATTTATTTATGTGTTTATTTATCCTAGATAAGAATAAAAGCATATTATTATTTATGTATGACTGAAAACAATTAAAAGGTATTTTTAACCTAGTTATTGCAGTTTATGTATTCATCTATTCTGAAAAAAGAAAGAAAAGTTAACAATATTCATTTATTTTGGAAAAATAATAAAAGGTAACTTATAATGAATTGTTACCTATTTAGACTTTTTATTTGTCTAGCTATCCTAGAATATTTTTTTTTTTTTTTACTTATTCATTAATTCATTCTTTCTTTCATTCATTTATTCCTTCTGGAAAACAAAAGTGAACTAATTGGGATTTTATTATTTATTATTTAGTATTATAGGGGGGAAAAGCTAACTTTATTTATTTAGTCATTCATTCATTCATTAAACTGTTAACTCATTTGATTTATTTGATTTATCTGTCTACCCTAGAAAAGAATAATAGACAGAAGCGTAACCTTATACTGCAACCCGCTTGTAGTCTGTTCACATTACTTTCTCATCTTAATGTTCCAGTGTTAGTCTGGACTTCGTTCCATCTGAGTTCATGTTTCTATAGGTAAAGCATGTGTAGTCTCCTCAGGCCAGCTTATTAAATGATAAACTGTCTTCTGTTTCTGTCTTTGCCCTGCTTGTGATGTATGCTAGTAACGTGGAAGCGGAGCAGTGGGGCTGTCTTAGTGTTTAATAGGCTGACTTTACAGCCCACTGGCCAGCTTTACCCTGCTGCCACAGAGCTAAAGCCAGAGTTAAAGATGACAAGGTCAAAGCCCGGCTGAGATGTTGACCTCACTGAGCCATGACCTTGACTCTGTTTGGCATACTTCATGTGCTGAATCTGTGCCCTTATGGCCTGCATTAGGTGTTTGCAAAGACAAGAGCTCAGTGGGAAGGGAAAAAATATCATTTGTTAGCATCATAGCAGAATCTGTCAGCTGCTGGCTTGTTGCCACGGAAACTAAGGTTTTTTTTTTTTTTTTTTTTTTTTTTATTGTAGGCCTTGGCTTTCAAGTTGAATCTGTCACACACAGCGTCTCATACTGTACACTGTGTTACTTACACTAGATGACCGAGCACAGTGTATGAACAGTAGTGAACAGGATGACAGTAGTGTATGAAGTGTGTGATTTCTCCTAAGGTGGTACCTTCTTACATGGAACACTATTTGTTACTACATTACATTTTTTGTTTTTCAGTTGGGGGAAATTCAATGGCTGATATTAAAATTCCATACTATTTTGCTACTATTTTACGTATATTAAAGGCTATATATATTTATAGCCTTATTATATATATATAAGGATTAGTTCACTTCCAAAATAAAAATGTCCTGATAATTTACTCACCCCTATGTCATCCAAAATGTTAATGTCTTTCTTTCTTTAGTTGAAAAGAAATTAAAGTTTTTGAGGAAAAACATTTCAGGATTTTTCTCCATGTAGTGGGAACTTGCACTAACTGATCTTAAAATATATCAGTGCCCTTGTTTTGCCTCAAGATGCATACCAGTAATGTTTTATAAAAATTACTTAAATGTCCTAATTGAACTATGGTGTAATCCGTGCTTAAGCTAAGCCCTGTTTGTGAAACCAGGCCTAGATGTTGGCAAAGATCTATATACACTACCAGTCAAAAGTTTTTGGACAGTAAGATTTTTAATGTTTATTTTTAAAGAGGTCTCTTTTGCTCACCTAGCCTGCATTTCCTTGATCCAAAGTATAGCAAAAACAGTATAATTTTGAAATATTTTTTACTATTTAAAATAACTGTTTTCTACTTGAATATATTTTAAAATGTAATTTATTCAATTTCAAAGCTGAATCATTCTAATATTCTAATTTGCTCCTCAAAAAAAACACTTATTATTATTAGTATGTTAAAAAAAAACAAAACAACAACAACAACAACAACAAAAAAAAAAAACCCAGTAGATTTTACAGTAAAAAGTAGATTTTTTTTCAGGTTTCTTCAATGAATAGAAAGTTCATAAGAATGACATTTATCTGAAATAGAAATCTTTTGTAACATTATAAATGTCTTTATCATCACTTTTGATCCATTTAAAGCATCCTTGCTAAATAGAAGTATTAATTTCTATAACTCCCTCCCCCTCAAAATAATAAATGATAAATATACTGACTTCAAGCTTTTGAATGGTATAGAGTATAATGTTACAAAAGCTTTTACTGTTTTAAATATTTATAATAATAATAATAATAATAATAATAAATGTTTCTTGAACAGGAAATAAGCAAATGATTTCTGAAGGATCATGTGACACTGAAGACTGGAGGAATGATGCTGAAAAATTAGCTTTGATCACAGGAATAACTTACATTTTAAAATGTATTCAAATAGAAAGCAGTTATTTTAAATAGTAAAAATATCTCACAATATTAATGCTTTTGCTGTATTTTTGGATCAAATAAATGCAGGCTTGGTGAGCAGAAGAAAAACGTTAAAACTCTTACTGTCCAAAAACTTTTGACTGGTAGTGTTTAAATTTAATATTTAAAAAATGTATACACAATTATGTGTGACCCTGGACCACAAAACCAGTCTTAAGTCGCTGGGGTATATTTGTAGCAATAGCCAAAAATGCACTGTATGGGTCAAAATTATTGATTTTTATTTTATGGCAAGTAAAGATCATGTTCCATAAAGATATTTTGTAAAATTCATATGAAAATATATGATATATGAAAATATAAATATAAATGTAAATATATGAAAACTTCATTTTTGTTTAGTAATATACATTGTTAAGAACTTTATTTGGACCTTTAAACTTTAAAGGCACTTTTCTCAATATTTTGATTTGTTTGCACTGTTTAAAATGGTTGTATCTTGACCAAATATTGCCCTATCATAACAAACCATACATCAGTGGAAAGCTTATTCATTCGGCTTTCAGATGATGTATAAATCTCAGTTTTGAAAAATTGACCCTTATGACCGGTTTTGTGATCCAGGGTCGCATATTATTAAAGCACCCAATAATGATGTGAAACACTGATGTTTTACATGCCTAAAGCATATAAAGTGAATAAACAAGTGAATCACCTACTTAATCAACCATGAGAAACCATAAAAACTTCAGTTTTGCTCTTTTACTTAAGTGTTCGGTTCACGCATGCTCATATCGGCAGATCATCAGTTCTCCGAGTCTGAACTGTTTTCTCAGTGCATTGTACTGTTGGAGAAACTGAATCACTGAATGAGTTGGCAAAAACCAGCATCAAGCATCATTTTGGCTCGTTTTAAGTCGGAGTGACTGTCAGACACGTCCAAAAGTGAGTTTTGATTAAGCAACTTGTAGACCTTTGCTGCTTGAGACATGATCTGTTTGAAATGGTTCGGTCTGATTTGGTGAACTGATTCATCAACAGAACCGGTTCAAAAGAATGATTCATTCATAAACCGGACATCACTCTTGACCGTTTGCCCAAGGCTATGGATTACATGTTGTAAATAATGTTCAGTTCAGCACAGACCAATTGTTTTGCTTTACAAGACCTAAATTTATCGTCAGGAGCCACAGCTATTAATTTTGTGTTGCCTGTTTTTTTTTTTTTTTTTTCTCTCAAAGTGAGCCATTGACTCAGCTAAAAATCTCTTTATGGTTCTGTTAAAAAAAAAGTCACCTACATCTTGGATGGCCTTAAGGTGAGTAAATTAAAGAGATAGTTCACTCAAAAATGAAAATTACGGCATGATTTACTCACCCTCAAGCCATCCTAGGTGTATATCACTTCTTTCAGACGAATACAATTACTCTTCTAAGCTTTATAATAGCAGTATTTAGCTTTTTTTTTTTAGAAGTCTAATAAAGTGCATTAAATAAATAATAAAAGTTAATAAAGGGGTTAATAAAGGCCTTCTGAAGTGAACTGATGCATTTGTGTAAGAAAAATACACTAGGTCTTGTTCAGTTTGTCTCTGTAAACAGATAATTTGCACTACAAGCATGAAGTGTGCCAATAAGACGCATTAAATAATTTTACCTCAAATTCACAGAAGACATAACTTGATCTTATATTTATATGTATGACAAATGCCCATTTTTATTGTTCTTCATAAATGAAGTCCAGAAAGTAATCCCTTTGAGAATCATATTTCAATATGTCCCAAGAATGCTATAATGAAACACTTAAGTATCACGTTTTTGCTTATTAAATCTGCATGTTTATAGTGATGATACATGTAACTTTTTATATTAGCGTCAGGGAGTTTTTGGGAGCACAGGATTTATGTCCCCTCCCAAGCAATCTGTCCCTTTTCCACTGTCACAGCAATTGAAGAACAGTTGGAGAGGAGAAGAAAAAAGAGGAAGGAGAAGGAAAAAGCAGACGAAAGGTCAACAGGATGTGAAGCTTCTATTATCAGCAATCTTCTCCTGGCTTCCACAGGCAGCTTGTTTCTAAACTGCCACCTAGCCAAGCATGAAGGGAGTATAATTTTAGCCAATCTCGCAGTAGCTTGGGTGTACAGAAAGCCATTGTAGGCCAGCAAAATGGTCACAATAGAGGCACTGGCCACTGATAAAGATCTGCATAGGTAATGCCAGGACAGCAATAAGTGAAATTTTTGCGTCCCCGCATTCAGACGGCACTCCCTTACAGCTCTGACCACTATTTGTCCCTTTGGCTTTGAAAGTGATGGATAGCATTTTTGTGCAGTATAATTGCAAGGGCCAGGGCATGTGTGGAAATTGATTAATTCCCTGAGCGAATAATGCATTACCCTGGATACTTCTTTACTGTTTATCAGGCCATGCAGCCAAAAGCTTTGTTTGCTCTCTTCAACTTTCCCCAGCTACCCCTAACAGAGCCTTTTCAATGGATCTCTGCTTTGAAAGGCTTCTAGTCATTTCGGTAGTATTTGTTGTGCTACATCTTTGGTATCAAAGGTAACAGCGAGGGCAGAAAGCAGAGACAAACACGTAAGCCATTATACCTGAATGCGTCACTCTTCAAATAACAGTTTACTCTGAATCTCGCAAGAAACGTGTTAAAGGGACTGTTTGCCCAGTAATGAAAATTGTCATGATTTTCTCACCCTCCTGTTTTTTGGTGACAATTTTCTTCTCTGCACATTTAAAGAGGGACACTGGATGCAAAATTCACTTTCACAAGGTGTTTGCATATAAATGTGTCTAGCAGTATGTGGACACAACCACCCTACAATGATAAAAATCTTTTTACTACATTTTTTAAACCTCAAAAAACTCTATTATCAAGCCGTTTTGCTTTTTTTGAGCAGTATGATGTCATACTGCTCAGGCCCCACCCACGACTTCCGCAGACTGTCCTGATTTAGCATATTTCCGCCCTCAGCCAGTTGTACGCTGTCCGCCATTTTCTTAGTGCTCAAGCAGCTGTAGCGACAACAATGTATCGTAAGCAATGCAGGTGTTTTGTAGTTGGATGTAAAAGTGAACATAAGAGTCTTCATTTTCTCCTGACATCAGAGCTACTGAGGGCGCAGTGGATTTGTTTTGTTTTGATGGTAACACACCACCAAATACACAAGAAACAGAAGAGAGAGGTGGAGTGAGCAGTAGCTCATTGTCATTTAAAGAGACATCCTCCGAAACGAGCCGCTGTGAACGAAACTGTTTTTGACATGGTAAAAAGGGTGTTGTTTTACACGACATTGAGGAATTTTAAAGCATGTTATAGATGTGCATAAATATGTGTATTTATTAGGGCTGTCAGTTTAACTCGTTAACTTAATTAATTAGTTATGAAAAAAATAACGCAATTAAAATATTCTAACGCAGTTAATGTACTGGCCCCGCCCCTAGACATGTATGTCATCTCATAATTCATATAGTTCAGTGCTGATAAATATGGTGCAGGGCAATAACTCCACAAATGCAGCAATGGCCTAAATTTCAAGATATTGGTGCAAAAAAAAAGCCCCTGTATGTGTTTTGTCTCATATTTATATATATATCACATATCACACCATATCACACGGGCAGCAAGAGCAATATGACACGAGTGCTGATTTTGTCCCGATCTGTCATGAGCTTAAAGGTAATTTTATACAACAGTTCAGTAAATAAGAAGCTGATATTGTTATTTTAAACACAATATTATGTGTTTTGCTCAATTTTGCATATAAAAAACATATTACCTTTGAAGCCATAGAAGAATTGTTGCGCGTCTCAGAGCAGCACAGTGGTGTTTAGTTTCTGAATGAATTCACGTTTTGAACGAATTGTGTGAATCAATGACTCAAAGGCCCATTCATAAAGAGAGCCATTTACTTCATTCTTCAATGAATCAGCTGTCTGAATGAAGAAAATAATAATAATAATAATAATAATAATAATAATAAAAAAGCGATAGTTCACCCCAAAAAATTCAATTCTGTCATGTCGTTTCAAACCTTTCTTTTGTGGAACATAAAAAAAGACTGTTGGTAACAAAGCTCTTTTGGTTACCAATGACTTTCATCATATGAACAAAAAATACTGAAATGTTTCACAAATTATCTTCTTTATGTTCCATGGTTTACATAAATAGTTTCATTTTAAAGTATGTTATAGATGTGCATATATACGTATATTTATTAGGGCTGTCAGTTGAACTCATTAACTTAATTAATTAGTTATGAAAAAATACCGCAATTAAAATATTCTGATGCAGTTAATGCACTGGCCCCGCCCCCAAACATGTATGTCATCTCATATTTCATATAGTTCAGTGCTAAAAAAATATGGTGCAGGGCAATAACTCCACAAATGCAGTAATGCCCTAAATTTCAAGATATTGGTGCAGAAAAGCGCCCCTGTATGTGTTTTGTCTCATATTTATATATATCACATATCACACGATATCACACGGGCAGGAAGAGCAATATGACACGAGTGCTGATTTTGTCCCGATCTGTCATGAGTTTAAAGGTGATTTTATACAACAGTTCAGTAAATAAGAAGCTGATATTGTGTTATTTTAAACACAATATTATGTGTTTTTGCTCAATTTTGCATATAAAAAACATATTACCTTTGAAGCCATAGCAGAATTGTTGCGCGTCTTAGAGCAACACAGCAGTGTTTAGTTTCTAAATGAATCCACGTTTTGAACAAATCGTGTGAATCAATGACTCAAAGGCCCATTCATAAAGAAACCCATTTACTTAATTCTTGAATGAATCAGCTGTCTGAATGAAAATAATAATAATAATAATAATAATAATAATAATATAATAATAATAATAAAAAGTGATAGTTCACCCCAAAAAATTCAATTCTGTCATGTCGTTTCAAACCTTTCTTTTGTGGAACATAAAAAAAAGACTGTTGGTAACAAAGCTCTTACAATGACTTTCATCATATGAACAAAAAATACTGAAATGTTTCACAAATTATCTTCTTTATGTTCCATAGTTTACGTGGAGCCTAAATGTTTATGTGTAATAAATTCTATGTTGAATTGAATAAAATATTTCTTTCTAAAGCTACAATTTGTAATGTCTACTTAATACTTTCTCATTTAACACAAAAATAGCTTTAAATAATCTTTTGTGGTATTTTCACATTCAAACTTATTTTGTGATTAATTAGATTAATTAAACGAAACATCATGTAATTAATTTGATTTAAAAAAAAAATTAAATTGACTGACAGGCCTAATATTTATACAACAGTTCTCTCTGGTCCTTGAGTCTGATTGGCTGAGAGGAGTGCGACATTTTACTGATATCAGAACTTTGTATCACTCCCCTTCCGGTATTTCTCACAGTGAGTGTCTGTCACAACACGTGAGGAGGAAGGCGCAACATGACGATGAGATGCAATGTAAAGTCTTTAATATAATCCACACAGGTAATTAACAAAAGGGGAACAGGAACACACGTATTCATTGACGAGACCGGACACAAAGCATAGAACTCAAACAACTTGTAAAGGGTGGCTAATGATACACAAAACAGGTGATGGTGATTAACTAATAATGACTCAATGAGGACAGAAACAGGAACAACCATATATGGACACATGAGGGAAAAACCAATACAAAAGGCCCAGGGGTGTGACAGTCCCATGGCTGTTTTTGTGTCACGGAATGCATTTTTTTTTTTTGGTGAAAATGTACTTGTACTACTTCAAATATGCTGTTTGTTAATAAAGATAGCGTCTATTTGAAAGCCAAATTATATGAGGCGCCACGTAGGATTTAAATCAAACTTCGCTTATCAATACATATATAAAACACGTGCATATACACCTAGAAATTACTTGCATATACATGTATACTGTTGGATGTTCAAAATATATATATGAAATACACGTGCACACTATTATGAAATCCATACCAATACATCTTTTATTAGTAATCAATACATATACACTTGTGAATAACTTGTATATACATATAAACTTAACGCATGCATACGCTAAAAAAACACTCGCTTATACATATAAACTTGATCCATGCATATACACCTACAACAACACGCACATATACATATAAACTCGCTGCATGCAGACACACCTGTACATACTCGCACATACATATAAACTTGACCCATGCATATACACCTAAAAACACTCGCACATACATATACACTCGTTGCGCGCATACACACCCATGAAACACTCACGCAAACATACAAAATAAATTTCAGGTAAGACGCATGCTTGAGTTGTGTATATACATATATGCAAGTGATTTCATATGTGGATGTGCGTGAACTTTTCAGTGCAAACGGAAGGCATCTCAGTGTAAACGGAAGTCATTTCAGTGTAAACGGAAGGCATCTCAGTGTAAACGGAAGGCATTTCAGTGTAAACGGAAGGCATCTCAGTGTAAACGGAAGGCATTTCAGTGTAAAAGGAAGCAGCGGCACTTCCGGCGGAATCTCCAGATGCCGGGGCATTTTAAAACGCTTAATGTGATTAATGCATTAAAATAGTGTTTTAAAAAGACCTTTAATATAGCATACGATGTACCAGGGGCGAATTTCCACTGGGCACTTTTCAAAATCCCGTTCAGCACGCCGAGAGTTCGCGCGATCGTTCAAACAAAACCGAAAGTAAAACGCGCACGCGCCTTCAAAAGCAATTTTAATACCTTGCGTTTAGAGCGCGACTCCCCAATGCGTGCAAATTAGGCTACATAACATATTTAGGATGTTATTAGTATGCAGGCTATTGTGAAGTTGTTTATTTAATATTAATTGTATTCTATTTTTGCATGTTTCTGTCAAGGACTTTAATTTTGGTGTTGCGTCCTCTGAGAAGGAGGGTCTTATAATGTGAAGGAGGAGAGCAGAGTAGATTGTGGGGGGCACAGAGATTAGTGTTGATCTCTTCCCGAGTTCTAGGCCTTTGCTCAATAAAAATTACTAGTCGTCGGTATTTTCAAGTCTATCGTCTTTATTTACATCCACCCACGGCAGCTAAAACTCCACGTCTTACACTATTATAGGTTGTGTAGTTGTCTATAGCTCTCTATCATGTTTGAAAAATTTTGGTCTCTATTTAAATTGTTTTAACTATGTTATGTTCTACTTTCTGAGTATGAATTATTACAATGCAGTAAAAGCATGGGCGTCGGAAGCAAAATAAATGTGGGTGGGGAGTATATGCCATTTTCTGTAGTGTGGTGCCTTACTATGTATATTACCTCTGCGCACTAACGTGACAACACTACAAAACGGGGCAATTGAAGTGTGTTTCTAGTGGCGTAAGGGATAAAGCGAATATCCAGTGTTTTTGACGCAAACGACCCGAGTTCGCGTCCACCTATTGCCGAAATCGTTCTTCTGCCTTTTCACATCTCATTTTACATCGGAAAGGCATTTGTTTTCAATAAACATAAAAATGAAGGAACTAATCTAAATGTTAGAATAAAGTATCGAGCAGGATTAGGTGTATCTGAGCAGCAGATACACTCCGATGCTTTATTTACTTTGCTGTGTTACAGAAGTGCATTCGTCATGTGAAATGGATTTGACTGATGGCGCTCTAAAAAGTGCGCAGACATATTCGCCGAATTAGAGAGGTAAAAGTGGGTGGGTCCGACATCGTTGGTCTTTAAAAGTGGGTGGGTCCTGTCCCACCCACATTCAATGGTTTGACGCCCATGAGTAAAAGACAACAACACTCAAGCACCATAAAAAGTTTTGCTACAAACTCAACTGACTGGCTTTATTCTCTCCTGTATGATTTCATAAGTCTATATAACTATATATATCCATAAGTGTATATATATATATATATATATATATATATATATATATATATATATATAAACATTCCTTTCTTAATCGTATTAAGTGCGAACAATAAATGCAGCCATAGTAGGCTGCTCTCTCAGTATTCAAAGTGCAAACAGAGACTACACTTTTCAAACATGATAGAGAGCTATAGACAACTACACAACCTATTATAGCCTACATACTAATAACATCCTAAATATGTTATGTAGCCTAATTTGTACGCATTGGGGAGTCGCGCTCTAAACGCGGGGTATTAAAATTGCTTTTGAAGGCGCGTGCGCATTTTACTTTCGGTTTTGTTTGAACGATCGCGCGAACTCTCGGCGGTGCTGAACGGGATTTTGAAAAGTGCCCAGTGGAAATTCGCCCCTGGTACACCGTATGCTATATTAAAGGTCTTTTTAAAACACTATTTTAATGCATTAAGTCACGTTAAGCGTTTTAAAATGCCCCGGCATCTGGAGATTCCGCCGGAAGTGCCGCTGCTTCCGTTTGCACTGAGATGCCTTCCGTTTGCACTGAAAAGTTCACGCACATCCACATATGAAATCACTTGCATATATGTATATACACAACTCAAGCATGCGTCTTACCTGAAATTTATTTTGTATGTTTGCGTGAGTGTTTCATGGGTGTATATGCGCGCAACGAGTTTATATGTATGTGCGAGTGTTTTTAGGTGTATATGCATGGGTCAAGTTTATATGTATGTGCGAGTATGTACAGGTGTGTCTGCATGCAGCGAGTTTATATGTATATGTGCGTGTTGTTGTAGGTGTATATGCATGGATCAAGTTTATATGTATAAGCGAGTGTTTTTTAGCGTATGCATGCGTTAAGTTTATATGTATATACAAGTTATTCACAAGTGTATATGTATTGATTACTAATAAAAGATGTATTGGTATGGATTTCATAATAGTGTGCACGTGTATTTCATATATATATTTTGAACATCCAACAGTATACATGTATATGCAAGTAATTTCTAGGTGTATATGCACGTGTTTTATATATGTATTGATAAGCGAAGTTTGATTTAAATCCTACGTGGCGCCTCATAAAATTAAGCTCCTTTTCAAATTGAACAGAGAAAAAAAATCTTTGCAAAACTATTCTTATTCTGTTTCTTTAAGAACTACTTGAAGTCCAGCTCCATACATTTCTACATTTTCCTGCAGATATTCTTTATAATTTATTCTTCATGAATGAAGAATGTATATGTTCTTTATACTCAGTTTGCAGCAACAATTATTTTTCTTTTCTTTTTTTCGAGTTAATGTTTACTTTAATTTACCCCACTTTAGGTCTTTAAGGTGATAACAGATGTCAGTCAGACCTACTCTATTGAAATCCCATATTCAAAAGAAAAGAAAAGAAAAGAAAAGAAAAAAACAACAAATCTGAAAGCATCAGCATTGTCTACAACTCGATCTCTGTATTGTCTAATCTGAGAAACGGTGCTTTTGGGGTCTCTGAATGTAGCCACAATACACATTCCCATCTCTTGTCTAATCTTCCTCTGAACAGATGCCTCAACTTGAAGTGGTGGAGTTGATGAGGGACACGAGTCAAGATCAAAACAAGTTGGCTGAACAGGAAAAAAACGTGTCATAATTTTCACAAGAGAAAAATGCAACCATCAGAGACAAACATCTCATGTCCTCATCATGAGCCATTTGTCAGAAGTCTGATAACTGGCTGTGGGAGTGACACAACTTGTTTCACGTTATGACTCAGGAGCTGGTTCTCTGGAATCTTTATTGACTAAATAGAAAAATGCTGTTGCGTATGTGGTTGTATATGTAATAGGTAAATATGTAAAATATATAAATGTAAAAAAACACTTTTAGGTATTTTTGTGTTTTTCTATATATATAAAGGGTTGATCCTGTTTACACTGAAGCTGTTCAGTGGTTGATGGTTTTCTGCAGTATGACATTTTCAGTGGCGCAGCTTAATACATTTTCAAAAACATAAGTTTTTTTTTTTCTATACAAATAGTGATGGTGCCCTTGCGTGGCTCTGTTTAACTGAACACGCTCATCTTTGTGCAGGAATGCCACACTCCCTCCAGGTTGTCTCAGATGGAAGAATTCCAAGAAACCGCAGTCGGCACTTAATTAACCTCTCGAACCGCCTCTTGCTCACGACAGTTTTACCGACGACTCCTCTTAATAGTTTTATGACCTTGCCGTCAATAAGACTGAGATGGACTGAATCGAGATATGATTTAATTAAAGAAGTGCACATGTTTAAGAAATATAACCACACTGGTATGAAAACCAAGGGGTGTGGGGAGCACAGAAGTGTGACCTTGCTATGAAATATTAAACATGAAAGAGTCGAAGGCAAAAGTAAGTAAATCAAACGAGAGTTGCACTCTAGTTTGTGTTCAAGATGAATTTTCTAAAACTCTTGAAATACAAAAATATGAGAAAAATAAAGACCATTGCCATTTGTGGCTTTAGACTCTCCAGCTAAATTTTTCTTTTAAATCTTGGCTTTACATTTTCACGGTCTATTGCTATAATTTAAATGTGTTCCTTGCATACAAGGTCAAGATAACTGAAGTTTACAGAACAAAAGTTGATGTTTATTCAGGTTATGTAATTGTTGAAAGAGTTTAAAGTCAGTTTTGTGAAATGAAGCACTTGAGTGCTTGCACTTGCCCTTAAGAGGGTTTATGGGTTTTATACTTTCCCCATTTATGTAGTAAATGTCAGTATATAACATGAATCACCGGTGAAGTGTGTTCATTGAAGAATCACTTCAGTTCATCCTTTTTTGTCAAAGTCAGACCATCTTTCTTTGATTTCTTTCTTTCTTTCCTTCTTTCTCTCTTCTTTTATTAAAATACTTTAAACTTTTACACACCTGCTTTGATAACCATTCATCAGTGTCTTTAACAGAGTAACAAACGCTATTCCTTTTCACGAAAATCCCAAACCGTACATACCGGTCGAGTTTCTTCTTCTTCCGCCGCGGTGTGCTGTAGCTCGCTCCAGGGACGCGGCCCTCTTAATGTGAATGAGGAATAAGTTTCTGCACTGTTGGATTTCATTTTCCTCAGATCAAATATTTAAGATCAAGAGTGAGAGAGTGTGCAGCTTAAGTATATTGAACTCCTGGAATAGAGACTGTGCTGCTCAGACAATGGCGGATCAGGAGCGCAGTCACCCATGATGGCCTTGGTGACTGCCAGGGACCCCTGCCATTCTCAGACAGCAGTCCTGAGGAGAATGAAATAACTTTATAATAGTAGGGGTGTTCCTGGGTTTATACACTGATATAATAATCCGTTTTTCACACAATGGAGATAATGATCGTTATTATTGCTGGCGAGGGGGGGAGGAAATAGTTTGGAATGGAGACTTTTCTCTCTAATCCTCCTGCTATGAAAGGTTAAAGACGGATTTGAATATTATGATCTATCCTCCTCCGTTACAAAGAAATAATTGTGGTTGAACTTAATACTCTGTCTGTACTTCAACTGTAATGGTACAATTCTGTGTTTGCTTACTCCATTATGCTCTGGTACAGGCCCTAAAGTAATATACTATAATATAATATATGTGACCCTGGATCACAAAACCAGTTATAAGGGTCAATTTTTCAAAACTGAGATGTATACATCATCTGAAAGCTGAATAAATAAGGTTTCCATTGATGCATGGTTTGTTAGGATAGGACAATATTTGGTGGATACAACTATTTGAAAATCTGGAATCTGAGGGTGCAAAAAAAAAAAAATCTAAATATTGAGAAAATTCCCTTAAAGTTGTCCAAATAAAGTTTTTAACAATGTATATTACTAATCAAAAATTAAGTTTTCATATATTTACAGTAGGAATTTTATAAAATATCTTCATGGAACTTGATCTTTACTTAATTTCCTTAGGATTTTTGCCATAAAAGAAAAATCAATAATTTTGACTCATACAATGTATTTTTGGCTATTGCTACAAATATACCCCAGCTCACATATGAGCAATATCACATGAGCAGGCGTGAGATATGGCTGTATATCAGAAAAATAAAAAAATAAAAAAAAGACTGTCAAGTGGTTCCATGCAACTATATTAAATAATTTGTGCAAGTAACAATTTAGTTGTATGAACAAAAAAAATTCAAATAAACCTGACAAAATTTAAGCAAATACAAATCATTTGAATTTGTCACTGTTACATAGTTTAGTACATAAAGTGAACTCATTTATTAATTTCATTTACCTTATTAATTTAACTATTTGCTCTATGAGTGCAATTGGAAAAACCATTAATGACAAGCATATTTTTAGGAACGGAATACATTTATTTTCTTCTCAAGGTCTTACAATGAGCAACTTCTTCAAGAAATTGTAATCATTCTCAGTTCAACATAGGCAACAACATTCTTGTCAACAGAAAAAGTTCTTCCCAAGGTCTTGCAATGTAATACTGATTCATGCTGTATATGACACTCAAATGCAGAGCACAAGCCTAGGTAACATCTCCATGCTTCTGCACTTTTAGTTGATTCCAAAATCTGATGGAGGGTCACACATCAGGTCTGATGATGTAAATTCCAATGACTGTATTAGTCAGGTCTCTTTCAGCATTCACAAAGTCCTAGAAGGCATGAAAACAGTAAAGCTGTTCAGTAATTTTCATTACACCAACAAATGCAGGTTGCAAATTTAACATCACTTAGCAATCCATCCAGTAAAAGCAAATATTCTGAGAATTATGTATCCACAGACCTTAGTCGGGTCATATTAATTTTAGACAGGAATAAATAAGGCTGTAAGTAATAGGTTACAGTGCATTTAATGAATTGTACTGTTGTTTAACAACATACATTTTCAAGCTGAAAAAAAAAATAAATAAAAAATTCAGTGGACACAAACTCCATGAAACTCCAAACTCCAGTTTTAAAAGTTGTCAGTTTTATGAAGGATCTTTATGCAGTGTGTAATTGTAAAGACTGTAAATCCATCCCTTACAGTCTACTTTTCATGTTCAATTCAATATGCCATCTAACCTAAGGTCGATTGTCTGTGCCTTAATGCTACCATGTTGCTACTGAGGTTTAAGTGTTTCATTAAAAAAACTACTGCACACACACACACACACGCACACACACACACACACACATATATATATATATATATATATATATATATATATATATTTTTTTTTTTTTTTTTTTTTTTGCACTATTGAGTTACTAATGATTTTATTTGGGGTATTAACTGTCATAACCGTTCAAAAGAATGCCTGAGAACACTTACTGTATACTCCATGAGGATTTCATAGTCTTCATTAAAGGGACAATTCACCCAAAAATTTAAGTTTTGTCCTCATTTACTCACCCTCAAGTTATTCCAAACACGTATGATTTTCTTTCTTGTGTTGATCACAAAAGACATTTTAAAGAACGTTGGTAACTAGACAGTTGACAGTAGCCATTGACTTACGTATTTTTTTTTTTTCCATACTATATAAGTCAATTGCTGTCTGGTTACCAACATTCTTCAAAATATCTTCTTTTGTGTTCAACAGAAGAAAGAAAATCATACAGGTTTGGAATGACATGAGGGTGAGTAAATGATGACAAAATGTTTGGGTGAACTATCCCTTTAAGATACACAGATCCAAATTGAGTCAGTATTGTTCTGTGGAAAAAAAATTAAGAACAGACAAAATTACAATTCACCATGCCAAAGTGAAAACAAGCATCATATAACCAGATATCACAAACCTTCTCAATGACAGCCATTAGTTTACACATGTTCCGTCCTGCAACTCCTTTATTGGTAGATGCTGGCTAGTTCTGTATCCATCCAGTGATTGTCTAAATCAGTTGAGTGGTGGTAATTCAAGTAAACTCAGCAGCAATCTAGAGATTTAAAAGACATAACACAACATTTAGGATATCTTTCATTTTTTTAAATTACATTGAGGGTTATTCAGTGAAATCTGAAGACAAAACAGCAATTAGGCTACCTCCACATGGGCTTGAACAACTAAATAGAACATTGTAAACACCAGTTTCCTTAGCATATGAACGATTAAGATAACTCTGTAGTACATTCCATGTTATAAGTGCATGGGAAACAATTACTGTGACCACATTAATTTGTTGCTGCAAATTAATGTGTTAATCTAACATTATAGTGCTTTAACAATTGCCATCTAGTTGACACTGTTATTTTGCAGTCCTTACATTGCCACATGCTTGTTTTAAGAGAGAAACACGAGTTAGCATAACTAACTAAAATGGAAACATACTAGAGAATGAAAATGTAGCCTGTATGGAACAGATTAGTATTGCCAGGCACCAAAATATACTGATAACTTTAATACAAACCTTTGTGCAGACTTAAATCACTTTTTCAAAGCAGTATTTATCAGGATGGTAAAGAATTTAATTCATAATTGACTCTGACAAGCAGAGTCACCCACATCTTTACCTCAACGTGGTTTGTCTGTCTTCTGTTGCAGCTACGGTGCACCTAAAGGTCCATCCTATGTCGTTTTACTAATTTGTGCGTTTCACTCAGCGTTGTTAAGTTGACTGAACAAACACTTGTTAAGTAAAGCTAACAATGTTAGCTTTTTGTAGAAACCACTCAGTTTAAGTCCATGGCGTTACATGCATTTTTTTAAGTAATGTGAACATGGATGTATAGAGTGAAACTAACGACAGTGAAAGTTCATTTTTTTAAGTTTAGGTAATCACAGCAATACAACAGTTCGATGGCACGAGTGTGTAAATACATCAGAAACATCAACAGAGTGTCTTTTAAAACCCTCTTTTGTGCAGGACTACTTCCTTCCGCCATGGATTCAAATCGCAGTTTTACAGTTTAACAGCTGAGCTCAAGCCTCCGTTACTAATTCAAAAACGTCAGTTTAGAACTAGTAACGAAGGAGTTGCTTCATTAAAGGCTTATAGACCAATTATAGGTTTGTAAACATCTGGGATGCGTGCGTATCATGGTTGGAGAAAACCCTGGAGAGACAGACTTTATGGCTAGAGAATTACACGGATATGGTACAAAATAATTAAATAAAAAAAAATTATAGATTATATTAATTCGATGTCATTTTCAAAACGTTCTCCGCATATTACAAGGGCTTGTCACCCAGCGATAAGCACTGTTATTTAACAAAATTGACATTAGATAGTGGGATAGTCTTACAGATCCGAAACAGGGATGATGTTTTTTGTACACGGAGAACATCTGGTGACAAAAAATTATGTTTTTTTTTCCCTCAGAATTGACAAACTCGCTATTTTTGAGGTAAATTGAGTTATAAAGTCAGAATTAGGAGATATAAAAAAAGGCAGAATTGTGAGACAAAAAAAAAAAGTTCTATAAAAATGTTAATAGTAATAGGTTTAAATAATATTTCATGCTGTAACTGTAGGGCTAATACAATACGTCCCCTATGAACAGCATATGTGAATATTGCGTAGACCTATTGTCTAAATCAAATTTATGCTTTAAAAGTAGAGTAATCATAGCAGTTTTCATCCATAGTATGTACGTTTAAATGTATGTGTTTAGCTTCAAATGGCATCTTTGATGACAGTATTCTATAAAAATTACTTGCATTCCGATTCTGATTTGATTTTACCAGTGTTTTTCTGCAACCACATAAACAACAACAGCCATCACAAAAGTTGCAAGGTAATTGAGTCAAAAGTACAGAGGCAGCGCTCTGATATACAGCAATGAATTTACATAAACATGATGAGATTTTGCCAAAACGATTTGCTCTGGAACAAATAAAAGATTGATGAGACGGCCTGTTAGATTTACCCAAAATGAATTAAATCTCATGTTTAACCACTACAGAGACATTAGAGCCAGTTGTAAATTCCAGAAGACTCTGTTGGACTCTAATATCGCACTCTTATTAGTCATTCAGAATCGAGGACCAGAAAGAACTGTTGTATGTAATATAATATAATATAATTGACCCTTCACCGGGAGTTTGATTGATGGCGATCTGATCAATCATAATGCCGAATCTGCCATTTTGTCCGACAAACAAATCAGACAGGAGAGTAGATTAATGTAGGTGGACTTGAACTTGAAAAATGGTGTGTATTGATGTCTTTCAGCAGTTTCACGTGCCGCTTGAACTGACGCGCTACAGCAATCTGTCACAACGTATTAAAGAGCCACAAAATGGTATTTATTGTTTGAATTACTTTTATAAATGACCAAATTTGCTGAGACTTTGATAAATACCAAAAGAAACCTGCTTGTCTATCGACATGTTAGAGTCCTCTTTGCTCCGCAATGTATAAATAATAAAATGTAACAATATAATATATTTTGACATGAGTGATAAGAGCGTTGATAGAGATCTTTGAAAAGTTTTTAGAGGAGTTGACTGAATATGCAATATATAGAGCAACTTAATAATCGGCTATCAAAAGATCTGATTATTGGTACATACAGTATTTCCTGATTTGATTCAGTTTCACAAGCTCTAAATTTGATTCAGATTAAATTCCAGTTATTAATTCATATGAATAACTGGATATTTTAGTAACAATGTCAATTATTTATATGAAATATATAGTGTGTAACATACAGTTGCAATCCAAATTATGCAACCCCCCAGAGACTGCAGTACTTTACAAATACAAGCTTTTCAAGATCCAAAAATTGCATCAACGACAGTTTGCTGGCATATTAAAAGTGATAATGTCACTATATAATGTATTGTTTTTGAGTTACAGGATTTTTAAATAACAAAGCTATGTTCTAATTATTCAGCCCCTGTTCAACATGGCTGTTTTAAGTCACCCTATTAAAAATACAGAATTATTTATATTACTTGGGCTGTTACACATACATACATTTAGCCCATGTGTGTGCTGAAGTTGAGTAGCAAATATGTTAAAGTCAACAGCTCTCACAAAAGCTATAGAGAAGAAATAGTTTTATATTAGAAAGTATATGGCTATATGAAGATTTCCAAGACATTAAAAGTTGCTAGAGACACAGCTGGCAGCCTTATTCCTTTGTTTAAAATGTGTTGTCCCAGAAAACCTTTGAGGGTGTTGAACAAAAAAAAGCACAATATCATAAAATGCTTGATCAGAGCAGTTGAAAAAAACCTGCAATGTACAGCCAAAGACTTGCAAGATGACCCAACGAAAGGAGGAAGAACGTTTCAATGCACTGTATAAGAAGAACACTAGACAAGTATGGCCTTCATGTTGAGGCATCTTGTCAAATACCACTCCTGACCAAGAAAAACAAAAAGGCCGACCTTTGAATGACCTCTAAATGAATGCTAAAATTCATTTAGATAGACCTGTGGAGTTCTGGAAGAATGTTTTATGGAGTGAACTTTTTGGGACTATGGATCAGCGGTATGTCTGGTGCAAAAAAGGCAAAGCTTATGAGCAGCAGAACACAGTCTCCATCGTCAAACATGAAATTGGGCTAGTCCTGTTATGGGGTTGTTTTACTGTAGCAGAAAATGGAAAACATGACCATATAAAGGATATCATGGATTCTTTGAAGTATCAGGCCATTTTGGCAAGAATTGTGATGCCTTTGGTGCAAAGACTGAAGCTAATGATCGATGGACTTTCCTGCAGGACGATGATCCCAAAGTGTACATCCAAATCTACTTATGCTTGGCTCAGGGATCAGTCATAGAATGTTCTTGAGTGGACTGTTCAGTCTCCAGATTTAATTCTCATTGAAAATGTTTTGTTGAATTTGAAGAAAGCAGTGGCATTGTGAAAACAAATTATCAGATTATCAGTGATCTGAAAGCTTTTCAGACAAGGAGTTGGTAAAGATTGCAGTAGAGAGGTGACAGAAGCTTCTAAGCATTTCCAAGCAGCGTTTATTTGTGGTTTTAAAGAATAAAAGATTTTCACCATATTTCACTTTTGGAGGTTGAATAATTTTGAACCAGAACGTTTAGAGCCAATTTGATTTTTTTTTTTTTCATTACTCGTCAACTTACATTCTCAGACTTACTCAAATGTGTATTAATAAGCTTCTCCAATAGTGTACTGATGCCTTTGTTGAATTTTGTTCTCTGCACAAATTTCGATTGCAACTATATATATACAGTTGCAATTGTATATTTTGTTTGTTAGCTGAGGTTGCAAATTATATTTTTGAGGTTGCAAAATTCTAATATTTAAAATACAAATGAAAAAAAAACACATATACAGTTCAGTTTCTATTTAGTTTACAGATTTAATCAATACAACAACAACAATTAAAGTTTGAAAAAAAGAGTTTAGAGTAAAACTGTTATGATAACACTGAGTAAAATGATTAGAAATGTAAACTCATGAACACTTCAGTTATAAATTTCTGTGAAAATTTCATTTTGAAGAATTAATTAATAAGACTGGCTCAGAAGAGTGATTTGTTTGGGATTTGATTGGGACTGCACTGGCTGTGCTGTAATTAAATTTTTTATTATTTTTATTTATTTTTTAGAAAATAACGGTTCATTAGAGTAATTTGTGAATTGGACTACACTGGTTTCTCTGTTGTTGCATGCAGCCTGCAAGAACATCTGAAATGACGCACTTTGCCATCATTTTGTGTTACACAGCCTTTTTTATTCATGACATTCAATTTAGACTGCACATTTATTTTGGGTAAAAAAATCAGGAAGTCCAGAGAGAGAAGATCAGTATTTTTACCAAGCATTAATTGCAAATATATTTTTTTGCATAGAAAATCCACTTTAAGGACATTATGCTTCTACTTTGGTAGCAGATATTTTGATACATTGATACAATCTTGATCACAGCTAACACCCAAACAAAATCACAAACATTGGTTTTTCAAAGTTAATGGAACAGGTGGAGACTGTTATGATAACCTTATCTGCAGTATGGGGCAAGATGTATTAGTAGAAGCTTTTGAGAAGTTGTATGCTGGATTACCAACACAAACGGAACTTAATAACTTAAGTGGATGCTGGTGCCAAGCCACATGTTCACAGGGACCCGGGTGATAGGATTGCATTTGACCTGATTTTTTTGTCCTTTGTTCTTCACCCACAAAGATGACACCGTTGATATCAGTCCAAACTGGTGCAACGTGGGACCATGTGCCCTTCCCTCTCCTTCATCCTGTAGGAACAGTACCACGTCCCTGGCAGACAGAGGTGCATTAATGGCTTTATATGGTCGCTTAATACCCTAATCCTGTCGAATAGAGTTTGGATGGATTTGTAGGAGATGTCAGGCCAATCCGCTGGTTCATAAACACTCTTGTAATAGTGGCTGTGTTGGTGTAAGGAGAGCAGGAGAGATGGTACAATAAAATGGGCCTACCTGTGACAGTTCAAGTGAGCCATTCTGCGGCAGAGAGGGGTTTAAGTGGACTTAAGTGAGATTAAATCCTTGTATGATTCACACTTTGTGAACGCTGTGGCAAATTGGAAGCAAAGCTCAGTGACCCAGTTCCACTTACCTGTCCTACGTGAAACACTCCCTTCAGATAACAGCATGAAGGAAACTCGTGGAGATGAGATTTCCATGACATGTAGGCCACGGCTCATTATCCTGATCATAAGCATTTTAAAAGCAGTGTAATTGGTCAGTGTATTTTATGTCTTTTGATGTGATTAAATAGATACTAACTAAAACATATCTGAGCTATCTGTAAAGAATGGAATATTGCTTTTAATTTAACAAGGAAAAAAGATTCCACTGCCCTTAAAGAAACTTTCTGGGTTAAATACAACTCTGTTAACCCTCTGGTCATCGCTGATCATTTTTGGCTGAAAAATTGTATGTTTTGAATTACTGAATTGAACATATATTTTAAAATACAGAAACAAAATCCTTTTAAAATGTAAAGATTCTGAAAACAATGAAGGAGAACCCATAATTGATATAGATTTACAGTAGTAACAACAAATGATATTTTATTATATGATTAATATCATGTTTTTAAATATGATGGTTTCATTCTAAACATGGTGATTATCTCTAAGATGGACACCCAACATAATATATGATATTTACCACATCTGAATCTAACAATGTCATGTCAACAAATGGAAAAGTCAGCCTTCTATTAATTATTGTGTTAATTATTGTGCCTTTTAGTGTCTGAAAAGTCACGTTTGTGATGTTTTCTGTCAAAATGACCGCCATAAGAAATGACTGAGAAATATGGACTCATTGCTGGCTATTTCAGAACTCTCTAGCACTGTTTGTAACCATTTCTGAGTGCTTTTTGAAGTGTGTTTCGTGTCATTGTCCTGCTGGAAGACCCATGACCTCTGGTGGAGACACTGCTTTCTGACACTGGACACTATGTTGCGTCCCAAAATTTTTTGGTAATCATCAGATTTCATGATACCGTTCACACAGTCAAGACATCCAGTGCCAGAAGCAGCAAAGCAACCCCAAAACATCTTTGAACCTCCACCATGTTTGACTGTAGGGACTGTGTTTTAAGGCCTCATTTCTTTTTCTGTAAACAGTGCCATGATGTCCTTTACCAAAAAGCTCTACTTTTGTCTCATCTGTCCACAGTACGTTCTCCCAGAAGGATTGTGGTTTTGTCACATAAGTTTTGGCAAACTCCAGTCTTGCTTTTTTATGCCTTTGTGTCAGCAGTGGTGTCCTCTTGGGTCTCCTACCATAGCATCCCTTTTCATTCAGATGGCGACGGATAGTGGGAGCTGACACTGTTGTACCCTGTGTCTGCAGGTCAGCTTGAATTTGTTTGGAAGTTAATCAGGGTTCTTTATCTGCCATTTGAACAATTCTTTGTTGCAAGTTTTCATTAATTTTACTCTTCCGTCCACGTCCAGGGAGGTTAGCTACAGTGCCATGGGCTGTAAACCTCTTGATGATATTGCACACAGTGGACACAGGAATATTAAGATCTCTGGAGATGGACTTGTAGCCTTGAGATTGTCCATGTTTTTCCACAATTTTTTTCTCTCAAATCCACAGACAACTCTTTTCCTTTCTTTCTTTTCTCCATGCTCAGTGTGACACACAACACAAAGGTTGAATCAACTTTCCTCCATTTTAACTGGTTGCAAGTGTGATTACTATATTGCCCACACCTGTTACTTGCCACAGGTGTGTCTAAATACAAATTACAGGAGCATTACATGCTTGAAAAGCAGTTATTTCTTATAATTTTGTCCAGTCCATTTTTGAGTTTTGTGTGAAATTTGACCAAGTTTCACTTTTCTCCTGTTTTTTTTTTTTTTTTTTTTTGGCAGTGCAGTGCCAACAAAACCGTAAGCACGTGAATACCAAAACATTTGCAGTTGAAACAGTTTTCTGAGAGAAGTGTTTCATTTTCTTACAGAATTGCAAGGGTGCTGATATTTTTGGCCATGACAAAAACAAACTTTTATTTTGGAATGCGATTAATCGAGATTAATTGTTTGACAGCCCTAATAATTATGTCTGAAAAATCCTTTTATAAGCTTATATGGAACACACATAAAGAAGATATTTTGAAGAATGTTTTGTTTTGGTTATTCTGTTTGTGAAAACTATTTATAACTTTATAAGATATTTTAACTTTTTTGAGTTTCACACAAGATAGAAAGATAGAAATACAGGTTTGGAACGACATGAGGGTGAATAAATGATAACAGAATTAATCTCTTTAAAGGGATTGTTTTCTCAAAAATGAAAATTCTGCCATCATTTAATGACCCTCAAGTTGTTTCAGACCTGAATTTCTTTCGGCTGTTGAACACAGAACATATACTTTTTCCATGCTATGGGAGTCAATGGCTACCGTCAACTGTTTGGTTACCAACGTTCTTCAAAATATCTTATTTAAAAGAAATTCATACAGATTTGTAACAACTTGAGGGAATTTTCATTTTTGGTTGAACTATGCTTTTAATATATTATAGAGTTTTAGTTCTTAGTTAAATGTATTTGTAAAAAAAAAAAAAAAAAAATCTTCAAAATGAGACTATTTATTTATCATTTGTTTATTTGTTTTATTGTGATTTATTAGTGATTTATTGAGAGAACAGTATGACGGCTGTTAAAAACCTCTGCAGTGTTCAGGGCTGGGACGGTCATAACGTCATAACCCATCTGTCCGGTGCGCCTCTCAGAAGTATCGCTTTCACACAGGCAAGAGCTCCAGGGAGGTTGGCAGGATGAAGATGAAGGAGCGGTGCGTCTTTGCGGCTCTCCTCTCGTCACCTTGAGATTACTTTTTCGTTACACATGAGACCCATAGTGAAACAGCCTCCTGAAGCATTAAATAAAGTTTAGCTGTGTGACAGAGCTCGCTGCACCTGAACAGTCAGCAAGCTAATGATTCCTGAGAGGCAGCAAGAGTCTTCAGCTGGTCACAGTGAGAAGTTAGATTACGCGCATACACGTCTAATGCAAATAAACAAACACACACATATATGAACATAAACACACACGTGTTGATTCAGTCTTCTATTAGCATGCTAATGCCAATGTCCACACGTGTAGCAGACGCACACCTTCTCAGGTGTGTGGTATCATCTCTGATATCTGGAGGAGATGAACTGCGTCAATTAAGAAAAAGATTAACAAAGATTATTAGTACAGTAAGCAATGCAGTCAGCTGAAGTGGTTTCTTAATGGTAGGATGTTAAGATATGTAATATTCAGTGACAGCTACATGCTCCACTGATCGATATGAAATGCGTAATTTCAAATGTGATTAAGAGGGTGACCATTTTCTTGAAGGAAAACTTATGTCGGATTCTCCAAATCTCCCCCTCACACACGGCTGCCCATTCAAGACAAGATTAGAACACTTATGCATATTAATAACAGATTTACTGACAGATTTATGACTGCAAATGCAGCCATGAAGTACCTGATAAAGGTTACAATTGCTGCGAGATTGTCAATTATTACAGTGATTTTGGTATATTTTACTGTACAATTTATTTTATTTGAGATAAACAGTATTGACAAATTCCTTATTTGCAAACAGTGATGACATTTTTTGTGGGTGGAGCCTATCTGGTGGCAGAAAATGAGTTTTCAAGTGGCAGTCAATGGAAACCATGAATTAAAAGTATAAAAAAGGTCTATTTGACATTTTTGAAATTAAATTTGACTTTATTCGCGCAATTCCGAGATTATAACTCACAATTTTAATAAGAAAAATCAACTCGTCATTCTCTCTTTTTAGTTTATGTCCCACACTTCTGGCTTTTTTTTCCCCTCAAAATAAACAAACGTCCTATTGTTCAGTTAAATCGAGAATATAGAACTAAAAAGTCAGAAGGGTGAGATAAAATAGGTAAATGTAAAATTATACATAGTTTTTTATGCTGTAACTTGTAGAACTAATATATGTTCCCTATTAACTGCATATGTGAATATTATGTAGACCTATTGTTTAAATTAAATTTATGCTTTAAAAGTAGAATAATCATAGCAGGTTTAATCCATTAGTCTGTCCGTTTAAACATCTGCGTTTAGCTTTAAACTGCGTTTTTGACAGCAGTATTGTATAAAAATGATTTTCATTCAGATTCTGACATCTAAATGTACAAGAATACATTTTATCTCTTAATCTGTGGATTTTTTCCCATTTCTTTTCACTTGTTTCCATTGATTTTCTGCCACCACAGTGCGTAGCTGCAAGTGATGTGACGTCTACTCCAAATTGGTCTATAGTGAAATATATTATTTGGTAGTATTGTACTATTTACTCTATGTATGTGTATTTAGGGGTGGGAAAAATATTGATTTCTCAATTTTATTAGATTCTCATTATTACGAAATTATATTAAATCTTAAATCCCAAGAATCAATTCGCATTGCCTGTTTTCATTTAATGAATGGAACATTGTAATGTGTTTCCTCTCTGATAAATCGTAATAAGCTTTGTGCTTTGTTACTTTTTATCAGTGGTGTATAAAGTACCTGAAAGCCATTCTTAAGTAAAGGACAGATATCGTACCAGAAAATGACTTTGGTAGAAGTTGAAGTCACCGTTTAGAATATTACTTGAGTAAAAGTCTTAAAGTATGTGATATTTATTGTACTTAAGTACAAAAAGTATTTTTCAAATCTTAAACGTACTTAAGTATTGAAAGTAAAAGTGACTGTTACTGAGTGAGTCATTGAGCTTCAACCGATTCATTCAAATAGCTGATTCATTCAAGAACGAAGCATTTGGCTATGTTAAAGAGTGAATCACTGAATCATTTTTATCAACCAATTCGTTCAAAAAGCTGATTCGTTCATGAGTAAACACAGTCCATTGCTCAGAGACGCAAAACAGTGCTGCAATCTTTGTTTGGAACTATTTTCGTTGGCAAAATTGAGCAGAAAACAATGTCTAAAATGTAAGTCACTTATTGCTTTACTGAACTTATATATAAAATAAAATTATTATTAAGTGTGTTGTCATGCTGATATCTGCAGAAAAACAGTAGATTAAATTAACTATATTAAATTATATGAATATGAAAAGCATACAGAAGCATTTTCCCGTCAACAATTTGAGTTTTAATAGTTTAATAAGTCAAAGTACGTGCACTCTGTGTGTGATTTGGTGATATAGCCTATTTGATAATGTCAGATCGCACATCATTACAACAACACTTACCATATTATCGCAAAAGATATACTGTATATTGCACACCCCAGACTCCACTTGAGTGGAAAATGAATCATCCGTGGTTGTGCGTGCACTTGTTTGCACATGAGCAAAGGTGTTTTTAGGAGTCTAACTTGCAAGCGTGAGACCACTGATTCGTCAAACCTGCTTTCCTGTAGTCCCTTTTCTTCTGACTTCTGACTATTTTGTAGTAAGTAACGAACATGCTTTGGGGAAATGTATTGGAGTAAAAGCATACGTTTTAATTAGGAAATGTGGTGGAGTTAAAGTAGAATGAAATATAAAAACTCAAGTAAAGTACAGATAGGCCTACTCCCCAAAAACACTTAAGTACTGTAACAAAGTATTATTACTTTGTTACATTATGCCACTGCTTTTGATATGAAATAAATTTAATCAGATTTCAAATACTGTCCATTTTATTAAAATTTTCAAACAATAAATGCCGTTTTGGTGTTTAATGTGGAGTGACATCGCTGTAGCGGCTATTCACTTTAACTGATAAGCTCCTCCGTTTTAAAAACCAGTTTTAACACGAAATTAACGTGAATAAACATCCGAAGGTATGTTAAAGGAGAAGTCCACTTCCAAAACAAAGATTCACAGATAATGTACTCACCCCCTTGTCATCCAAGATGTTCATGTCTTTCTTTCTTCAGTCGTAAAGAAATCATGTTTTTTGAGGAAAACATTTCAGCATTTTTCTCCATATAATGGACTGATATGGTGCCCTGATTTTGAACTTCCAAAAGGCAGTTTAAATGCAGCTTCAAACGATCCCAAATGCAGTTGTAAATTATCCCAGCCGAGGAAGAAGGGTCTTATCTAGTAAAACGATCGGTTATTTTCATTAAAAAAATACAATTGAAATACTTTTTAATCTCAAATGCTCGTCTTGCCTTTCTCTCCCTGAACTCTGTGTATTCTGACTCAGTTAGGGTATGTCGAAAATCTAACTATTTTGTACCATATCCGTGTAATTCTCTAGCTGTAAAGGCTATCTCTCCCGGGTTTTCTGCAACCATTTACAAATCTATAATTGGTCTATGTATAAGTCAGTTCATTTTAATCCAACATATTATAATGTACAATCAGTTGACAATTGATATTTTGCAGCATTAGTTGAGAGATTTTTTTTCCTTGAGAAAATTTGCCATTTACTGTACTTGATATATATCGAAAATAATCTATATTGAATCGAATTGAATCAAATTGTAAGCTTGTAAATAGAAATCAAATCGAATCATTACATATATTAATATGTGACCCTGGACCACAAAACTAGTCATAAGGGTCAATTGCTTGAAACTGACATTTATACATCATCCAAAAGCTGAGTAACTAAGCTTTTCATTGATGTAGGACAATATTTGGCAGAGAGACATTTATCTGAAAATCTGGAATCTGAGGTTGCAAAAAAATCAAAATATTAAGAAAGTCGCCTTTAAAGTGGTCCAAGTGAAGTTCTTAGCAATACATATTACTATAATCAAAAAAAGTTTTAATGTATTTGTAGTAGAAAATTTACAAAATATCCTCATGGAACATGATCTTTGCTTCAGATCCTGATGGTTTTTGCCATAAAAGAAAAAAGGATAATTTTGACCCATGCAATGTATTGTTGGTTACTGCTACAAATATACCCATGTGACTTATGACTGGTTTTGTGGTCCAGGGTCACATATATGACATAAATATATACAGTGGGAAAAATTCATTTATTAATAGACAAAATTAGAAATTATTTGAAAAGTAGTATAAAATCTTTTAAACCCCTATGAAAACAACATATACAAAGACTATCAGGGCTCAACACTAAGGATTTTTTCTACTGGCCCGTTTGGGCCAGTGGTCTCTTTGGGCCCTGCCACAAAAAAACAAAAAACAAAACAAAACAACAAAATAGTTGCTGTTATCATTATTTGTGACCCACGTTATCGTAAGTAAGCTTATACGACATCAAAATTTTACATACCAGTTCAATTGTACAATTCTCAATTGCAATTTCGAAATCACAACAAAACCTACTAGCCTAACAAATGTAAAGTTCAAACATTATTTATTTGTTTAAAAATTGTTTTATTATTATTATTTTATTACAAATTAAACAATGCTTTAGTAAAGTCCCTTTAAGGGTATTCTATAGTCTTTGGCTTTAGGGAAGAACAGCAGACGGACTGAATAAACGCAAATATTTAGGATAATATTTCTAATATTTCGCACATTTTGAACCGTGATCTCCTCGTTTCCTCGTTGCGTTCGTCTTCAGCGTCTCTGGCCTCTGTTAACGGATGTTTAAAGAGTTCGTAATATTTCCAAACACATGATATTTTGAAAAATGATTGCATGCAGTTCGTGGGCAAGTCTGGAACAGAGATCGGTTGAAATATGTCCGGTCGATCCATGCTTCTGTACTCCACTGTATAAATTAAATATAGATTAATCACTGTTAAAGCTACAAAGTTACTGCTCAAGATGGGTATTTTGACATAATTTTGTAGGCTATCTGTCCTTCAGCGATGTGTCTCTTTGTGATCGCTTGAAATCTTGTGAAAAAGGCTTAAAGACACGTGCAAATGATAAACTTTCGTGGCGACGCAGCAGTGGCCCAATTGGGCCAGTGACAGATTCGTCAACTGTCCCGAGCGTCTTTCACGCTGGCCCCGGGCCATTGTCGAGCCCTGGCTATATTTTCAAGAACTTTGGACATTCGTTTTAAACTAGATTTTTCTTTTTTTTTCTTTATCATTGACACTTTTATAATTCTTATTTAGTGTATGTACAATCTTAAGTTGAATGAAGCACCAACCTTGACTCATAAGTTCAGTTCAAACACTATGTATAACCACATATTGCATTACTCTCCTAATCGACAAGCCATATTTCAGATTCCCGCTGCTGTTCTGAGCCTGTGAATGGTATGTACTAAACTGCAGCGATAGCACAGTCTCATTGTTTGGACTGTAGGCGAAGAGGAGTTTTAGTCTTCACGCACTTCGATTTCCATGATCTTACACGGCAAAAGAATTAGTACTGGAGTGCCACATGTTCACTAGCTCTCCTTGAGTGGTGACTTGAGTCCACTAGTATTTCCACCTCCTTTTGTTTGCTTTTGTCCCTCTTTGTGACAGACGGTAGTGAGAGGGATGGCGAAGAATGAAAAGAGAAGGAAAGAAACAAACTCAGTCTACAGAATGTGTCAAGGCCCACAACTCTCTACTCTCTTCAAATCGCAACTTAACAGGCATGATGAGATTTAGATTCCTTTTTCTCTTGTAAGGAACAGGGCCTGCAGCAGTTTTTTTTTTTCCCGGCAGATCCACCTCTGTATGGAGAGTGCTGGTATGTGTGCGAGTGTGAGATGTAAAGAGCAAGAAAGAGAGAAGGAAGCTAAGAAATGAAAGAGTTAGTTAAGGGGGGCAGTTAGTGCCAGCTTTCGGTGGCCTTTTTATAACATGATTTACAATTTCTCAATGTAATGTATTAAAACGTTGACAGAGCAAAAGGGATTCACAAGATGCTGCATTAGAAACTCAATTTCTATGATGAATTGCCTGGGGCTACTGAATCGCAAACTGTTCTCCCCCCTCCACCTTTTCCACTCCTCCTTCCATTGCACTGAAGTTTTTTTTTTTTTTTTTTTTTTGTCCAAATCTTCTTAAACCTCTCTCTTAATCTGATCAGCTGAATGTAAGGAGGTGAAAGGATTTCAGGACTAAAAAAGCATTCATTTTTTTTGCCATCTTGTGTTCGG
Source organism: Cirrhinus mrigala (assembly GCA_036247105.1). Lineage (NCBI taxonomy): Eukaryota > Metazoa > Chordata > Actinopteri > Cypriniformes > Cyprinidae > Cirrhinus > Cirrhinus mrigala. The sequence continues at coordinate 16,522,211 of CM070012.1, read as the reverse complement.
TATTTCCAAATGCTGGGTCAGTAATATTCAAAAATTGCTTAGTCCCTGTGCTGCCAGTTGGCTCACTCCGATCCTTTCTCATCCACGCTTATATTAACTAAGGGGTTCAAGGCTTTTTTTTAAATACTCATTGTGACAAGAATGGGTGCAATATTAAACTGTGTAAATGTGTTCGTATTAACACTGCTTAAATGTGTTCCGTTCAGTGCATTGTTACATTTTTTTTCCAACCCAATTATACCCTAATGCTATAAAATTTCCTTTCAGAATGGAGAATGATTTGAAAATATTTGTTCGCTGAATAACTAAGGAGGGCAAAAAGGTAAGTGTCACCGTTTCCCTTAAAGCAGTACAGGAAATAATGACCTCAAATTGGTTATTGGTGTGTGAAGGGATTTAGCAAAATTTTCTCAGAAGTGCAGACACCGGGAATGGATGTTTCAACCCTGTGTTGCAATAACACAGCGGGAATGTGGGAGCTTGGACACAATGGATACTTACAGTGTAAAAAGCTTGCTTGGCCAGCATTCGCTGCTGTAGCTTAGTTGTGTATGATTAGGAATTGGACAAATGTATTCCATAGCTTGCATAGATGTATTTTTAAGGGGTTCATATATGATGGGAAGCTGGATTTTCCAGGCTCTTTTAGAGTAAAAGAGTTAGATATAGACACTTGCAGATTATGAATTTTAAAACTTGTTCCCCAGTCCACCAAGACCATTTGTTGTTAAGTTGTAAGTTGTAATCTGTAACATTTACTTTTATGTGTATACTGTGAGACTATTTACATATATACATGTGTGTGAAATTACATATATGTGACCATATTTGTAGCAGTAGCCAACAATACATTGTATGGGTCAAAATGATCATTAAGATATTAAGTAAAGATCATGTTCCATGAAGATATTTTGTACATTTCCTACTGTAAATATATCAAAACTTAATTTTTGATTAGTAATATGCATTGCGAAGAACTTAATTTGGACAACTTTATATATATATATATATATATATATATATATATATAATTTTTTTTTTTTTTTTTTTTTTTTTTGCACCCTCAGATTCCAGATTTTCAAATAGTAGTGTCTTATTTATTCAGCGTTCAGATGACGTATAAATCTCAATTTAAAAAAATGGAACCTTAGGCCTGGTTTTGTGGTCCCGGGTCACATATATGCATGATTTTGAAAACTTGAGGCCCATATCTATAACAAACCAACAAAACTTATAAACATATAAAAATTAAATCAAGCATAAAAATGTATTAATATTAGGGCTGTCAAACGATTAATCACGATTAACCGCATACAAAATAAAAGTTTGAGTTTGCCTGGTATGTGTGTGTACTGTGTGTAATTATTATGTATATAATATTACACACAAATAATGTATATATTTAAAAAGTATGTTATGTACAAAATATTTTTATGTATATATAATTATATAGTAATTATAATAAATACATATACTTGTAAATGTTTCTTAAATATATACATGAATGTGTTTGTATTTATATATACATAATAATTATACACAGCACACACACATATATTAGGTGTCACACCCCTGTGGACTGTTTATGTTGGTTTCTCCCTTCTGTGCCCATATATGGTCTTTCCTGTTCCATTCCTTGTTAAGTCATTATTGGTTAATCACCCACACCTGTCCTTGTGCCGTTAGCACCCCTTGATAAGTTGGATTCAGTTCAGTGTTTGTTGTCGGATATTAAAGTTATGTTGGTATGTGTTTCCCTGCTGTTCCTGTCTGGAGTTATCATTTGTGGATGTAATTAAAGACTTTTTGTTATATTTCGTTTTCCTGTGTCTCCTTCTACGCACAGTGTGACATTAGGCAAACTCATTTGACAGCCCTAATTAACAGTAACAAGAACTGCATTAACCCAACAATATACACTTTTGTACCTAAGTGTTTGTTACCATGTATGCTGAATTGTGATGGGTAATTACTGCACACAACACCTTGTGTATCAGACCTGTGAACATGTCTGAATTTTCAGTCATCTTAGTGAAGTTAGTGAACTTACAGTGAATTTACAGTAAAATTTTATGGAGTTAGGTTTGATGTAAGGTCTTTGACCCATATTTGGGTTGCAACTCAGTAAAGAGCCACTGCTCTGTAATAAGGTTTAGTGCTGGTGTAGCTAGGGGCTCTTAAAGGGATAGTTCACCCAAAAATTAAAATTCTGTCATTAAAGCTGCCGTACGTGACTTTTTTTGTGTTCAAGATGTACAAAATAAGCGAGTTTTTGCAAACCTGAATCACTATAATACGTTTTTATATTCTATTTTAGACTGGTTCTGGTAGGAACCGCTGCGGAGTAGCCCAGTACCTGCGTAAATCATCATAGACATAAACAGAGAGAAGTAGCTCTGGCTGCAATATTCTTCCACAAGATGTCATTCCAAACCTGTAAGACCTTCGTTAATGTTTGAAACACAAATCCGAAAGCTTTCTGACCCTGCATCGACAGCAATGCAACTTCCACATTCAAGACCCAGAAAGGTAGTAAGGACATCGTTAAAGTATTAGTTCACTTCCATAACAAAATTTAACAGATAATGTACTCACCCCCTTGTCATCCAAGATGTTTATGTCTATATGTTTTTGAGGAAAATATTTCAAGAATTTTCTTCATATAGTGGACTTCTGTGATGATTTTGAAGTTGGAAGAGAAAATGAGATGGGAGTTTTTCGACATACCCTAACTGTTTTGAACCAGAGTGCACAGAGTATGCATCGCAGAGCTAGACAAGACGCACATTTGTGGTTTAAAAAGTGTATAAATGTAATTTTTTTAAATAAAATAACTGATCGTTTCGCTAGATAGGACCCTTCTTCCTTGGCTGGGATTGTTTAAAGACAGGAACATCTTAGGGGTTGAGTAAATTATCCGTAAATATGAGAATAAAGCCAGTGCAGGAGCTGAAACAGAGTCGATCACGCGCTGTGATACTCTTGTGAATGCGTGTCAAAGACTGACACGGAAGAGAAGAAATTGTTAAATCAAGTTGTTATTTTTGTTTTCTTTGAAGTATTCTTGTAGTTTCATAACATTATGAATGAACCACTGATGTCTCATGGACTTTTTTAACAATGTCCTTAATACCTTTCTGCGCCTGTGTCAGTTGCGTCACTGCAGAAAGCTCTCGGATTTCATCAAAAATATCTTAATTTGCATTCCGAAGATGAACGAAAGTCTTACAGGTTTGGAACGACATGAAGGTGAGTAATTAATGACAATATTTTAATTTTTGGGTGAACTATCCCTTTAAAATAACTGCGTAACTGCTGTTATTCATCAGCATGGTTTTTCTCAGTCTTTTGTGAAACACAAAGATGATGTTGAAAAATGTCTTTTTGGTCCATAGAATGAAAGTCAGTGGGGTCCCGTGTTGTATGAACCATAACATTCTTCAGTTGGTGTTCCACAGAGGAATGCATGCATGTTTGGAACAACAAGAGGGTGAGTAAATGATGACAGAATTTTCATTTTGGATTGACCTATCCCTTTATGTCTCATTAAGCTATTGATGAAGCCTTGTGGAGACACCAGAATCCCATTCACAGGGCCTTCAATGATGCCTCATTCAGAGAAGCCAAACAAAAAATGTCCTCCATTCATATCCCAGGCAAAAAAGAGATCAACCCTGATCCAACCCTGTAGATAAAAACAAGAAATAAGAGCAGAACAAGAGTTTCCCTACATTCATGGAGCGTTTCTAGATCTTGGCCTCTGTTGACATGGATGATGGTGCCGTGCTGTGTGATTGTTCCTCATCGTCCATTGTTCTGTGTGATTTACAACATGCGCACAATACCATGATATTACTTGCGGTTTACACTGGCTGAATGTGGTGTGAACATGACGTGAATGCGCTTAAAGAAGCTCAGCTCACCCTTTTGTTTGAGGTCTTGATGGGAATAGTAGAGCCTTGAAGCTGTCAGCCCAATAAAGAAGCCATTCCAGCCCTGCCTCGACACTGGGGGGAGATTCAAAGGAGAGGGTGGGGGGAGAACCAGATTTAGTTCACTGCTGTTTCCTTCCCACAAAAAGCCCCTGCATTAAAGAAAATCCAAATATTTGAGCATTACCAGAGGATGATAATGTAAAATCAACTTAAAATTGCCACAATACGATGTGTGACAGTTTTGCCATAATGCGCCTCGGTGGGATTAGTCATTCATTAAACAGGTTTGCCATGCAAAGCTACTGTCAGATATTTGTCTGGAATTAGAGGGGAAAGAAAAAAAAAACAACCAGAAAGATCCCTTGAACAATTAACATCACCCGCCTCATTATAACGACCAACTTAATCTTTAAGCATGTGAGTTCCCTGGTTTGGATTTCAAGGCGAGATTTCCAGCTCTCTTTGTCAGAACAAAACAAAAGAATGGCTAAAACAAAAGCTCATGTAAACAAATGTTCAGATTTGACTGAAAAAAAAAATCAGCTCTGTATATATCAGACGTGATATTGTCTCAAAAATGCATACCAGACAATAACACAATGAATATTCATTTCTGTAGCGTTTTATGCTGGTATAGTGAAGCTTACAATTCAGCGGTTGAGAGAAGGAGCAAACTGGGTCTTTATTCAGAGCTATTTCAGCTATTCTTGGAGTTTACTTTAGACTGCTTCACTTTAACAGTACAGGTGGCATCTGAGGTCTATGCTTTGTAAGGACAAATATACCAACAATATAAGGAATGATGTGGTGTAAATGGATAAAGGCATTACAAAAGATGTATGAAAATGATTATCAACGATACTGTTCGAGGCACTTTAACGGCAGGTTTATCTTTCTCTCACATCTCAAGCCAAAGTTGGTTGCCTTGTATAAATGTCACTTTTGTTGAAAAGCTGTGAAAGTGTTCTTGTCGGAACCTTTACCAGGTGATATTTGAATTCAAGATCCCTTGAATGACCAAACAGATACCTGGTTCATGATCGCAGTTCTTTCAACTTTAAATCTATTTCAGATCAAACACTTGTGTGTGAAAGCAAGATCTGTAGAGCTCCCTCTATAGGAACTTTACAGATATTGCATGGAATGTTTTTGGAATTCTGTTTATATTATAAATCAGCAAATAAAACAGAAGTGTATGATGCAATACTACTACTATGAAATATGTTAAACATTTTGTAACTCATATGAGTCAGACTTGGAACCCGAAGGTCGAGGGTTTGAGTCTCAGTACCGGCAGGAGTTGTAGGTGGGGGAAGTGAGTGAACAGCACTCTTGTCCACCTTCAGTACCACAACTGAGGTGCCCTTGAGCGAGGCATTGCGTCTCCAGTTGCTCCCTGGGCGTTGCAGCAAATGGCTGGCCACTGCTCCAGGTGTGTGTTCACTGTGTGTGTTTGTTCACTACTCACTGCTGTGTGTGTGTGCACTTGGATGGGTTAAACGTAGAGTACAAATTCTGAGTATGGGTTACCATACTTGGTCATCATGTCACTCCCTCGTATTATATATATATATATATATATATATATATATATATATATATATATATATATTGATCACATTTATGCAGACTTGTTAGGCATAACAGACTTCCTTCAATATCATAAATAAAACAAACAAACAAACAAACAAACAAAAAACAATTCTTGAAGAAGAAATGCATATACTTATGTAGTGTGAAGTCTGATCTTTGAGAAAATAGAGTGTCACCAACTTCGTCAATTCTTTCGTTTTTTTTTTAAACATTTTTACTGAACTGTACCATAAATTCTTGAGACTCTAAAATTCTTAAAAACTCTTAATATATAATATATAATATATAAATAGCATGAGAGAGATTTGTCTTCATTGTTAGACACTCATTTTCATATAGTGTTATTTATTTAATATGAAACTATAATTAACATCACTTCCCCCCCCGACTTGTTGGACAATTTCAAGACAACTTTGACAATAGGACAAACAATTATACCATTTTAATATGAGTGATATGATCTCCCCTATTGCAATACTCAAGTGATTTTTTTTTTTTTTTTTTTAAGATATTTTAAGATAAAAACAAATCTGTGGTTCTTTTATGTGTCACATCATAGGACTGTAACGCCAAGCCAGCAGAGGGTGCCCTTACCCATGAACTGACTGTTGCTGCTCCCTCTGCTGCCTCGTTGGTTACTTCCTGTTTGGTGGCCATAAAAGGAGGCCATTACCAAACAGATGTCGTGAAGTATTGTTTTGCTCATGTGGACTCTACCAAGCGTTTTCCTGTTTTCATTGCCCTGTTTTTTGATTATCACGGTTTGGTTTCTTGTCATAGTTTTGTCTTTGTTTTTGCCACAGTTTTGCCTCGTTCATTGCCATAGTTCTGTCTGGTTTCATTTCCTTGTTTATTTGCTACTTTTCGGACTGCTCTCTCTGGTTTTGGACTCTGCCTGTTTATTGGATTTACGCTCTCGCCTTGCCCTGGATATTACTGTTTGTATGGTTATCGACCCTGCCTGTCTTGACTACGATCTGTTAATAAAGCTTGCAATTGGATCTTACACGCTTCCTACGAGTCCTGCTCGTTATAGAATACTTCGCCACCCAAAGATCCAGCGGCTTTCAAACACAGATCATCATGGACCCGGTATCACGTCTCCTCCGTCTACACCAAGGTAATCGGCCCATTGAGGATTATGTTGTGGACTTTTGCCAATTATGTCACTTGGTCAACTTCAATGATGTGGCACTCAAGGACATTTTCAGAGCAGGACTGACTCATCCCATTCGTTTTGGCCTCCCTGGAGGTAAGATTCACTGGTCTTTGGAAAAATATATTGACTATGCGTTATTACTTGCGGGATCGTCTTTTACTGTTGGGATTGCGGATGAGGGACCCCGCAATCCTACAGTAACCCCCACACCACAACCAGTTCGCGTCATGCCTGCCAAGTAAAAACCTGTTCAAGTCATGTCCACCAAGCTACAGCCTGCTCATGTCACGTCTGCCAAGCCACAGCCTGCTCACATCACGTCTGCCAAGCCACAGCCTGTTCACGTCACGTTTGCCAAGCCACAGCCTGCACTCGTCAAGTCTACTAAGCCAGAGCCATCTCACGCCATGCCTGCCGCTCCAGGGCCTGCTCACGCCATGCCTGCCGCTCCAGGGCCTGCTCACGCCATGCCTGCCGCTCCAGGGCCTGCTCACGCCATGCCTGCCGCTCCAGGGCCTGCTCACGCCATGCCTGCCGCTCCAGGGCCTGCTCACGCCATGGCCGCCCGTCCAGAGTCTGCACCTGTCATGGCCGCCCGTCCAGAGTCTGCACCTGTCATGGCCGCCCGTCCAGAGCCTGCACCCGTCATGGCCACCCTCCCACAACCAGATCACAAGATGGCCTCCATCCCAGAGCCAGTCCACAAGATGGCCACCATCCCCAAGCCTGTTCACAAGATGGCTGCCCCATCTGAGTCCCTGGCCAAGATGGCGGCCACGCCTGAGCCTCATCAAACCAAAATCATCTCATCCGCATTTCATCCCATCATCTCTGCCACCCCCAAGGTAAATCAAGTGATGCCTGTTCTCCATGAGTCAAGCCAAGATACAGCTGTTGTTCTCCACGAGTCAAGCCAAGTCACAGCTGTGCCCCACGAGTCAAGCCAAGTCACAGCTGTGCCCCACGAGTCAAGCCAAGTTGCAGCTGTTCCCCATGAGTCAAGCCAAGTCGCAGCTGTTCCCCATGAGTCAAGCCAAGTCGCAGCTGTTCCCCATGAGTCAAGTCATGTTACAGCTGTTGTTCCTGAGTCAAGTCACGTTACAGCTGTTGTTCCTGAGTCAAGCCATGCTGTTCCTGAGTCAAGTCAAGTTACAGCTGCGTTTCCTGAGTCAAGTAAAGTTTCCAAGTCAAGTTAAGTTACAGCTGCGTTTCCTGAGTCAAGTCAAGTTTCCGAGTCCAGTCAGGTCACGGCTGTTGTTCCAGAGTCAAGTCAAGCTACAGCTGCTGTTCCAGTGTCAAGTCAAGCTGCAGCTGTTGTTCCAGCATCAAGTCAAGTTAAAGCTGTGTTTCCTGTGTCAAGTCAGGTCAGAGCTGCTCTTCCGAAGTCCAGTCAAGTTACAGCTATTGCTCCTGTCAAGTAAACGTGTCAAGTAAAGCTATAGCTGTAGCCCTCAAGTCAACCAAAGTCACAGCCGTGGTTCCTGAGTCAACCAAAGTCACAGCCGTGGTTCCTGAGTCAAGCAAAGTCACTATCGATCTTCACAAGCCAAGCCAAACCACAGTTGATCTTCATGAGCCAAGTCAAGTGACAGCTGACCTTCACGAGCCAAGTCAAGTCACAGCTGGACTGCACGAGCCAGGTCAAGTCACCGCTGTTCCTCACGGGTCAAGTCAAATCACGGCAGGCCTCCCTGAGTCAAGTCAAGAAACTGCTGTCCTGCCAGAACCTAACCAGGTCCCCTCTGACCTTCCCAAATCACATCACGTCTCAGCAGAGCCCATGCTCCCAAGCCACGCAGAGCCCACGCTCCCAAGCCACAAGTCCACAGCATCCATACCCTCAAGACCAACAGACATCCCACTATCTGCTGCCGGTAATGGCCGTTGCCATATTCAGTGTGTGGGCTGCACACTGTGCTTCAGAGGCCTCGTCTGTCCACAAGTCTGCTCCAGAGGCCTCGCCTGTCCACGAATCTGCTCCAGAGGCCTCGCCTGTCCACGAGTCTACGCCAGAGGCCTATTCTGTCAATGAGTCTGCGCCAATGCCCCCAGAAGTGGCAGCTCCAGCTGCAGAACCTCCTAAAGGGGCGCCGTTTCCCCACAGACTCTCTGCCTGTCCTGTCACGGCCATGAAGGCCATTTATACCTTACAAGGACATTACGTCACACTAAAGGACAGAAATGGTAGTTATTAAATTATTTCTGTTTAATTTTGTGAATATGTCAAAAGAGAAGTAAAGTTTAATTTTGTTTTTTTGTTTTTTTTCATCAACAAAGTTCAGTCTCGTAGTCAATCAGTAACTATATGGCTACTCTTTTTAAGGCATCATTTTTATTCTATTTGCTTTCTGCATCGTTCTCTTAGGATCTCCTCCCTTCTGGTGAATCCCTGTTCATTCTCTGTCTATATTTCTGTGCCCTCTTTCTTCCACTAATTTCTCTCCCTCAATTCTTTCTGTTTTAAAAACGAAGTATCAAATTTTATATTTATTTTCATGACACTTTAAAACAGTACAGGTTTTCTGCAAAAACATCAGAAAATAGTTTAATTAATGTAATTACTGCATTTAAGAACACAGAAAATGATAAAAAAAAAAAAAATAAAAATCAGTTAAACAAGTCTTATTTAATTCTTTAAAATGCTTCTTAAAGAGACCTTGTCCTCCAGTGTGACATCTTTGTCCTGTGGTGTGACAGTACAGGCATCACACCGGATGACATTTCAGCCTTTTGTGTCATGATTATGTAGTTTTTTTATAAAAAAAAAAAATATATATATATATAAAATATATATATATATATATATATATATATATATATATATATATATAAATATAATATATATATATATAAAATTTAGGGGCGCACATCAAAGGACAACAACAACTTTTGTGCTGATTCCAAAAAAGGTAAATATTTGAACAATTCTGTTCAAATAAAAAAATTACCATGTACACGTCATGGGCTTCAAAGGGGGCTTTAGTAACATGATCATGAATGGAGGCCTTCAACTAATTAAAGTTTTGTTTATAATTGGCTGATTTAAAATGAGGATATGGCGTCACACCATAGGACATGGTTTTCAGAGACATGATGTATCAAGTTTCTGCGCTTTCAGAAATGTACTAAAATAGACACTTTTTGGTGCAGTTTTACCAGAAATATTTATTAGCTTTTTTATGCCTTTTTTTATTTTAGAAAAGTTGTAATTTATTAAATCTTGCTTGAGACAGTCACGCCATACACTGTAAAAACACAATTTGTTGAGTCAGCTTAAAATAATTAGTTATCCTTCTGCCTTAAAATTTTAAGTTCAGTCAACTAAAATAAGTTTAGTCAACTTGAAATGTTAAGTTGTACTAAGTAACAACTTAGATATTTGTGTTTGCTAAACTTAACAGATGGGTAAGTAACCCAGCTGCCTTAAAGTTTTAAGTAGATTCAACTCAAATATCCAAGTTATCACTTAGTATAATTTAACATTTCAAGTTGAATAAACTTTTTTGAGTTGACTGGGCAGCCAGGATACAAATTATTTTAAGTTGGCTCAACAAATTGTTTTTTTACAGTGTAGGACAATTTTGAGATTTGGCTCAAAAATGTGAAAAATCGAATTACACTGCAGCTTTTATAACAACAGGTCCATGTAGGACAAAGAAATGTTCAACAATTTACTGCAATTTAAATAACGACGATGTTAATTTTATTAATTTTTATCTTGTGGGACAGTGAAAATGCCATGTCACATGAAGAACCCATATATATATATAGGATTTAGTAGTTTCAAACTCTTTATATCCGTGATAGTATTGTGTAACAATAAAGTAATAATACACAACCAGTGCGGTGAACTGTTATAAGCTGCTTTTAATGCAACATGGCCTTGCTGATAAGATCTTTATGTAAATCTTATTGGCCAGAACGTCTTGTGTGTGTGTGTATACGCCACTGTCAGCTCGTCCATTCATTTCGCAGTCTGATTGAAAGGGGCACAGATGAAATTTATCTGTCACAATGGCTAATGAAAACCCCCGCCACATCTGACCAAGACCTCGGTGGCCTTAGCGATAATACAGCTTTGTCCAGGCCACCTCAGCCCTATAAATGTGAGAATTCCTTGCCTTTGGAAGTGTTTTATTTGTCATTCTTTCTGGAATGATAAAGAGATTGGTCTCTAGGGAATGTTTTGTTGCTGCCATAAAGGGAAGGCCATGTCAGCGTTATTATTTTTTCTTGTGGCAATCTACACGTTTTCAGCCCACTTTAATCTGTTTGGCAGCTGGTCAGGTGGGATGTGGCCTTGCCCCTCTGTCACCTCTGTGAGGGTCCCAGTGGTAAATATGAAGCCGCGTCATGGCTTTTCCAGCCAGAAGAGGGACCGAGTGCTGCCGCCGCATACAAATACCCTTTTGATTCGCTTTAGGCCTGAAGAGGATGAACTGGCTCATTCACTCAACATAAAGAAACTGTTATTTCATCTGCTTAAAAAAGGAAGCGGTGTAGATGTCAACCCACTCACAATTATTCGTTTGCCCCTTCCGATAACCTTTTCAGCCACAATTCGGCTGAAAATGTTCTGTTAAAGTCAATCAGTTTAAACGTATACTGTTGTGCATTTAGAAGTCATTTGACGCACAATACGAGGATAGAGCATCTTTTTAGTGCGCCGTATTTGTTTTTCCTCACCGGGAGCCATTGTATGAATAATAAGTCAGAGTATGCAGTGAGTGCTGTCGGCACATAAATGGCCTTAATATGAAGTGTCCCCACGGGATGCTCAGGGTCATTAACTCTAATGCCATTTTCTGCTATGAAGGCCCTCCAATTACCCCTCTTTCCTTTCAGCAGCAGCGAGTCGAACAAATAGAAAGAGAAAAAGGCAGAAAAGAACGGTTTATAAAGGCCGCTTTGTCTCAGCTTCAGTTTTGACCTTGGTAAAACTGTGGATATGAGGCCAAAACCTTGTCTGGAGGAGCGTGCCACTGATGACTTGAGTGGTTTTGAAGGGGGCCGAGCGTGTGCACAGCATAAGTAGGAGTCGAACGGCATCTGTGGACTAAGCAATGGCGGCGGTGATGAAGACAAGGGGTGGACAGGTCATATAGCCATGCTCTTTGTAAATGGTGCAGCTATTGATTTTTCGCTCTCCCTGAGGACAACGGACAAATGGTGGCAGCTTGGCAAAAGTTGTTTCTGTCAGGTGTCTGTGTGTTTAATAATGTGTGTGGACGGTTTAAGGACATATTCCATTGAAGACTGTGAAAAAAGTACCTCAGAGTGTCGTTTGCGGCCTTAATTACATTTGAGCGAAAACAACCGTCTTGTGGATTTGCTAATGGGCCCAGCGGGACGTGATTCACTTACTGAGCTTTATTGCTGTGCTCGTCAAACACTTCCAGCGGGGTGGACATGTGGTGCTTATGTGTTTCTTTCCAAACCGGCCCACGCCGTAAAGACGTTACGATGATGATTACTAAAAAACAAACAAATAAAACACCATACATGTAGGCCTACCTGCTGAGCTGAGGAGGGAAACTGCGTGAACAAACAATTTTTAGTTGTTTAAGGTTATTTTTGTGTAAATTAGTGCCTTTTGTAAAACAAAAGTCATCATTTACTTAACTTCCTGTCATTCAAAACATGACTGACATCTTTTAGTGGAACACAAAATGAGATGTTAATTAGAATGACAGAGTCAGCCAGCTTAATTATTTCTTTAAATAGCAAAGTACTATAGAGTCAGTGACATGACTTCTTTTTTTAAAAATCTGTAAATATTAATTTATCCCAAAATACATTACAATTTAAATTCATACACAATGATTTAAAAACACCTTTTCCAAAACGAGCAATTATTTAATAATTAAAAAAGTCTATCTCTGTTAATTACAGCCACTGTGTATATTCTGGCCCTATGTGCAGTATTTGTATAAATTTGTAATCTGTGTTTTAGATGTCATGTACCGGATGAAAACAATAAAAACTTGAATTACATAAAAGAAAAAAAATGCTTGTTATAGAAGATGTATTATTGACATTATTTTTATTATTTAAATAAATGTATTTATATTTGGTCAGTGTCAGTTTGATACAGCTGTCCTGATTTCATGAAGAAAAAAAATACTAAAACTAAATTCAATTAAAAAACTTTTAGGTAGTTTGGCATAATCTTTTTATTTTATTTTATTTTATTTTATTTTATTTTATTTTATTTTATTTTATTTTATTTTATTTTATTTTATTTTATTTTATTTTATTTTATTTTATTTTATTTTATTTTATTATTTTGGATTATTATTATTATTATTATTATTATTATTAGTAGTAGTAGTAGTAGTAGTAGTAATTATTAGTCCACCAGCTCAGTGATGCATCCAACATGTACAACATGTCATGTGCTGAAACAAACATTAAAGAATTGTTTAAAAAACAACAACAACAACAGCAACAACAACAACAAAAGACAGTAAAATATCATATGGTGTGTAACACGCAAAAGAAGCATTATTGAAATAATTTATATATATATATATATATATATATATATATATATATATATATATATATATATATATATATATATATATAAAATAAAATAATGCTTCATATATATATATGTGTGTGTGTATATATATATATATATATATATATATATATATATATAATTTATTTTTTTGTCATTTATTGTCAGTGTGATACAACTGTCTTGATTTAATAAAGAAAAAAAATGAACCTAAATTCATGTGAAGAACGTTTAGGTAGTTTGGCATAACCTTTTTATTTTATTTTATTTTATTTTATTTTATTTTATTTTATTTTATTTTATTTTATTTTATTTTATTTTATTTTATTTTATTTTATTTTATTTTATTTTATTTTATTTTATTTTATTTTATTTTATTTTTGTCTGCCAGCTTAGTGATGCATCCCACATGCACAACATGTCATGTGCTGTAACAAACATAAAAAAAGACTGTAAAATATCATGTGGTGTAACATGAAAAAGAAGCATTATTTATATGACTTTTATTATTTATATAAATGTTTTTTTTGTTTGTTCAAAATTGTCAGTGTGAAACAACTATCCTGATTTAATAAAGAAAAAAAATGAACCTAAATTCATTTAAAGAACTTTTATTTTATTTTATTTTAATTATTATTATTATTATTATTATCATTATTATTATTATCTTGTCCACCAGCTTAGTGATGTACTACATGTACTACAAGTACTACATGTCATGTGCTGTAACAAACATTAAAAAAAAAAACAAAAAAAAAACCTGTAAAATATCATGTGGCGTAACACGCAAAAGAAGATTTGTTTAAGAAAAGCATTATTTATATTACTTTTATTATTTATATAAATGTATTTTTTTTTTGTCAAAATTGTCAGTGTGATACGACTGTCCTGATTTAATAAAGAAAAAAAAAATATTGAAACTAAATTCAGTTAAAGAACTTTTAGGTAGTTTGGCATAATTAATTTAATTTAATTTAATTTAATTTATTTTATTTTTTAAATTATTATCATTATTAATTTTTCTCCGCCTCCACATATACAACAAATGATTTGCTGTAACGAAAATGTAAAAAAAAAAAACACAATACAATGTAACAACAACAACAACAACAAAAATCACGTAAAATATCATGCAAATTCATATTTGTAAAACAAATAATCAAATTATTTTTTAATAAATAATTTACCGTAAATTGTATGTACAATTTTTATATTTAACTGAACGAATATTTATTCAACTTATATATTCGGGGTGTAAGGAAAGTGTTCTCTTTTGCTTGATGGTTAGAGCCATAAAAATGTTTCTCGAAAACGATGTAAACTAGCATTAATGAAAAGTCTTCAGCACTTTAATGTAGTGTTTTGAACTGGATTTAAATACATTTTTAATGAAATGACCTTTTCTTCATCACAGACACTTGTAACATTGACTAACAGTATTATCATTCACACATTTCAGTGAGCAGTAAACTGGACATCGACAGAGACGTCATAATTTTGTCTAACTAATAGCCTAATTGTACGTGGGTCTAAATTATTGACTGAAGGTGTCTTCCAGTGGGGATGAATACAATTGTGACACCACTGGGACAGTTCTGGGTGTTTGCCGTTCAATAACATGTTGTGTTCACTGCTAATGATCTGTGTTGAGGTATTCTGTTCAGAACGACCAACAACTGAGGTGGATCTTAGAATTTCAGAGCCTCTGGGCCCATTTTCCAGCACAGCGGCTTAAATGCAGGACGGCTCCGAGTCAGAGTAATACTAGAGCGTTTGTCCCTGTCAAATCTATCTTTCCACTCTTGCACACACTGTGACCATTTCACATTGACCCAGAGGTTATCTTATGGAAGGCTTACAGTGGAGCAGAAGCTCACCGTCCGTTTGCTTTGCTCATGGGTGCACCATAAAGATCTAGTAACTCCGTTACAAACAGATTTGATTTTATCAGGTCAATCTAAAAAGCTGTATCTGTATTAAACAGGTCTTATCTTTTGATAATCACTATTTATTGGACATGGTGGCATTTCGGACATAATTAGTCATTTTCAGTTTCATTAGATGGCATATTTACATATCAATTATATTTTGGACATCAGCTTACTTATTAAACTAATGTTGTTTTTGCACAAGCATGGCCAAAATCTTATAGAAAGGCATGTTTTTTTTTTTCTTTTCAAAATTAATGATGGCATTGCTTGAATATTAAGATAGCAGAAGCAATCTGTGCTCCTTTTTTCAGACCTAAAATCACAAAGTATGCTATTGTGGGCAAAGCTATTATGCTCTCAGCCTTCTAGTGGGTTAGTCGTGAATGTTTTTCATATTACCGTCTCTCCACTTGACTATTGTGTCATAAAGAGATTTTCATCTAGTACATTGACTCACAAAAATGCCCACATGCATGCAAATAAAAAGGGACTTGACAAACAAAAGCTCTCCTATGAAAACCGCAATTGTGTGCGGAAGTATACAACATGGCTATAAAGCATTTAAAGGAAAAAAAAATTAACATTTGAAATGGACTCAGCTGTTGTCTGCTAATTAGTTGTCCTTGGGAGAGAAAGAATGGAACGGTCCCTTTCAGTGTCATTCTGTGCCCTTGCTATTTAGGCCTTCTTCCTCCAGACTGTTCAAGGTAACCGGCAAACCTCCTTATTTGGACTATAGGATATATTTGCCTTTATCATTTCATTTTCTCGCTGTTAACCCTATACAACACCCCAATATGACAATGAAATCTATGAAATCTTTTTAGAAGGTTGATTGTGCAGTTTCTTTGACAGTACTTCTGCAAAATTTGCTTTGCAGTAGGATCTCTCTCTTTTTTTTAAACATGCACAATATATGAGTACCATATCATTATTGGGTGATGTTAGAGATTATTTTTTCTCCATACCAGATTTATTTGTGTATGCTCATTTTCCCAATTTTTTTCCCCTATTTAGATTATCATTGTTTTCATAATGCTTACTTAAACGTGTTCAAAATCAGTGACTTTAATAACACTGTTACATGTTTAGATGTTAGAGATAATTAATTTATGCACAAAATAATATATGTAATAAATGAAATAAAGAAATGGAATACACTACCAGTCAAAAGTTTTTGAACAGTAAGATTTTTAATGTTTTTTTTTTTTAGAGACGTCTCTTCTGCTCACCAAGCCTGCATTTATTTAATCTAAAGTACAGCAAAAACAGTACAATTTTGTAATAGTTTTTACTATTTAAATAACCATTTTTTATTTGAATATATATTTTAAATATAATTTATTCCTGTGATATCAAAGATGATTTTTTTAGCATCTTTACTCCAGTCAGATAATCTTTCAGAAAGCATTCTAATATTCTGATTTGCTGCACAAAAAACATTTATTATTATTATTATTATTATTATGTTGAAAATATCTGTGTTGAATTTGTTCAGGTTTCTTTGATGAATAGAAAGTTCAGAAGAACAGCATTTATCTGAAGTAGAAATGTTTTGTAACAATATAAATGTCTTTATCTTTTGATCAATTTACAGCATCTTTGCTAAATACAAGTATTAATGAAGTAATTATATTAAAGTATATTAAAGTAATTAATGATGTATTTTGAAGTGTGTAATGTTAAAAACACTTTTTTATTTCAGAAAAATGCTGATCTTTGGATCTTTCTATTCATCAAAGAATCCTAAAAGAAATCCTGAAAAAAAAAAAAACCTCAGCTATTTTAAATATTGATGATGATGATGATAATAATAATAATAATAATAATAATAATAAATGTTTCTTGAACAGCAAATCAGCATGATTCATGTGACACTGAAGACTGGAGTAATGATGCTGAAAATTTAGCTTTGATCACAGAAATAAATTACATTTTAACATGTATTCAAACAGAAAGCACCTATTTTAAATAGTAAAAATATTTCACAATATTGCTGCTTTTGCTGTATTTTGGATAAACAAATGCAGGCTTGGTGAGCAGAAGAGAATTCTTTAAAAAAACATTAAAAATCTTACTGTTCAAAAACTTTTGGTGGTGTATATAAAAGATATAAAATAATAACATGAGTTAGTAACGTGACGACCAAGTTCGGTAACCCATACTCAGAATTTGTGCTCTGCATTTAACCCAAATAGAAATATTTATTTTAAATAGTATACATGTTTAAAATGTTTACTGTTTTTGGATCAAAAGAGCAGAAGAGACTTCTTAAAAAACAAACAAAAAAAAACATTAAAAATCTTACTGATCAAAAACTTTTGACTTTAAGTAGTTTATATATAGATTCCATTTATTTATTTCATTTATTATTATAATATTTCCTTTGTCATTTAATGCTAATGCACATTTAATGCACACAACAATAATGTAATAAGTTCTTATGTGAAGGATGTCAAAGCAGTGTTATAGGATTTTAAAGTCAGTGTTTCATTTGTGTAGGGTAAACAATTAATGTAGACTCTATTTCAGATAAAGCAATTTCAGCACTATTCATGTCTTGATCACTGTCAGATGCATGATCATTATCTACATCTGTGATCAATAGAGAAGGATAATACTGTTTTTAACGCAACTTAGGATCCAAAATATCTTTTAATATTTGTTAATAGCACATTAGCTTTCAAACCTCATTAAAGTGATGTTCAAAGCTCAGTGCTACGAACAGGTGAATCTGGTCATTGCCAGTGCCTTGAAATCATTTAAAATATTTTGCATGTTAATTATTTGGGTTGCAATGTTAACGGTATTGTAACACGTCATTTAAATTGGCCTTGTGGCGGTTTAACATGGGACAGAAATAAATGAAGGAAGGACAGAAGATATGAAATAGACTTTTTAATGTGACACTTTTACAAAAAAAAAACGGAAATGTACCTATTCATACAGTTTCTAGCTAAAGTAAACACTAGTGACAGAAACCTCCAACAACTTTTATTCCCGTTCTCAGAAATTATGATTACAAGGAAGGTTATTGATTAATAAAGATGTATTTTGATTTGATTCCATGCACTATAGTATGCTATGAGGTGAATATTATTAAAGGAGAAGTCCACTTCCAGAACAACAATTTATAAATAATGTACTCACCCCCTTGTCATCCAAGATGTTCATGTCTTTCTTTCTTCAGTCGTAAAGAAATTGTTTTTTTGCGGTTGTAAACCCCAGCTGAGAAAGAAGGGTCTCATCTAGTGTAACGATCGGTTATTTTAATAAAAATAATACAATTTATATACTTTTTAATGCCAAACGCTCGTCTTGTTTTACTCTGCCTGAACTGTTTTTGTTCCAGTTCATGAGAGTTAGGGTATGTCGAAAAACTCCCATCTCATGTTCTTCTTTTTAACTCCCAAATCGTCCTATATCGCTATTTTACCTTTTTTGTTAAGGGTGTTTGAGCTTCTTTGCATGTTCACTTTGCAAAGATTGGGTCGGATGATTTTATAATGATTTTTGAAGTTGAGGGAGAAAATACGATTGTTTTTCGACATCCCCTAACTGTCTTGAGTCAGAATATTCAGAGTTCAGGGAGAGAAAGGCAAGACGAGCTTTTGAGATTAAAAAGTATTTAAATTGTATTATTTTTATGAAAATAACCAATCGTTTTGCTAGATAAGACAATTCTTCCTCGGCTGGGTTTACAACCGCGTTTGGGATCGTTTGAAGCCGCATTAAACTTGGGGCACCATAGCAGTCCATTATATGGAGAAAAATGAAATGTTTTCCTCAAAAAAAATAATTTCTTTACGACTGAAGAAAGAAAGACATGAACATTTTGGATGACAAGGGGGTGAGTACATTATATGTGAATCTCTGTTTTGGAAGTGGACTTCTCCTTTAACTATAGCGCATGATTTGTACACTAATACATCTTGACATTTAACTTCTGAACTGCCACAATATGTACAACAACCAACATAGTGAAACGTTGCTTGAACGGACACTCGCTGGACATTTTACTTCCAAAGTGTCGTTTGAAAGCAAAGTAATATTGTATTTCCCCCCAAATGATCTTGGGTTGCGTTTTTGTGTCTGTTTAGTTGCACCTCCATTTCTCACTCTGTGATCTTCTTAAAATGTGTTTATTTTTGTTGTTAAAAAGTTCAGTGTGACGCCGTAGGTTTTTCAAACAGCAGAGTTTCCGTCGAGCTACATTGGCGAATCATGTGAATTATGCACCTGTATGGCGCACACCACATTAAGCTCCCTCAATCACGAAGTCAATTACTTTTTTAGAGCAGTAATCATAGAGGTCCTTGATCCATACCTAGAAAATCAATAGGACAATCCTCAATGAACATTAATTTCCACAAATTTCCATGTCATTTATTTAGTTTATGAAACACGGACCTGAATAGGCTGGCAACCAGGCAGATTTACATTTTCTATAGGCTTGAACCGTTAAGTGTGAATCGTTTTGATATGACTCTTTTTGGTGTGAATCATTTGTGTGAGTTTGGTGGGAGAGGCAGAATAAGATGTGGCCTTGGCAATGAGAGCTTTGTGTGCTCCAGCCATTTAGACCTATTGATGTCTGAAGAAGTCAGACCAATGCTCCAGTGTCTTCCTTTTCAAACTCCCTCCTAATTTCTTACTCATCGTGGCTGGCCTGTTCTACCTTGAGCTTAAGGAGCGAGACATTCATTTATTGCTTTCTCACTTGATTCAGATTTTAATCGAATTTTAATGTTTTAATTAATATTTCATCAGTATATAAAAATGTCAACTCTAAGCCAGGTCAGGCATAATAAGTTCTTTACAAATGTATGATCTGTGGGTTAAATGTTAAGCATGAAGCGGCCCAAAGTGTTTAGTAAATGATTATTAGGATGTCGCTTTCAAACATTTCGTCTAGTTCCAATTGACGAAAAACAAAATGTACTTTATATATTTTAGCCATTTAAGCACATTGATCGTCGCTTAAAGATGGCATACGCTAGTCTTTTCCGACAAGTAGGCGATGTTTATTTGGCTTAATTTATGGATCTATTGGCTGAAACGGTCTATGCAATGCTAAACACTTTTTATCAGTCGGCATATAAGAAAATGCCGTTTGAAAGCCGAATGTAAAAAAAAAAAGAGTTGATCAGCAAGTTGTGTCAGATAGAGGATGTCAGAGGGGGTCTGACTGCCACCCCTCTATTATAACCCTACTTTTCTGTGCGTCCATGCAGAGGACCTATCTCTGTTCCTCGTACACACATATTTATGCTGGAAAACAGCAGCCTAAGCACAAATTGGAATTTAAAAAGGCTTTAAGGCTGTAGATTCCCTCCCTTGCTCTTACTCTCTTGAATTTCCATGCTATAGCAAAAGCGGGGAGGGAAAAGAAGTCACATGTTTATCTTGCTTGTGCAAATACTAGCTTTATTTCTCTGTTTATTTGAAATCTTATCATCCTTTTGGACACTGCTCGACCATTTTAAATAACCTCTTATTTGGTTCACCTCACATCCTAACTGAATTTCTCCAGTGCTCTATCCCACCACTCATTTCATCTGAACGAAATATCTTCCATTTCTTAATCTAGTCCCACACCTGCTTAGAAGTCAAACTATTCAGCTGGGGTAGAAAATGCTATTTTAATTCCGTGATGTAAAAATTGTGAACCTTTTCTTTACGTGCAGTTTTCATCTGGAGTGGAGCAGGAGTGTGTGAGTCCCTATGTGGGCTCTATTGAGCTTGTATTTGGCGGAGAAAAAAAAAAAAAACATTGTCTGCACGTTGAAGTATAATTAAATTGCAGCATATTTCCAAAACCTGTTTTACATTTACATGCTAAATAAACCTGCATTTAAGTGATAATATTCTGCTCATTGAAGATTAGCTTTTGACTTTTATATTTAATCGGATGTCGGCTGAGGTATAAGGGCAAATGATGAGTGTCCATTATAATTTCTTTTTCTTTTTAGTTTATTTATTTTTTTAGTTTAAAGCACATGTGACACATTCTTAGTAATATACTGTTTGTATTCATTTGTGGTTTCAAACTGTTTAAAAAATCAAATAAACAAAAAACCTACCATTTCCAAAAATGGTTTACATTTATAATAATATAAAGCATTTCTATTTGTATTTTTTAAGGTAGATTTTTTTTCTTTACAAATAGTATAAAACATTATTTTATAACCATTTTTTGGAAGTTGCACCACGTGACATTTGTGACCCTGGACCACAAAACCAGTTCTAAGTAGCATGGGTATATTTGTAGCAATACCCAAAAATATATTGCATGGGTTAAAATTTTCGATTTTTCTTTTATTCCAAAAATCAGTAAAGATTAAGATATTTTGCAAATTTCCTACCATAAATATATCAGAACCTAATTTTTGATTGTTAATATGCATTGCTAAGAACTTCATTTGGATGACTTTAAAGGTGATTTTCTCAATATTTAGATTTTTTTGCACCTTCAGATTCCAGATATTCAAATAGTTGTATCTCAGCAAAATATTGTCATATCCTAACAAACCATACATCAATGGAAAGCTTTCAGATGGTGTATAAATCTCAATTTTGAGATCTCATTTTATGTCACATTTTACAATCTAAACTGGCAACACTTTACAATAAGGTTCATTAGTTAACATTGGTTAGCTACTTTAGTTAACATTAACTAAGAATAAATAATACTTCTACAGCATTTATTAATCTTAATGTTAATTTCAGCATTTACTAATGCATTATTAAAAGTTGTGTTTGTTAACATTAGTTAATGTACTGTGAACTAACATGAAAAAACAATTAACAACTGTATTTTTTAACTAACATTAAAAAAAAGATGAATAAAATAAAGTAATAAATGTATTATTCATTATTCGTTCATGTTAGTTAATACATTAAATAATGTTAACCTAATGACACTTTATTGTAAAGTGTTACACCTAAAGTTTTATTACAATATATGTAATGAGACTTATTAATAACACTTTAGTATAAGGACCAGTTCTCACTATTAACTAGTTGCTCATTAGCATGCATATTACTAGCATATTGGCTGTTTATTAGTACATATTCTGCATGACCATATTCTACATCCCTACTCAATACCTAAACTTAACAACTACCTTACTAACTATTAGTATAAGCAGCAAATTAGGAGTTTATTTAGCAAAAGTAATAGTTAATAGTTTGTTAATGACGAGAACTGGACCTTGAAATAAAGTGTGACCGATTTATTGAAATTGACACACAGTTATGAGGGTCTGCAGGGTTTTTTTCTTTTGTCGGTTTAATCACATGACTTTGTTGATCACACCACATGACTTTGATTTTGAAGGAAACAAAGCATTTTAATAAGCAGTATTACAGGTTTAAAAATACAAGAAATAATAATTATATATATATGTAATTATATTAAACAGATGTTCTTTTCTATGTCATTGTTTTAATGAGGCGTTTTAACTTTATTTCCCTCCCCCCAAAAATCTAAATGAATATTAATAGGACATTGAAAACATGTCATTGTATTTTAATGTATTTTTTTTAAAATAAATTAAGACAGATAAGACAAAAAACAAATTGTGTACCCATAATAGAATTCACCTGAAAAGGAGTTTTGTTCACTGCTCTCTAAAATATAGCAAATATATCTACAGCTATTCATTTACAGAGATTTTGCTAGAGCCAATTGATTTATTAACTTTATCCTTAATAGGATCCCTATGTGTTGACATGGGGGCACAGAAGCGAGAACGCTAAAGTTTAATGTTTGAAATAGAAATGGTGACTTCATTATTACATAATTGTTCGAAGCTCAGACAGCGGCGATATTAAAGCAGATAATGCTTTGTGAACGTGAAGTTGATTTATGGCGTATGGTCAGCGGCTTGTGTTTGTAATTATATCTTAATTGAATTTTGCGTTCTGCGGGGAACGCTTTATTTGTTTAAGCACGGCCGCGGCGCGGCGAGAAGCTTGACACAGCAGTTTCCTCTCATGTGAGCCGGTTTGTGCCGAGAGCAGGTTAACACACTCCCGAGCCCCTGAGAGATGAAAAAGCATAAATTAAAGCACTCCCTCAAGGAGAAGAGGGGGGCGCCGGGTAACGAAGGTATTATCAGTGGTAGGCGAGAGGCAAAGAGAGCTCAGTTTCATCCTGCTTTTCTTTGTTAACACAAAGCGGGTCACCTCCATAGGAAGGTGAGTGAAGTAAATGGGAGGCCCTCAGACAATGCCGGTCAGGCGATAAACTCTCCCCCTTCGTCCTGCCCCTCTATTCATTACTTTCGGCTTGTTTTGCCGCGCAGACAAGAGGCAAATAACGGCTGCAGCCGCGACGGTTGTTTCGGGAGAAAAAGATACGAGCGCACGCTTACGGAGGTGGGGGAGCGGCGCGCAAACACGCGCACACGTAGTCACTTGAGAAATGTTTTAATTATGTACAAAAGAACGTTCTTAATAAAAGAGGGAATTACGGCAAACGCTTTGAACAATCACGGGAATTTGGCCAAAAGGAAATGAGTTGATTGCCACATACTCCTTTACTCGCTTTCTCTGCCTCTCTCTCTCCGTCGCTCTCCTCCATTAAAAAAAAAAAAAAAAAAAAAGAGAGAGGCCTGCAACTTCAAGCAGTTTTTTAATCAGCTAAAAAACATATGTGGCTTTGCTGCTAAGACAGCTTGGCCAGGCACTGATAAATGCCTATCACTAATTTGCATACGGTAAAAGCTACCCTTTAATCAGAACCTCTAATCCCTGTCGGTATTAATGATTTTTTTTTTCCTCGTATAGTATCATGTTTGCTAATTCCAAAGTGATCAGCTTCTTGTATGCGTCTCCTTTTTTGTGCTGGCATAATGGTCGAGTTGAGAACTTCTGTTATCCTACTTTGGCACATAATTAGGACTACAAAGGAGGACAAATCACTGTGAATGGGTCTCACAAAGAGGAGGCCCTTTTTTCTTCGCCTTCCTTTTTGCGCAGTCCTCGTTAACGGCCGTGTCACTTTTGAGAAAAGAAACGGCGGAAAAAATTGGACGCTCTGCAAATGCGGCGCCCGCGACAGTAGCTGCATTTTTAGAGAGGCTGAAAAATATCAAAAATTTACCATGTAATTAAAACGTCTATCATTGAGCTCATGGTTTAGAGCCTGCATACGTCTCCTCCAAATGGCACTCTAGGCTATAAAACACTCCATTTAATTTGACTGCTAAGCACCTTGCAGAGTACATCAATCCAAGGTTCTTTTCAGTTTATATAATATAAATACCACTTTCCTTCTCCAGTTAGTAAAAACTTTGCTGAGTGTGTGTGAGAGGGGAAGAGATCAGCATTGGAGGCAAAAAAAAGTGGCTGCCACTTCAGCACTGATTACACAGCATTGCGAGATTTTTTGAAAGACTTTTTTTATTTTTTTGAAAGTCCTTGATTCGAAAGAATCAAAGGAAGAAGAAAAGAATGTTGTGTGGTTAAAAGGTCTGGAGGGCAGTGGTATGTGTAAGCACAATGAAGAATAAATGGCTGTGGAAAAAAAAAAAAAGAAAAAACGAAATGTCAGCTAGGTATACACGCGGGCTGATTTATACAATTCATTTGGGCCATTACTTTTCATTAAAGATCAAATGAAATGGGTACTTACTTACTAAGAGGCCTTTGGGGAGCTGAATTGCAGAGAAGAAAGAAGATTAAACTTTACATTCAGCCCCAAATTTAATTCAGAAGTAATCAATCGCATAATGGGCCTGCAACTGTAGCCTGGGTGATTGAAATGAAATTACCATATTTTTAATCTTAATTTTCCACACTGTTTATCTGACACTGTCAATATAAAATACAAACAGATAATGAAATAGCATTATATTGACACTACAATCATCTCTCGAGCAGCCCTCTGTGATTAAACCGCTGGAATGTTTGATTACATTTTGTTGGCTGACATTACAAATGACACGGATGCTTCGCCGAGACTTGCTGCCGGCTGGAAAATGAGCCTATCCATCAAGGACTCCTGGCAGCTTCCCCCTTCCAGTCGATCGCTACTGCCAACGGTCTGGGCACCCTTCTGTCAAGCCGTTTAGCACCGCCGAGGAGGAGGGAGAGAGAGAGAGAGAGAGAGGGAGGAAGGCCCAGAGAGAGGGCAGGGCTGAAAAAAGGAGTGATTCACGACTCCTTTGCTTTACTAATGATTCAAAGCAAAACAGAGAGATGGGGAGAGGAGGGGAGCACAGGAAGATTTTGCGTAGCCTCTTCAGTCTTTCTTATGCTGCCTCTCACCTGCTAGAAATGAAAGGTTAGCAAAATCAAAATAATTCATCTCTTGCGCTTAGAGTTGTTTTTCTCTTTACTTTTGGGGAATTGTGTTAAATTGCTAATTCAAATTAGATTAAGACTATAACTGGAACTAGGTAACTGAGAGGCAAATCAGTTTAAAGGTGAAACCATCATTTATGTTGTTCGTGCTAATATGGCAGTCATCTTATACTGAAACCTAGTGTCAGGATTGTGCATAGCACAAATGCAAAGGTTTCTGGTTACTAATACCATTCTAGAAATGCATCATAATTTATTCTGCAAGGGAAAGTGTATGGTAATAGCTGTGTTACTGCGATAAAGTGATTTGTATTCGGCTGGTCATGTGATTCCAAAATGGCTGCCCCCACACTCTAAAAAAGTGCTGGGTTAAATACAACCCAGCGCTGAGTAAAATATGGACAAACCCAGCGGTTGGGTTAAACATTTAACCAAACTGCTGGGTCACAGCAACCCAATTGCTGGGTTTGTCCATATTTTACTCTGCGCTAGGTTGTCTTTAACCCAGCAGTTTTTAGAGTGCACACTCTAAAAAATGCTGGGTTATTTATTTATTTTTTTTCAACTCAAATACTGGGTTCAGCTTGTTGGGTCATTTTATTGGGTTATTTTTATTATTTTTACCCAGGTGCTGGGTTGTTTTTTTTTAACCCAAATGCTGGGTTCAAATGGTTGGGTCATTTTATTGGGTTATTTTTTGTATTTTTTACCCAGGTGCTGGGTAGTTTTTCTGTAACTCAGCTGCTGGGTCATTTAACGCTGGGTTATTTTTTTCTACCTAACCGCTGGGTTAAGCCTGTCTCTGACGAAGCAACCCAGCTGCTGAGTTACAGTCAGAGCGCAGTCCTCTAGGAGAGAGCGGTTCTCAGCGCTGCCGATTTGGTGCACTTCTTCAGTGAAAATAAAGGTTTGTATACATTTTATTTCATTTATAAAGTCTTTACTGTGTTGTTTCACAGGATGGAAACGCCTTTTGCTTTGCATAAAATAAATGGATTTTAGGTTATTGTACTGGGTTTAATTTAGTTTGATATTAAAATATGTTCTCTAATGTCAGTACTATTTGTTTATAGGCAGGTTTTGAAGTCAGTCACAGCATCTTTCAGCTATGAGTGAAACTTGAGGCCATGGTCTGAAGTTTGCAGTTACCCCGTCGAATAGCAGCCCTTCACCGCCTCAGATTTCAGCAGCACAAGAATTAACGCTATTTCGGTAAAAGGCGATTACGGAGAACGGTTGAATACACTAAAATTAAAATGCTACTTTTAAAAGTTATATTTTTTATGTCTTAAATGCTTGTTAAATGAGTTTAAATGTATGTAATATTGTAAACTGTGCTGTATTTACCCAAATAAATTCAGTTTGTCCATTTTGTCAGTGTGTGCTTGCTTAATAATAAATGTTTATCTTTTGATTACTGCTGTTGCTTCTAGTAATTCTGTGTGTTTTTTAAAAGTTCCAGTCCATTTTAAGCCAGCAATATAATAATTTTTAAACAGTAGTTGACTTAAATAACCCAGCATGTTTGGTAAAAACATTTAACCAAACCAGCTGGGTCAAAAAAAAAAACCCCAGCATGTGTTCTGTCCAATATTTACCCAGCGCTGGGTTGCCAAATAACCCAGGTTGGTTTGTTTTTAACCCAGCATTTTTTAGTGTGCTTGAAGGGACCCACTCCACCTAAAATAAAACAGCTTTTTATTTTTAAAGATTTTCTTTAATCTTTAATCTTTAAAGATTTTTCTGGTCGACTAGTAGTCGTTCATTTTAAGCATTAGTTGACTATTGGTCGCACATTTATTAATAAATCATAATAATGAGCCTTTAATTGCCTACATAAGTGCTTTTTACACAAAAAAGCTTGCCACAGTACACTGGCAGATATAATAATTATGAATGTGTCAGGGACAAACAGCAAGGAGACTGCATTAATGTTTTAATAATTTATTGTTAAACTAGCGTTGTCTATGTTTTCGGCTTATGAGATGAAGTCGACGACAGTGACTCGTCATCTCCGCAGTAGTGGATGTGCCTGTATGTTTCATACGGATTACATAATCAGAGAATATTTGTTTTATATTTGATTGGTCATTTAAAAGTAGACATTTCACTCTCTATAGATATATTTTTCAGGTCTGTAAGGCAAGTATACACAGAGTTTCGAAATTTCGTGCTCAAGTTAACAGAGACCAAGACAGCAGAAAGCGCATCCTGTTTGCTTTATTTTACAAAAGCGCAACATTTCGTTGTTATTCTGAGAGCACACGAACAAACGTAGCGTCTTTACAGATTCAAAAGATGTATTACTTTTATCTGTATGACCAAAAATGACGGAGTATTTTAAGCACTGACCGCACCAGTGCCTCCATCTGTCATGCAGTATAAGCGTGCTACTATTCAGCTTCCGCACAGACACTTCATATTGCATATATCTTTCAGATGAAAAGCCATATTTAAGGTTAATGAATGATAGGCGAGCATTTGGATTTCCTGCCTGATGTGCTATATCAGTGGTTCTCAGTCCTGGTCCTGGGGGTCCCCTGCTCTGCACATTTTGCATGTCTCCCTTATTTAACACACCTGATTGAGATCATCAGCTCGTTAATTCAGTTCATGGATCTCTCTCCTAATGATCTGATGGTCCCACTCAGGTGTGTTAAATATGGGAGACATGCAGAATGTGCAGAGCAGGAGACCCCCAGGACCAGGATTGAGAACCAGCTGTTAAAGATCTGTCCGTCACGGACTGTGGATTTTTTTTTTTCTGCGACTAAGTGACTAATAAAATTTTGTTCGACCAAGCCTCTTCTCGTTAACTAACGGTTAGTCGACTATTAGGGGGCAGCTATAGTGGCAACTGATATAGTCTTCTTCAGTTTAAATATATCTGTAAAAAGTAAGATTTGTTTCTATTCATTTATGTTTTTTAAGGAGGGAAAAAATACTGAATACACCTTTAAAGTAGCATATATCATAAGCTGGTAAAGACTGAAACAGTTGAGCGGCAGTTGTAATTATGATGCTAGTGTCATATTGAATGGCTGTGATATTCATATTTTTGTTTAATTAACTCAGGTGAACTCTGATCTGTTAGGGAAAAGCACATGAAAACATCCACTGGTGCGCAAATAAAACAGATGCTTCAGCTGTGATCATCACATTTTTCTGAGATCAGAAATAAAGATGATAAGAGTCCCGAGCATCTGAACTTGCAGTTCATTACTCTGTATGTATAGTCAGATATTTTGTATGCTTACTTGCACTGGAAAAGCAATTAGCCTTTTCATTACACATGATATTAAATATTAAGGAATTTAACATTAAGGAATTTCATTATCTGTAAATGTATTAAAAACCGATAGTTCTGGTTAGGGTTAATACTGTTTACTAAAGAAACAAAAAGATTTGAAAAATGCAATTCAGAAATAAAATGAAACAAACATAAATGAAATAAGAAATTTCTCTTTTTTTTTTTTTTTTTAATTGAAGAACTAAACTAAATAATGCTTTATATATATGTGTGTGTATATAGATATATAAAAATTAGCGTTTTTTCTTTTATGCCAAAAATCATTAGGATATTAAGTAAGGTTCATGTTCCTTGAAGGTATTTTGTTCATTTTTGATAGTAATATGCATTGCTAAGAACTTCATTTGGACAGCTTTAAAGGCGATTTTCTCAATATTTCCATTTTTTTTTTGCACCCTCAAATTCCAGATTTTCAAATAGTTGTATATACCAAATATTGTCCTATTCTATCAAATGCTACATTAAAGGAAAGCTTATTTGTACCTTCAGATGATGTATATATATATATATATATATATATATATATATATATATATATATATTCACTTATTTTTATTTTTATTTATTTAGTAACTAGATTCTGTGTTTTATTTTATTTTATTTTATTTTATTTTTTGAACAGCGGTGTTCTGTTAAGAAATCTATCTTCTAGCAAAAGAATGCCACTTAAATTTGTTCAATATAATGTTTTAATAAATATTATTATTATAGTAAGTGTTTTATAAAAATCAAAGTAATAGAGTCTGTGCTGCGTTTGTGAATATAGTTATGAACATGTTCATATGTGTGTATATGAACCTCTTATACAATATCGTAAAGGTATCTTTTCGCTCTCTGCTGTGTGTGGTTTAGTCATGTCTATATTCACAATGCAAATGGCTCTCGTACCTTATATTTTTTCAGGATGAAGTCCCAAGGCAGGATATTGCTTTGTATAGAACACAGCAGTGAAGTGCTACAGTGAAGAGCTCAAGTTCTGCGGAGAACTAAACCGAAGGGGCTGTAAGGATTCGTAGGCATCAGCAGGTCTGAAGGTCTTCCTGATAAGGCACAAGCTGAGGTTCAGGCTGTCCAACCCCAAGAGCTCTTTTGTATCGTGACCTTGTTGCCCTGAAGGTCAGGATTGGGATTGGGCCCGCTGTTCACTGTTGATGTAAATCGGCAGGACAGTTTTCTCTTGACATTTCGGTGATCGCTTTTACATTTAATAGAATAGTGCAAGTCTTTGAAGGCAGTATGACAGTGAGATAGGATTTGCAGAACTGTTCAGGCTCTCAGTTCTGCATAAGTCTGCAAAAAAGAAAAATCAGTTGATATCATTTTCAGAAAAGATCTGATTCTCCTGTTGAGTTAATTGAAATCTAAGGAGAGTCTTAATGAATTTGAGCGTATTATTCTAATGTTTTTTGTTAAAAGCATATAAAAGAAATTTCAAGAACTGTGGAAATGTTGCAATATTTAAAAGTATGTCTGACTGGAACTGTGTCTGTCTTTAGCCATTTTAGAACAGTTAGACAATTATAGTACACTATAAAAAGTTAACATGGTTCTGAGGTGCATTAGTTAATGGTTAAGAGGTAGGCTGATGGTTGATATAAACTAAAGCCAATATATATGATTTTATGTATGAATTTAAATATAGTAAAAAAACATTACAATTGTTGTAATGAAATTTATACAGTTGAAGTCAAAAGTTTACATACACCTTGCAGAATCTGCAAAATGTTAATTACTTTACCAAAATAAGAAGGATCATACAAAATGCATGTTATTTTTTATTTAGTAATGACCTTTCAGATCAAAGATGTATATAGTCCACAAGAGAAAATAATAGTTGAATTTATAAAAATGACCCTGTTTAAAAGTTTACACACACTTGATTTTTAATACTGAATGATCCACTGCTGTATTTTTATTTATTTATTTTTTTTTTGTAGTGATAGTCGTTCATGAGTCCCTTCTGCTCCGAACAGTTAAACTACCTGCTGTTCTCGAGAAAAATTAAAAATTCTTCAGGTCCCATAAATTCTTTGGTTTTACAGCATTTTCGTGTATTTAAACCCTTTCCAACAATGACTGTATGATTTTGAGATCCATCTTTTTACTCTGAGGACAACTGAGGGACTCATATGCAACTATTACAGAAGGTTCAAATGTTCACTGATGCTTCAGAAGGAAAAACAATGCATTAAGAGTTGGGGGGTGAAAACTTTTGGAATTTGAAGATCAGGGTAAATTGAATTTATTTTGTCTTCTTAGGAACATGCAAGTATCTTTTGTAGCTTCTGAAGGGCAGTACTAAATGAAAAATATATAATATTTAGGCAAAATAAGAAAAATGTACACATCCATATTCTGTTCAAAAGTTTACACCCCCAGCTCTTAATGCATTATTTTTTACTTGTGAAGCACCAGTGAGCTTTTGAACCTTCTGTAATAGTTGCATAAGAGTCCCACAGTTGTCCTCAGTGTGAAAAGATGGATCTAAAAAGCATACAGTCATTGTTGGAAAGGGATGCAGATGCTGAAAAACATTTCATTTTTATTTTTCATTTTTATAAATATTATAAATATTATTTTCTCTTCTGGACTATATGTAAACGTCTTCATTCAGGTCAGTACTTAATAAAAAAAAAATAACATGCATTTTGGTAAAATAATTACCATTTAGCAGATTCTGCAAGGTGCATGTAAACCTTCAACAGTCTTCAACTGTACATATTTTGGAAATTAAAATAGAGAATTAATCAGAAGTGTATGCTCTATGTAGCATGTACAATGTCATTCTACACTAAACATAAATGACAGATGTTTGTTCCCTATGTTGCTATCTGTCCATCTATAATTGTTTTTCAGCATATCAAGCACTTATGCAAAATGAGTGGACCGATCAGTGTGCCTATTTCTATTCAGTCTGCACAATTGAGTTAGTAATGAGAAAGGGGAAAAAGGTCCCTCGAGCATATGGAATACGGTGCACGGCCCGGCGTTCATGCCTAGATTTCTTTCCAGGTTTCTGCGAGTTAGGAATTCAGCTTGCGCTCGCTAGCTCTCTCTCATGTCTGCCATGAGGCTCAGTATGTGCGGTGCAGGACCCGGCCTGACCCACACCTTTTTGATCTGCCGGACAAAAAGCAGACAAACCCACAAAACCTTCCCTCTCTTGGTGGGGGTAAATATTAAGAACCACAAGAGGCCCAGGGTCTTAAAGGGTAAAATAAATGAAAAATAAGACGCAAAGTCAGAGCGTCTGGGAGGCTTTTCTTCCAGAGCCTGGCTGCACAATAGGAGAGCCTGATAGGATGATAAGAGCTGCCGCAGCCTAGTAAAAATCCAATTCCTGAAAAGCGGGGAGCCCGGTGGAGACAGAGAACCATCTTCCCTCCCAGTTTGTGGGTGGAAGATCCTATCATAATCACTGCGCTATTCTGTCGAACCTAAAAACAGATCACAAATGACAAATATTGACCCTAAACTAGAGGAACCAGAACTGCCCGGGAAAGTTTTCAGGGCTAACTATGATTTGGCAGAACTGTAGGTCAGCCACGGTAACCTTCGCTCCGTGTGTTTACTAGATCACAAGTTCCAGGCTAATATCTGTTGATGGTTTGTTTTTGTAGAAACTCTTGTGATTCATTCATGTTTGATTAAATATTAGATCAGTTCTGAAACAAGATACAACCAATGTCAAGATGCCCTCTCATTTGGCCAGTATATTTTCTTGGCAATTTAGTTTTAATGGCTCTGCGTGTTTGCTAGAACATCCTGTCTCTTGTGGAAAAAGTGGTGGGCTACAGTTGATGACAAGCAAATATTACCTATTATCTTTCTATGGTTTCATTTTTAAAAGATTCTCGATCAAAGTCTCTTTGTCCTAAAACCATGACGCAATGTACCCTCTGTCCTTGATTTTGTTTTCTCTTCTCACGTGTACATATATTGTATTTCTTTCTTTCTTTCTTTCTTTCTTTCTTTCTTTCTTTCTTTCTTTCTTTCTTTCAGATTACATGACAGAAATTGTAGTTAGTAACATAATCCATTACATTACACATTCAAAGTAATATAATTGGATTACTTTTAGATTACTTTTGAATTGTTTTCTTTCTTTCTTTCTTTCTTTCTTTCTTTCTTTCTTTACATGAAAGAAATTCTAGTTAGTAACATAATCCATTACATTATACATTTTAGGTAATATAATCGCATTACTTTTAGATTACTTTTGACTTGTTTTCTTTTTTCTTTCTTTCTTTCTTTACATGAAAGAAATTGTAGTTAGTAACAATCCATTACATTACACATATTAGGTAATATAATCGGATTAGTTTTAGTTTACTTTTGATTTGTTTTCTTTCTTTTTTTCTTTCTTTCTTTCTTTTAAATTACATGACAGAAATTGTAGTTAGTAACAGTCCATTACATTACACATTCAAAGTAATATAATTGGATTACTTTTAGATTACTTTTGAATTGTTTTCTTTCTTTCTTTCTTTCTTTACATGAAAGAATATCTAGTTAGTAACATAATCCATTACATTACACATTTTAGGTAATATAATCTGATTAATTTTAGATTACTTTTGACTTGTTTTCTTTCTTTCTTTCTTTCTTACTTTCTTTCTTTCTTTTTTCTTTACATGACAGAAATTGTAGTAAGTAACATAATCCATTACATTATACATTCAAGGTAATATAATCAGGTTACATTTATATTACATTGTTTTGTTCTTTCTTTCTTTCTTTCTTTCTTTTCTTCCAAATTACATGACAGAAATTGTGGTTAGTAACATAGCCCATTACATTACACATTCAAGGTAATATAATTAGATTACTTTTAGATTACATTGTTTTGTTCTTTTTTTCTTTCTTTCTTTCTTTCTTTCAAATTACATGACAGAAATTGTGGTTAGTAACATAATCCATTACATTGCACATTCAAGGTAATATAATCGGATTACTTTTAGATTACTTTTGACTTTCTTTACATGACAAAAATTGCAATCCATTACATTACACATTCAAGGTAATATCATCAGATACTTTTAGATTACTTTTGGCTTGTTTTCTTTCTTTCTTTCTTTCTTTCTTTGTCAAATTACATGACCGATATTGTAGCTGGTAACATAATCCATTACATTACACATTTTAGGTAATGTAATCAGATTACTTTTATATTTCTTTCTTTCTTTCTTTCTTTCTTTCTTTCTTTCTTTCTTCCAAATTACATGACAGAAATTGTAGTTAGTAGCATAATGCCTTACATTACACATTTTAGGTAATGTAATCAGATTCCTTTCTTTCTTTCTGCAGTGTTTTTTTTTCTTCAATGTTTTTATTCATTTGATCACAGATACAGTAAAACCAGTGATATTGTGAAATAATATTTCAAATTACTGTTTTCTATTGTTATATATTCTTAAATTGTATGTATTCATGTGATGGCAAAGCTGAATTTTCTGCTTAATATTATTATGGAAACTGTGAAGCATTTATTCAGAATTCTTTCAACAGAAAGTTCAAAATAAAAGCATATATTTAAAATAGAAAGCATTTGTAACATTATAAATGTTCTTACTGTCTGTATTTTGATCAATTAAATATGTCCTTGCCGGAAAAAAGTATTATCTCTTTCAAAAACTTCTTACTGAGCCAAACTTTTGAATGGTACATATTGTCTTTCTTTCTTTCTCACTCACTCATTTCCCAAGATTACTGCTACTAGAAGAATTTTATTCTTTTTGATCTTTTTGTCAGGGAAGGCAGAGAATTTGAGGTAGTTACCCCTGTTTAACTTCCGTGTAGCATTGTGCCCGGGCATAACCTTATTTTTCCCCTCTGCTTCAGAATACACAGTCATTCATTACAATTGAGTTGTTGTTGTGTTGGTGAGGCTGCCATAGCCATTGGCTTTCAGCACGGGCATGCAGGGTTATCAAACAGTGAAGGAGAAATTGCCTGGGCTCTGCCATGGCCCTGATTGTGCTATCAGAGCCGTCAGGGAGGCCTTCCATAAAGGCAGGGGGCACTGGGGAGTGTGAGGCGGTGTCTGGTGCGGCCCTCCTGATAAATCAGCCTGCCTTCCGCTTGGCAGCAGCCTGCCTGCGCCACATTGCCACGCTCCTGGCACACTCTGCAGCCCCCCAAACACATCGCGTGACCCCCCAGACCTCCCCGCTCCTTCCTCCGCTGCCCTCGCCGAGGTTTGTTTTGTTTACCCCTTGGTTGCTCCGCTCTACCCCCCTCCCTCCTCAATCATTCACTTTCTAGCTCGCTGCCACGCCACATTGTTTTCCTCACCCCTGCCAAAATAATTACTCTACCCTCCTCTTTTATTCAGCAGATTTTTCCAAACTTGATGTATTAAATGGGGCATCTGTTGTGTCCGCTGCATAAATTTAGCTGTTTTATGTATTATGCAGACTTTTTGTGGCTTTGATAACAATATTTTTTTTTTTGTTCTGTTCGGTTTTGGCAAATGGTGGCCTGGTAATATTGTCATATGATTTAAGATTCTAAACATTTGATCAGAAAAAAAAGCCTGGAATTGCTGTAGTGCTAGAAATTTAGTGGCTTAGTGCTTTTTAAAAAAAGGTTACAACAGAAATATGCAATAAACACTCTGATTTCAATCAATGCACTTATTTTATTGATATGCAATACACTACCGGTCAAAAGTTTTTGAACAGTAAGATTTTAAATGTTTTTTAAAGTCTCTTCTGCTCAACAGGCCTGCATTTATTTGATCCAAAATACAGCAAAGGCAGTCATATTGTGAAATATTTTTACTATTTAAAATAACTATTTGAGTAAATTTTTAAAATGTAATTTATTCCAGTGCTAAAAGATAAATTTATTACATTTATTTATTTATTCATCACATTTAACCATTTAACTGTCACCGTCCACTCTGTGGGACGCCTAAGTTTACTTCACCATTTACAAATAAATCCTAATCTAATCATGACAAGCTATGTATTGTGGGGAAGGTCTAAGACTCCTAAATAGATATTTTACCACTCTTTAGTGTCATAAATTATGTAGAAAAAGTAATAGATTCATTTATGACAAGAGTGCACCTTAAAAATCGTAACAGGAGTTCTGACCCTTGTCACAAAAAGACTTTCTTTGTTGCCTTTTTACCTATCACGCAATAGAAATCTTAAGAAATTATATATCACCTGAAAACTTAAAATCTCAAAATTCATCCTTTGAAAACCATTTTAAAATCAGGCATTGCATTACCATGGAAATTGTACATCAAAATCATATTACAAAATGTTTTCATTCATGAATTATAAAAATTTAACTCTGGATAGTACATTTTCATGTCTATGTTTAAGATAGGGAGTGACAGTTAAAGGGTTAAACAGATTTTGAATATTTAATTCTAAACATACATTCTAATTAAAATTACTTTAAAGTCTTAACATTTAACCTGCTGAAAGAGGAAATTATGCCCCTATTTAAATTCCCTATAAATTTGAGAACACTTCAGCTTCAATTGGATGCTTGAGTTTATTACCACCAGTAAAATGCTGATTTGTAGGCCTCTCAAGGGCTCGTTTGATAAGGTTGGAACAGAATCACCACCATACCAAATGACAAACCTCTCGCTCCCTGCCTTTCTCTCTCACTGCCTTTTGTTTTTACTCTAAGCATAAACATATTTAGCTGTATATATGTTTATGCATATGTTTATGATATAACAAAATCGGAATTAAACTAACATAAAGTCACTTTGTAATTATTCTGGCCTTGTATTACCTCAGGTGCACTGGGTAACAGCAGATGCTCTGAAAGCAGATGTTAAGATCGCTGTAAATGTTCTGTTGCACAGATTTTAAAGACACAGGGGCCGCAGCTTCACCCTCGTAAAGTTCAAATCCTGATTAATTTCTGATTAAAGTACACTTTTGCTTTATCTGTCTTAATTCCTCCTGCCAGGTAAGACCCCTGTCAGGAACTCCATATTTCTAATTAGACTGAAATTAATACCTTTGTACGTATCATTAGCAGACTATTCTTAAATATGTTGCATCGAGACAATTTCATTTGAATTAAATCTCCTGTTTAATTTCCAGAGATTTTCTAAAGGTCCAGGCCACCTTGATGCTCTAAATCTTAGTTTTTAGTTAAAATACATATTAATACAGACATTTTACAGGAAATATTTAGCATGAACATTGTTTCAGTATATTTTTACAAATAATATAATAAAAACAGTAATGTTCTAAAATACAATTTAAAATTCAAATTAATATTTTTGTGGAAACCCTGATTTTCAGGATGCTTTGGTGTATGGAAAGTTCAAAAGAACGGCATTTATTTAAAAAAAAAGTATTTTGTATCAAAATAAAAGTCTTTGGTCTAATTTTTTATTAATTTAATTTGAATTCATTTTTTAACACTAGTGAATGACACAGATATGTAACTTTGAGGCTGTTCTTGTCTTGTTATTTTAATTTTTGAATAACTGGTAACATTTTGTATGTATCAGGATGCAACGGCGATGACAGTCAAATAAAAGTTTGTTTACGAGTCAAAAGTCCTGAGAAATAGAGGAAAAAAGTGTAAGGCTTTTCATAGGAACACTAAAGTTCCAGGACAGTTGAAATCCCATTTATTTACAAAGGAATTCTAATGAACTTATTTTTTTCGCCTTAACAATTTCATTGACAAATGCTGAAAAGGAGCAAAGATTAAAGCGATTGTAAACAATGTGTGAATGGAAGTGTGCTTTGCGCTCGCGTTTGCTGCAGCGGGTTTGTCTATAATGATGGCTGATGTAATTCAGCTGGGAGATTGCTGTGAGGCTTGTGACTGGCATAAACGTCAGACCCCCACATTTATCAAAGAGGCTACATTTCTGTTTTATGTTTGAACCGCGAAGAGGGTTTTGTTATAATGGTGTATGACTAACGTATCATGAAGCTAGGAATGTCATAGCTGCTCCCCTTAAATGGGATAATCTAAGTGTGTGATAATCGTTGTTGACAACTGTTAACAGAAATGCACAGCAGACTGGGGTCTGTGTGGCTCACTTATCTTATTAAGGCCCATATCGAAATTTTACACAGATACACACATACATTCATGCACAAGCTTGCAGAATCACACTCACAAATACCTTTTTGTAATATTTCTGACACGGTATCTGTGTCTCTAAGGGGCTGTAATGATAAATGAGCCTTCATGTGCAAACGGGCTCTTCTGATAAATGTACCAGTTTTCACAGGAGTCAATGGCACATATATAAGGTTTCTTTCATTTCATTGTAGTGAACATTTCATTTTCTGTGTTTTTCTATACTTCTGAACAACCGTTAACTTTGAGATGTCAAAAAGTGACCCCAGTCTTGAAGGATGACAATATTCATCAGCTGCAAATGCTAAAAGTGTTGGTTTACCCATGTATGAATTTTCTTTCATTATTTGCTGACCCTCATGTCATTCCAAACATGTACCGTATGTACAGTTGAGGTCAAAAGTTTACATACACCTTGCAGAATCTGCAAAATGTTAATTATTTTACCAAAATAAGAGGGATCATACAAAATGCATGTTATTTTTTATTTAATACTGAACCGAATAAGATATTTCAGAACGTTTATACATATACGCTTGATTTTTAATGCTGTGTTGTTACCTGAATGATTCACAGCTGTGTTTTTCATTTAGTGATAGTTGTTCATGAGTCCCATGTTTGTCCTGAACAGTTAAACTGTCGACTGTTTATCAGAAAAATCCTTCAGATCCCACAAATTCTTTGGTTTTTCAGCATTTTTGTACATTTGAGCTCTTTCCAACAATGACTGTATGATTTTTGAGATCCATCTTTTCACACTGAGGACAACTGAGGGACTCATATGCAACGATTACAGAAGGTTCAGATGCTTCAGAAGCAAACACGATGCATTAAGAGCCAGGGGTGCAAACTTTTGAACAGAATGAATATGTGTACATTTTTCTTATTTTGCCCAAATATCTTGTTTTTCTTCATTTAGTACTGCCTTTCAGAAGCTACAGAATGTACTTACATGTTTCCCCGAAGACAAAATGAGTTCAATTTAGCCTGATTTTCAAATTCAAATTGTTTTCACCCCCCGGTTCTAAATGCACGGTGTTTCCTTCTGGAGCATCAGTGACCATTTGAACCTTCTGTAATAGTTGCATATGAGTCCCTCAGTTGTCCTCAGTGTGAAAAGATGGATCTCAAAATCATACAGTCATTGCTGGGAAGGTTTAAAAAAAAAAAAAAAAAAAAAAAGAATTTGTGGGACCTGAAGGATTTTTCTGATGAACAGCGGGCAGTTTAACTGTTCAGGACAAACAAGGGACTCATGAACAACTATCACTTAAAAAAAAAAAAAAAAAAAAAAACACAGCTGTGGATCATTCAGGTAACAACACAGTATTAAGAATCAAGTGTATGTAAACTTTTGAATGGGGTCATTTTCATTTCATTCAACTATTGTTTTCTCTTGTCAACTATATGTAAACATCTTTTATGTGAAATATCTTATTCAGGTCAGTACTAAATAAAAAATAACATGCATTTTGTATGATCCCTCGTATTTTGGTAAAATAATTACATTTTTGCAGATTCTGCAACGTGCATGTAAACTTTTGACTACAACTGTATTTCTTTTTTCAATTAGAGATGGTTCACTCAAATATAAAAATTCTGTCATTCACTCCTCATGTCATTCCAAACACGTTATGACTGATTTTCTTCTGCACAAAAGATATTTGGAAGAATGCTGGAATCAATGCTGTTTTGCTGATCAATGATTTCATTTTATGGACCAAAACATCAGAATCTTTCACAGAAGAAAGAAAGTCAAACAATTTGAAATGACATGAGAGGGAGTAAAAGATGTATGAACTATTCCTTAAAAACTAAAAAGGCTGCACTTTTTCATCAAATGATAATGAAAAATTACCATAAAAGTATCATAAAAATATAACTTCTAAAGATTTGTAATATAGTGCTCAAGGTGTATGAATCAGGATCAGGATATTCTTCAAAAATTCATATTTATTTTTTTTCCATGGTAGAAATAAGATTTGAGAATGAAATAAGGGTTAGTAAATTATAACAGACTTGAATTGAATTGTTCGTGCTCATTTCCCATTTACTGTTCATTACTTGTGCTGTCATTTAACGCTCACCTGTTGGTGATTTTTAATTTCCAGGCCATTTTAAGCCAGCAATATGATCATTTTTAAACAATAGTTGACTTAAATAAAACAACCCAGCATGTTGGGTAAAAACATTTAACCAGTGTTGGGCTTCTCTGAACGTTTCTCTGAAAATGTAATTAAATTACTGATTACTCCTTTTAAAAGTAATCAGATTACTGTTCTGATTACTTTATTTCAAAAGTAATTAGTTACATTACTATTTACATTACTTTTTGTCTGTACATCTACGAAATTTACGTGAAATAGTAAGTTTGTGTGTTGCCTAACATCCTAGCATTAACGCTCCCGAAAAAATATTTGTTATTAAAGCATCAACATTCACAAACCACTGTTATTTTTACTAAAAGCAACAGGCTGCTGCGTGCGTGTTGCAGAATGCACGGCATTTCGAGCGGTGAGTGGATTCTCTGATTGTCCACTGCGTTCCAGAAATCAACATTGTTTATCGCTGCAAACACGTTTTATAAATAGAAAGTCTGTCTATGCTTACGCATGTCAATCGTTTTTTTTATATTAGTTGTTGTTGATTTTGTGCAATACATGACTAGAAATTTATTTGTTCAGTTTTCTTAAAGTAAATAGAACGTTTCCTGTAGGTTAGGGGAATGTTCTGGGAACCTACTGGGAATGTTCCCAGAATGTTCGCTGTAGGTTCCCAGAATGGAACGTTCCCAGTAGGTTCCCAGAACGTTCCCCTAACCTAGAGGGAATGTTCTATTTACGTTAAGAAAACTTTCCTGGCTAACCAATAGGGAACGTTCTATTTATGTTCCTAGAAGGTTCCCTGAAAGTTCTCTGAAGGTTCCCAGAAAGTTCTCCTAACCTCTTCACTCCGATACCGCTGCTGTACGCCAGCACTCCCGCGTCCCGTAGTAAGCGGCAGGGAAGGCGGACAGATGTGGACCTAAATAATCACTACTACAAACCATGTCTTGTTTTAAACTATTGTTTAATCCTTACAGATACTCAGAGCACATTTAACCATCATGAGATTAAATTATCCTTTAATATGCTAGATTTGTCTTATTTGTTAATATGTAAGATTAGAAGTTTAACCCAGATTTTATGTTTATTAAAGCACCAAATAACAATGACTTCAACAAAATATTGGATTTTAAAAATGTGAATTTTATTTTTACAGACATTAAAAATGAATAACATTTATTTGAATTTAATTAGGATAATATTACATTCGTTTCTTACCACTGAATTAACGATGATGTGCTTCTCTCTTCTGGTCAGTACACAAAAACTTCTTAACATCATGTTCTCTTCAATTAGACGTGTCAAATTTCCCTGAAATCACAATATTTACTTTGTATATATATATAAAGAGAGAGAATGTTAGCCAGTCAGTAAAACTAAATGACCGTTAATTTTTTAATTATGCGAGTGCGCAGCTTTCTGTGGAAGACAGAATTAAGTGCGTGCTGGGGAATCAGAGATCAGAGGCGCGCAGAAAAGAAATATACAAACAAACCCTGTGTTCATGATATGATTTTCTAACTACGGTTAACCTTGGCTTAATTTTAGCTATAAAATTTGAATTATATTATCATTATAATGCGATTTGACCACTTTGATGTATACACTTTATTAAACGCTTATTTCAGACATGAAATTCTGCAAGAAATAGTTTGTTTATGATGAAAAATTTTTACATTTCAGCATTAGAATAATCAGAAACATCTGCAAAGTTTTTGTTAGTTTACATGGATATGACAACTAAAAATAACCTGCAGGGAACATTCTGGGAACATTCTCTGTAGGTTGTAAAAATAAAACCTAAAAAGAACCTGCAGAGTACATTCTTGGAAGGTTCTTTTTAGGTTATAAAATTAAACCAAAAAATAATTATTATGTAAAATTAACCTGCTCTTTTTTATTAAAAAGAGAACCTACAGGGAACGTTCCTGGAACGTTCTCATTTGGTTCCCAAAAAAATAACCAAATGGGAACCACAGGGGAAAGTTCTGTGTTTGCATACTCTAATTAGTAATTTGGAAATGATAACGCATTAGATTACTCCGTTACTAAAAAAAGAATCAAATTACAGTAACGCATTACAAAGTAATGCATTACTGCCCAACACTGCATTTAACCCAACCAGCTGAGTCAAAATAACCGAGCATGTGTTCTGTCCGATATTTACCCAGCGCTGGGTTGCCAAATAACCCAAGTTGGGTTGTTTTTAACCCAGCATTTTTTAGTGTATGAAAATGATTA
Source organism: Cirrhinus mrigala (assembly GCA_036247105.1). Classification (NCBI taxonomy): domain Eukaryota; kingdom Metazoa; phylum Chordata; class Actinopteri; order Cypriniformes; family Cyprinidae; genus Cirrhinus; species Cirrhinus mrigala. The sequence goes on along the minus strand of CM070012.1, from coordinate 16,480,022 downwards.
TTATGAAAATACATATTCCTTTAGTTACATTTTAAGTAAATGACCAGTAAACAAGCAGTGTTGGGAAGGTTACTTTGGAAATGTAATAGGTTACATATTACAAATTACATTTATTTAAAATGTAATAAGTAGTGTAATTATTTCAATTACTTTATTAATGTAACTGATTACATTTGTTTACTTTTCTACATTTCTAACAAATGTTTTCAACTATTAATCATTTTGAAACATGTGAAGCAGTCAGGGTTAACCTTACAGTAGTACTCAACACTGATTACAGTCAGACTTTCAAAATCATTCACAGCTTGAATTAAGATTATAATAAATTAATTTTAAAGAACAGCCACCAGATTTCACTTAATCTCTGAGGTTAAATGCAGATTTAAAATCATGACAAGATATAGTTTAATAGCTGTGATACTGTTTTTGAAATCAAATCTTTGCATAGCCATGACAGGAAACAGGAAAAAAACAGTTAATCTTAAAAAATAAAGCATTTACATACACCCAAATAGGAAATAAAACAGTTATTTGAATAAGCATGTGTCCTAAACTCCTAAAACATTGATGTCTCATATTTAAATAAAGCAGTCAATGCAATTTGGGAAAGAAATCAATTGAATCCCCCCCTGTATACTTGTTAACATTTTCATAAGTAACTGTAATTTGATGACATTTTTTTCTCAGTAACAACACATAACAGTTACATTACATAATTAAATTGCATTGTAAACAAGTATGATCTAACACATTGACCTTCTTATGAAATACAGGGCGCACGGGCCATTCATGTGATAACTATCTTTCTTTACTGATCGTCCCCACCTACCAGACGCGCAACCCGTGCGTCCCTGTCCTCAAATAATGCAACAAGTGAAGCTCACTGACCTGAACCCTCCTCCATGACCTTTCCTCAAGCACATTAGAAACACACCAGTGGTCATGACCCCCCACACTCATGGGCCGGGGAGAGGCATGTGCAGCCCACGCGTCTGTGTGTGTGCTCTTTTGTCTGAGCAATGGTGCGGCGACCACAGGTGCCGTTCCCTTGAGACACTGCGGAGGTTAATGATCTGCACGGCCAAGCAGGAATAAATAAATCACTTCCAGTGGGCATAAATCTTCACTCACGCGCCCATTTGCAGCAGCGAGCACCACCAGTTGCTAATGATTGCATTTTTTTCTTATGTGCTTTGGCTGGGCTTTGGCGTTGATTGCTGAGGGAGGGAGGCAGAGGGGGGGTTCGGTTTCTCTCTCTCTCTCTCTTTGTCTCTTTCACCGTAATTGATTTTGAGTCCTTATGGAGACATTCCAGTTGATTGGGGTTTATATGTTTGCCTAAAGGGTTCATTCTAAGTGACAGTTATGTCACTTTAGATTGGTTGACTGTGGATACACTAAGCAGAATAGTAGACAGGATAGGGGCATCATTTTTTTGTTGAGTCATCAATGGCAGCCGAGATATGGTGACCTATACAAAATTATCAAAGAAAAAATTATGCATATATTATTTCTACATTGAATGAATAGTTCAATGTAATACAACATTAAAAATTCTGTCATTAATTACTCACCCTCATGTCGCTTCAAAACCGTAAGACCTTTGTTCATCTTCAGAACACAAATTAAGGTATTTCTGATGAAATCCAAGAGATTTCTGACCCTGCATAGGAGGGAGTTTAAAGGAGAAGTCCTCTTCCAGAACAACAATTTACAATTAATTTACTCACCCCCTTGTCATCCAAGATGTTCATGTCTTTCTATCTTCAGTCGTAAAGAAATTATGGTTTTGAGAAAAACATTTCAGGATTTTTCTTCATATAATGGACTTCAATTGTGCCCCTGATTTTAAACTTCCAAAATATATTTTAAATGCAGCTTCAAAAAGCTCTAAACGATCCCAGCCAAGGAAGAAGGGTCTTATCTAGCGAAACAATCTATAATTTTTTTTCGAAAAATAAAAATTTGTTTACTTTTTAAGCACAAAAGCTTGTGTATCACAGGCTCTGAGATGCGTGTTCACGACGCTACGTACTATTGAATCACGTCGAAAGGTCACGCGGAACTACAGACCCAGGTTAAAATAAACAGAATATACAGCCGATAAACTAAGAGAGATGGACAAAGTTGAATAAAATCATTATTTTTGTTTTCTTTGTGCACAAAAGTAATCACATAGCTTTATAAAATTATAGCTGAACCACTCATGTCACCTGGACTAATTCAATGATGTCCTTACTACACTCAAAAAAATGCTGGGTTATTTATTTTTTTAACCCAAATGCTGGGTTCAGCTTGTTGGGTCATTTTATTGGGTTATTTTTAATATTTTTACTGGGTAGTTTTTCTGTAACTAAGCTGCTGGGTCATTTTTAATACTGGGTTATTTTTTCTACCCAGTTGTTGGGTTGAGCCTGTCTTCAACGAAACAACCCAGCTGTTGAGTTACAGTCAGAGCACGGGCTTTTTGCATCCTCTACAGGAGAGAGAGGTTCTCAGCGCTTCTTTAGTGAAATAAAGGTTTGTATACGTTTTATTTCATTTAAAAATTCTTTACTGTGCTGTAAATTATATTATTTTATGCGAAGTGACTTACATGGATGAGATGTCAGTCAGCTGTGTCAGCATCGATCGTTCGTTTGGCATGATGGAAACACCATCGATGGAAACGTCTTGCATAACATAAACTGATTTTATTTGTTATAATACTGAATTATTTCTAAAATGATTGTTAAACGAGTTTAATGGTATGTAATATTGTAAATGATGCTGTATTCACCCAAATAAGTTCAAATTTATTTGAATTTATTTGTTTAAAATGGACTGAAACTT